>JAXGGA010000677.1:0-198766 GCA_038373865.1 Uloborus plumipes
CAAAGTAGGCTGTGACGTTTTATCTAGCACGTTTTTCATAGGTAATACGTCACGATGAACGTTCTAATGTAATTCATTTCCAGTATCAAGAAACGTTCTAATGTAATTCATTTCCAGTAGCGATTGCAGTTTGCGATAGCCTGTTTCACTTGAATCCCTGCCTAAAACAAAATCTTGAAAACACACAAACAATGGTCAAAAATACGCACGCTATTTGCTGTGATGAATCTGAAATGGTACATTTCCGTGAGAATCGGTCATTGCGGGAACAATCCTGTCAGATAAGCGAGATCGATGAAATTCTTTACTTACTGTTAGGCCTATTTCATCGTAAATTCCTTCATTTAAAATAACATATTTCTCATTAAATTCGATAAGTCATTTCGATCCCACGCTCAACCATGACGGTAGATGAACAATAATTGCCGCCAAGGTTAAGAATGGTATCATTTTGGGCCGAAATATAGGAGCGAATGCAGGATTGTTCCTGCATTAACAACCGCGTAACTTTCTGCTGTTGTGTCCGCCATTTTGTTTCTTCCCGAAAGGCACAAGTGCTGTCCAGACCACAACTTCCCGGGCTCGTCCCGGGCAGCTATTTATGACGTCACGGCTTAAACGCCCGGGCGGCCCGGGCGAATACTCTGAACGCAGCCTACAATTCTTATTGCTTTGTGGAACTCACGTGGCATGTTTTTAATATTAATCATACATATATTTTGACAGCTCTTGAAAATTCCCAATCGCAAATTTCCGGACAATTTGTAAGAAGCTCTGAATCTCTATGGAACTTTAAACCTATGTGTGGCTTAGAGATTTTTTTAAATTTTTAGTCTGTTTTAAAAACAGTATAAATTTAAAACCTTTTTGATTTAAATAACTAACTGTACCAGCAAGGCTGAGCTCGTGCAATAAAGTTAAAAAAAAAAGAGGGGGGGGGAGCTATTTGAAAGCATGTAAATTTTCCATCTGCCTTCGAAATAAAAAAAAAGACTTTGTTTCGTTAATTAAAATATAAACACATAATTTTACCTTGACTCCAGGCATATTCTATGAAGCAATTAGAAAATAATAATACACTGACAACAACTACCAGTCAAAACTTCCTTTAAAAAAGAGAGATCCATGTCATTAAAATTCGCTTAAAATCATTCGAAACTACCAGAGCTAAGTATTTTACAGTTAAAAACACAGATAAAATAATCACTTCCATTCCGAAAGAATTGACGATTAAAAAAACAATGAATAACTTATAAGCTCCATTAAAATGTAAAGCAATCAAAGCATTATTTTAATTAAAACTGAGAAAATAAAATCAGACGATCTTTATCTAATAGTAACAAACAATTGATTTAATTTATTTTCAATAAGACAGACGGGCTTAGGCAGGGATTCAAGTGAAACAGCACTGCGATCGCTTCGCATTGCAATCGCTACTGGAAGTGAATTACATTATCATCAACTTAACTTGGCATGACGTCACTACAGGTGGAGCCAATAAGAGCTCACAAGCACTCAGCGATCTCCTCTTATTCGCCAAGTAGGCTGTGACGTTTTATCTAGCTCGTTTTTCATATGCAAACGTCACGCTGACGTCACGATGTTTTTATCAGGAAACGTTCTAATGTAATTCATTTCCAGTAGCGATTGTAATTTGCGATAGCCTGTTTCACTTGAATCCCTGCCTTAGAACCCTGTTGTGGGAATGTGTTTAAAAATATTTTAAAAAAATGTGTTTCAAAATATAAAGGATAAACAAAATGAAACATTTAAAAGAAATAAAAGACATAATCGTGGTTATTAAACAAAAGTTAATTTCCGTTAAGGAAATAAATTCAGTTCTGTCATAGTTTTTGATTTTATTGCTAAGCTTAACCAATTAGAATCGTTCGTATTGCTCAAGGTAAGCCTTGAATTCTGGGATTCTATAAACAGTTATTAAAGCTCTTCTTTAATGCTCGCAGAAACTTCAAACTGACATTGTTTTTAGCAGAAAATTCCAAGCTTTCGAATGACATGAAATTCGAAAATGTATATGAAATATTTCTCTACCATTTTATCAAATTTATGCGAAAAATTAGCTTCAAAATCAGAATAGAAGAAGAACCAAATCGAATTTTCGGAAAAAAAAAAAAAGCTTCGAAGTGCCACTCTCCCGTGCTACAAACTAATTGTGTGCCATATTTTTATGAAACTCGACCGGAAGGGTTTGGCCTTACGCGCGTCACAGGCAGACAGAAAGGAAGGAAGGAAAGAGAGACAGACAGGAAGGAAGGAAGGAAGGAAAGAAAGACAGACAGAAAGGAAGGAAGGAAAGAAAGACAGACAGAAAGGAAGGAAGGAAAGAAAGACAGACAGAAAGGAAGGAAGGAAAGAAAGACAGACAGAAAGGAAGGAAGGAAAGAAAGACAGACAGACCTACCTTCAGCTTTATTATTAGTAGAGAAGATAGAGAAGAGATTAGAGTTTCTGCTTTTCAGTATTGCGTATGAAATTTTGTAGTCGAACTTTTAGCACTTTAATAAGATATTGACAGCGACTTGCGATACATTTCAGGTTTATCTCAGATTCTTTTCACTTGATCATATGTAAGTAATATGCATCTACCAATTATTTATCATTCTATTTAAATGCTGTTTTTTTTTTGGTGGAAAATTTAATAGAAAAAAAAGGATTTTTTATGACATTCTTTTCAACTCAAAATTTTAAATCTATGCCAATGTGCAAAACTAAAGCTCAAGAACTCCTGAACAAGAACAAAAGATGGAAAACTTGACGGTCTTTAATTGGCGAAAGTTCGCCAATCACAGTAATATCAATTGCATATACAAGTTACTATAATTATGTATGTTGTTTTAAAATTTTTAGGTATTTAAATAAAATTATTGTTTAACAATGCCCATAATTAACAATAAATTTTAATTGAAGGCTTACCTACATTTTATCATGAAATTAGTTGAAAACATTTTTTATTGGAATAAACTAATAATTAATGGTTAATTAATTAATTTGATTATAGAAAATGACCCATCACCAAATTAATTCTAATTTGCGAGCATCATTAGAGGGTTTATGCAAAAACGTTGATTAAAATTGGAATAACCTAATAATTAATGGTTAATTATTTCAATTATAGAAAATCACCCGTCACCAAATTATTTTAACTCTTTTCTTCAACCTTTTTCTTTTTCTTGTATTTATCTACTTTTTTTAAAAATTCAATTAGAGGTAACTTTCGGCCACACGGGTAAAATATGAGTAAAATTTCAAATAAAATGCAAGATACCTGTGAGCTTTCTTACAATGACGATACTATTGCAGTGAAAACCGATTTCCGTGATTCATATTGTCATCGGGTCTGAGATAGCATACAAAATTTCAAAAGAATCCGATGACAGGATGTGGGTGAAAATTGAGTAGTAAGATTCCACCCGAACAGACATGCACCAAGTCACGTTAAAGAGAATTATTGAGGTCAAAGCTACGATTCCATAAAGCTTTACATTTTAGTTAAAATGATCTTTCTTACAATTATTGAGCATTGAAACAATATCCTCTTTCACATTAGTTCTTTTTAGCCTACTTTCCCGTTAAAAATAAAAGAAAGACGAAAAAGCATTAAAAGTGGCTTAATGCATCTAAAAAATATCGCTAAGTCCAAAAAAAAAAAAAAAAAGTCAAAAAGAAATTAAAAAAAAAATGAATGTCGAAAATTTAAAAATTGGAAAGTAGGGTATTGACTAGGGCTGCGACATCGATGTCGATGTTTTGGAAACATCGATGTTTTTGCTAAAACATCGATGTTTTTACCATCGATGTTTGAGGGTCGATGTTTTCCCAACATCGATGTTTTGGGTTCGATGTTGTTTTCGATGTCGATGTTTTATAATCCAGCAAAAAAAGCTTGATAAAAATATGCGATATGCAGACGTATTAAGAAGCTCTCATCTCTAGTCAGAAGTTTCAGTATTAATCTCATTCGAAAACATTTTCTATGATTATTATCGATGTTTTGCCCCCGATGTTTCTAAAACATTTCTAATTTGCTTTCGCCATTTTTTTTTAAATTTTATTTATTTCATTATTATTATTTATGTGAATGTTTTATATTTCAGCAAAAAAAAAAAAAATCATCAAGATATGTGGCCAAAAGTTTTTTGTTAATCAGCCGTTACACTATCAATCTCGTTAGAAGACGTTTTTGAAAGGAACCATCGATGTTTTAAGGTCAATGTCCTTAATGATCTCTGTTTCGTCTTCGATGTTTTTTTATGTTTTTCTTTTCTTTCGGTGTCTGTTTTACACTTCAGCAAAAAGCAATAAAAAGATTCATCTTTAGCAGTTGCAATATCTATCGTATTGAATTAGTTTTTTTTTAATTACTACCGATGATTTACGGTCAACGATTTTTAAGCATCGTTGTTTTATTTTACTTTAGAAATTTTTTTCGATAACAGTGTTTTACATTTCAACAAAAAAAGTTTCATCAAAATATGCGATAAATGAAAGTTATACATCTATCTCACTAAAAAGGTTTTCTATAATTGACATCGAAATCATACGGTTGATGTTTTTCAGGAGACAAAAGATGAATCTAATTGAGTGATATAAAGAGGCGCAATATATTGGGGAGTTACTGTATTGTTGTACATTTAAATGTGTAAGTAATTTTTATAAAAAAAAAAGGTCGATGTTTTGAAACATCAATGTCTGAAAACATCGATGTTTTTTGGTCGATGTATCAATACCATCGATGTCTTAATTTCGAAACATCGATGTCTTGAAACATCGATGTTTTGCCTTCGATGTCGCACCCTTAGTATTGACTATTGAGATGGGGAATTTGTGTGTCGATCGGTCTGTCTGTCTCCCCCCCCCCCTAATAACTTTTGAATGAACATTCCGATTTGAACAAACTTTTTTTTTGTTGGAAAGATCTCGACGAGTACAGTTCATTCCTATACTTGATTTTTCGATTTGAACAATTTTTGGTTCAACTCTGGACAGTTCAAACAACCTGTCCTGCGAAACTAACTTTTTAGTGAACAGTCCGATTTGAACAATTTTTTTTCTTTTCGAAGGATCTCAGAAAAGATACTTCATTACCGTATTTAAACTTTCAATTTGAACAGTTTTTTGTTAAACATTGAACCGTTTTAGCAACTTTTCCCCACTTAATAATTTTTAAGTGAACCGTCCGAATGGAGTAAACTTTTTTTTGTTCGAAAGATCTAGAAGAGGCTCTTTCCCATATTTTGCTTTTTGATTCGAACAATTTTTCGTTCAATGTTGAAACGTTCAGAAAAAAAAAAAAAAAAACTTAACGTCAGCGCCTACGGGGAAATTTAAGTTAAATGTTGATCCTGAACTTAAAGGCGGAATTCCCTCAAACTAACTTTGTAAGAAAATGGTTTCGATAAATAATGGATGTAAAGTACTTTTCTGAATAATCTTCTGTGAGGACTCTGATTTCGACTCCGACTCGTCAACATGGCGGAAATGTAGGCTCAGAAAAAAATTACTGACTGTGCCGACGATTTTTTGTTTTTTATTTATTTATTTATTTTATTTTATTTATTATTATTATTTTTTTTTGGCAGATGATTTTTTGTAACAAATTTTTCATTCACGAGAGCATTTTATTCTTTATTTATATTTAACAACTGGCAATGGATTAAAAATAAAATTCGAGACATTTTATTAACGAACGAGTTTTTTTTTCTTTCTTTCTTTGATAAAATGTATTTTGATGTTCTTTGTACTTTTATTATTATTTATTTATTTATTTATTTATTTATTATTATTATTATTATTATTATTTTTTTTTTTGAAAACGATTGATTAATTTCTCTACGGAAGAACTATAATAGTTATTCTTTAAAAGGTGCGACAAAACTTTATTTATTCGTTTATTTACTTTTTACGTATCTATTTCATCCGATGAGAGGGGTTTATTTTGCTTTAAGAAATCAGCTTTGAGTGCTAAAAAGGTATGTTTGACATAATTTTCAGTCACAGATAATCAAGAAAATATTAATCAGATGCTAGAATGCCGATGTCGATGTACGGGAAAGTAGGCTCGTTTAGTTCTTGACAGAACTTCTTGTTATTAATTTAGTTTACGAAAAGTAGAAAGTAAAGGAGTGTGGCGCGAATCCTTTATATCCGAATCCCGGAAATCGGTTTTCACTGCAGTAGTATAGTCATTGTGAAAAAGCTCACAAGTTTTTTTCGCTTTTATTCAAAATGTTACTCATATTTTACCCCAGTGGCCGAAAGTTACCTGTAATTGAATCTAAAAAACAAATAAATAAATAAAAGAAAAAGAAAGAGGAAGAAGAAAGAGGGAAAGTAATTTGGTGACGAATGGTCATTTTCCCGAGTAAACTTGATTAAAACCAATTTCTGGTAAAATCCGAAATGGTAAAGCCCAAAAATGAATTAAAAATCACTATTTTTTCCAGTACAAGTGTGCAAGTAAAAAACGCTATCACTCTCGGTGGCCAGACACCCAGCATGCTGCTTAGAAGAGCATAGGAAAAGATATAATAAAGAGCCAGACGTGTTAATTTTTTTTTTTCGACGTTGCTAGCTTTTGGACTAGTAGATTTGAAAATTAACACACCTATGGCTACCTCCAAACAGTCGATCCATCCCTGTTCCCCCCCCCCCCGCCTCAGTCTAAAATCGACTGCATTGAAAACATCCAAAACAGCTCTCTCCAATGTAAGTAGACCTAAAATTTATTAAATAAGAGACCGTGTTTTGTGACAAATTTACAGAGAATTATTTGCAGGAAAGTAAAAAATAATGTAATTTCTTACAGTACATTACTGTTCTCAACGAAGCATTGGTCCAACGTCTTCCGTTTCAGGCACGTGCTGTACTTGAATGGGGCATTTAAGAATTATTATCTATATAAACATAAGATTAAATCAAAAAAGAAATTTTCAAATTTGACTCGGATTATCAGAAGATCCGGATAAAGAAAGGCCGAATAAACGAGGTTCTACTGCATGAGGTGTGGGAAACAAGAGGCGATAAAAAGCTTCTTATGCCCAAAGTGATAGTCTAGATAATATTCATATAACATGCAAATTACACGGTGTAATTAAACACATTACTACCTCATCATCATCAGTGGTCCATCTCAGTCAATACATAAGAATGAAAAGATAAAATATTAATTTGCTTTGTGTATATACTCCTGTTTTTATCTACCTGATTCTATCAATAATTGAACAGATTGTGCCATATTCTCGCTGTCCATTTTCCGCACTTTAGGTGGAACTAATACGTCTTTCATCAAATATTTAGAGCAGCAATTTTCCTACAGTGGTCTTTATCGATATGACGTAAAAGCATTTGCGTTCCGATGGATTTATAGCCTTTTTCAAAGAGATTGTAGCAAATAACACTAGAAAAGAGATTTGTAGCGAATTGAATGAATGCATTGTTGTATTACAACTGGTTTTATGAACAGACGAACGCTAAAGATGAATTCGGAATGTATTATAAAACGATACAGTTTTCTTTAAACGAAAATGATATTAATTTTTGGTTAAAAAAGCAGAATTTATTAGTCACCTAAAAATAGCTTTAAAAGTTGTATAAGTTCGATTTTGAAAGATTGAGCAACTTTTTGTTAGAAAAACAAAAAGCATTTTGAGTTTTAATTTCTAACTAGAGGGCTATCCCCTTTAGCTCACTATTGCACATAAATCCTCACGAACTCCTTGCAATTCCAATTGGAGCATTTCGTATTTGTGCGCTGGTATCTGCGCTCGTTCACCAAATTATTATTGGGCGGATATAACAGTGTGCTCATAAAACAGTCTGACCATCGATGAGATGGAGAGGCAAACATGTGATTTGCAGGCAGAAATTGACGATGTATGAAGGTGTGTATTAGAGTCTAAATTAAACAGAGGCACTCGGAAATAAATGAAAAGAGCTTTTCATTTATTTCCATGTGCATTTTTCATATCCTACAATAAATAAAAAGCGCTCTTCATTTTTTTCCCCTTTACCCCTCATCCAGTTCATAGAGTAGAACGTAGAACGCAGTATAGTGATTCGGCCGAGGCCTGGTGAGTACCTAGGGCGGATCCCTCTACCCCACCGGTCGATCATGATTGGAAGATTTCCCCCGAAGGGGAATAGCCTTTGAAGATCATAGAGTAAGAAACATAGTTAAAATTTTTCATTCTTCAGGTAGACTCGTCTTAGCAAGACATTTGCCAATTCCAACGCAATCATGGTCAGACAGTATCAATATATAATCTATAGACAAGATTTTTATCCTACAATTAACAATAATACAATCTTTCTGGGTCATCTCATCAATTTAACTCTTGTTGGTGTGATGAGTCACAATGATACGCAAGAGTAATAAAGTGAGCTCAAAAATAGTTTTGCATTTAATAAGAGTGAAATAAAATAAGAATTTTTTATTTGTGTGTAGTTCAATGATCGATCAAAACCTGAAGACGAACACACATCTGATCGGCAACTTATTTACTCGCAAAAAGGGTTCTCACAATCTCAATTCCCCCCCCCCCCCCACCATGTCTACTTTTTAGAAAAATAAATACTTTATTAGAATAACTTTCTAAACCTTTTAAAATTATAAAGAAGCATCACATCAAGAAAAGTACTGCCTTTTTCTTTTTGTACATCAAAATGATTCAAATAATCTAATTGTTGATTTTTCTTTCTTTTTTTGTCATATTTGTTTACTTATTTTTCTCTTGTTTTGTGTTCATTTTTAGGCTTAAAAGTGTGAACTGGTACTTACTGGTATTACTGGCTTTTTCGCATCAATTTTCATGAAATAGAGACATCGCCAAAGGCGAGAAGTGCTTCAAAATATTGCAAACACTCCAAGGAAACGACTGAACGTCATCAACTCAGAATACTAAGCCAGATCGATGTTACACAAAAACCCATGAGTTCGTCTGATGGATTGCGATCAGTCTGAATTCCGATCTCCTCCACAGCCTTACTCTCAGTAACTTAGTGGCATTGCCATTGTCCCAGTGGCGCTATAAAGAAAGCGCTACTTCTTTCCCTAAGTGTGAAACCCCTTTTCCTAATTAGTTCCGAAATCTATATTCCAGGACCGTCTCTGTTCCTCGAATTCTCTCATTTTCTGATTGTTGCCAGATTGCTCATGGCTCATTCCGCCGACGATCGGCTTTGCCTAACATTGATTGCATGGTGTTCCAGATTTATTTGTGTGATCGTCTGCAGTTTGTTTTGGATTGTTTACGAGACTACGTCGGAGTTAATTTGCGGCAACAATTTATCAATTGAAGCTATTATTTTTACAAGTTATGGAGTGGAAACAATGAGGCGTATGAACAAAGTACCGTAGAATGGGGTGAATCGGAACACTTTTCAGCTTTAATTGTAAAAAAAGTAGTTAAAAGATTTTATTTTTAATTTGATTTTTTGGATAAAAACTTCGGTCTTGCTTTGCTTTTGATATTCCAAGCAAAGACAAAATATTTCGAACAGTTATTATTCATATATCTTGGAATTTATAGGTGTTCCGAATCACCCCGCTGATAGGAGTCAATCGGAACACATGCTAAAATTTTTATTTATTTTTTTTTTTTCAATTTAAACTGTAATAGGTCTCACAAGCATATACAAACATATATATAAAATAAGAACAGTTATTGTCAAAAAAAATATTTTATGTACCAGTAAACGTTTATGATTTGTCAAAATTTAAAATGATTTTGAACTTACGAAAAATTAAAATTAACTAGCTGCGTGGCCCGGCGTTGCACGGGCTGTAATGTAGTGAAGGCAGTTTGAGAAAACTACTCGCCACCAAGGCGACTCGCCTTTAAAGTGATGAGGAAAGTTTAAACAGTTTACTCGCCGTCAAGGCGGCTCGCCTTTACAGTAGCGAGGAAAGTTTCAATAAACTACTCGCCGAAAAGGCGGCTCGCCTTTAAAGTACCAAGGAAATGTTTAATAAACTACTCCCCGCTAAAGTGGCTCGCTAAAAAGCTTTCCTGCATCAAAGAATCAATCGAATTATTTGCACATGCTTCCTCAAAAATAAAGACGATGTCAAGTAGCGCATACTTAGCACTCTCCCTAAATAACAAATAAAATTCCTTTCCAAAAACAATTATTTCCAAACCGCTTTCTTCCTGTAAAAGTAATTGCAAAATTCTAAACGAAAAAGTTCTTTTAATATTTGGATCGCAGCCAAAAAAGTCCCTTCTAAAAACAGCAATTGCAATTTGATTTAAAAACACATTTTCAAAATGGTACCAGAGAAAAAATATATCATTAATAATTAGAATAAAAACAATTGTTAGAACTTTGTTATAACACGTATTCAAAATGACAATGGAAAAAAATAGCACTCTTTCATTTTAAAAAGTTCAACTTAATTAACGTTTTAATTTATAATTGCAACGGAAAGAAATAAATATCTTGGAATTTTAAATAGTTCAATAATTTAATTAACGTTTAAATTTAAAATGACAACGGTAAGAAATAAATGTCTTGGAAGTTTAATCATTTATTAGGCTTAATCGCTTTAAATTTTACTACTTATTAATTGATATCTTCGCTAATTAAAATCGTATGATTATATAAATTGAAACTAATGAAGCCTGAAAAATTACCTATCTATCGGTACCTGGTTCGACTTTCAGTTCATTGGCGTTCAGGAGAAAGAAGCGTGACATAGATAGATAGAAAGAAAGATAGAAAGATAGATACTCGGGTTTTAATATAAGTAGATTTTAAGAAATACTTTTAAATTGAAATACAAAGCTGTAACATAAATTGAAGTCAGTCATATCGTCTACAAATATGTATTTGTCCTAAAAACTAGCAGCTGTGGCTTGGCTTGAGTTTCTTCATAACATCTTCTGGGATGAAGCCGACTTTTCTTTAGTTTCTTGAAATCTCAGGGTTTCGGGGATTATCCTGTAAGATTTTCCCACTTATTCATCACTGTTTGTGTGCTGGACTTTCGCTACATAAAGTCTGTATGACTTTCCCCCGTGTATTTTAGGTAAAAAGAAGTCTCCTGGAGCAAAAATCTTTTTAAATCTGCAATTTTCTGTCATTCTAAGACCTAGTTGCTCGTGAGAAGAGAAAAACAGTAGTAAATCCTTGTTCTTGTCTTGACTAGAAGAATTGGGGTTAAAATCTTGATTTTTCAAACAGTTTCCTTTAAATAGGTTTGAATTTGAACAACAGAACATAGTGTTCCGATTCACCCCGCTTTTTTTTTTCCTATGGCATATTTCAGAATTCTTCATTTTTATGACACAATTTATAAAAAATGTAAATTCTAATGTGGTATTCTGTTGTTCAGATACGTGTATAATTGAAACAAACCACTCTTAGGTTTAAAATATAAGAAGGTTTGTACTTACATATGAAGTTTTGCAGTTTATGAAAACGTGATGTTTTCTAGCACTCCACGTGCAGCCCTCCTTATAAACCAGTAGCGTTGCCAGATTGACAAAAGTAATTTTTTCCTACTTCCTATGATCTTACCTTTCTAAAAAAAATTAATGGCGAAAAATACTCAATAGTATATTTATGAAGAATTTTTTTGTACGGTCGGGAAGTCTTGTTCCGATTGACCCCGCTGTTCCTATACACTCCATTTTACAGTATTCCTTTCTCTGACCAAAATATCACGATGATAAAAAAAGTATTTGGTAAATAATTAGGAGTAAATTACTAAAACAAAATAAGCGGAAAAGAAAAAAAGTCTTTTGTTCAATAGTTTTAATAATTTTATATTAAAACATATTCGATTCAGAAGGAGAAAACAATAGTTGTCATTTGGCACATTTCGCTAGCATTAATTTTATTTTGAAGCCAAGATTTACAGTCCTGCAGTACAAATGCAAAATTTTTGGATCTCATTGAATTTTTCCTTTTCCTGACTCATTATGAACACAACCAAAGCAACGAAAAAGAACTTTTTTTTCCAATTTTCAAACATAGATTATCTTTTGCTATCCTGCATACTTTATGTTAGCCCCTTTATGTCCCCAATTAAGTTAACAATGCATTTCTATATATATATATATATATATATATATATATATATATATATATATATATATATATATATATATATATATATATATATATATATATATATACAGGTAGTTATCAAAATAATGGAAACACTTGAGATTCATAAGAAAAATCTACCGTTCATCGCAAAATAAGCGATCAATTGTTCTTTAACTTTAGTCATACAAAATATAGACTTCACCGGACATTTTCACATTGAAATTAAATCACTCATGCATTTGGGGGACGATAAAAAGGGGGGTTAGAAGAAAAACTGCTTTTTTAACATAACTCTTCGAAAATAGCTCGGAATAAGCTATAAATTTCGGTAATTAATGAGCATACTATGTATAATTACTGTACAATTTTATGAACGTACTACTTATACTTCCGAAGATATGAAACATTTTTTAAAAAACGGCAATTTTATTTGAAGGGTTTTGGCTCATAACACCAGAGTTTTTGATCAAACCTTATCAAAACTTCAGGAAAGATGACAAAATACAAGAGAAAGAACATACTAAAATGGTAAATAAAAATATTAAAAATCCGATGAGATATGAACGTTAAAAGGATTTTTCACGGCGCATGCGCGACCGACAGAAATTCATAACTACAAAAATATTGTACCCTGACTTATACTGCATCTTATAAAAAAAAAAGTTCCAGTTGAATATCATGAAAATTGGAAAAGATACCAGCGATCTAGTGAGTTGTATTTCATTCATTCGCAGACAATACATAAGTAGTGAGGGATTGTCCACAAAGAGCTATTTTTAAATTAAAGGTGATTGCGCCATCGTTCAAAACCAACGTTTCAGGGGGTGTTCGGATACTTTTGGCCACCTACGTGTAAGGTAATTTTGGCCGAATAGGCGAAATGTGACTTCTATGCCGAATATAAATTTTCAAACGATGTACAATTTAGCATTGAAAAAAATGCTCGATTGTCACCACACTATTTGTGGACAATCCCTCACTACTTATGTATTGTCTGCGAATGAATGAATTACAGCTCACTCGATCGCTGATATCTTTTTCAATTTTTACGATATTCAACTGAAACTTTTTTTATAAGATGCAGTATAAACCAGGCTACAATATTTTTGTAGTTATAAATTTCTGTCGTTCGCGCATGCGCCGTGAAAAATTGTTTCCTTTTAACATTCATATCTCATCGGATTTTTGATATTTTTATTTACCGTTTTAGTATGTTCTTTCTCTTGTATTTTGTCATCTTTCCTGAAGTTTTGATAAGGTTTGATTAAAAACTCTGCGTGTTATGAGCCAAAACCCTTCAAATAAAATTGCCGTTTTTTAAAAAATGTTTCATATCTTCGGAAGTATAAGTAGTACGTTCATAAAAATTTGTATAGTAATTATACATAGTATTCTAATTAATTACTGAAATTTATAGCTTATTCCGAGCTATTTTCGAAGAGTTATGTTCAAAAAGCGGTTTTTCTTCTGACCCCCCTTTTTGTCGTCCCCCAAATGATTTAATTTCAATGTGGAAATGTCCGGTGAAGTCTATATTTTGTATGACTAAAGTTAAATAACAATTGATCGCTTATTTTGCGATGAACGGTAGATTTTTCTTGGGAATCTCAAGTGTTTCCATTATTTTGATAACTACCTGTATATATATATATATATATATATATATATATATATATATATATATATATATATTTTTTTTTTTTTTTTTTTTTTTTTGAGTTGCAAAAAACATCAAAAAATCTTTTTAAAAAGCAAAAAAATTTTGAAATTTTTGGGGTCTGAGAACTCCTATGCCTTAGGGCCCCCCAAAAAACTGTTTCCGATGGCAGTTACTACCTGTCGCCCTATCAGCGAAGTACAAGAAGTGGAACTCAAAAGCCTCAGCATGATTCCAGCCATTTAGGATTCAAAAGACTAATTTAATATAAGCGGGACTTCTGAGTTCCGTCGGGGTATAAAGGGTTAAGGGAAATGTTTTTTAGCCTCATATTTATTCAAACTAACAAGATGTTCTTCCTATACCAAACGATCCTAATTTCCCGTACATCAACCTCACATTCCCAACAGCAGCTGCATACTCTATTGAATTCCTAAGACTGCGAATTACGAGGGCTGCTCAATAAAGAATCATCACAAATTAATAACACACAGTTAAATGAACTAATCCTACCAAATGTGTTCGCGGCATTTTTTTAAATTTATCTCTGTTGCATGAAATACACCTGTCTTATCTTTTTTTCCTGCCTTCAAAGACATGCTGGAAGCTATTTTTGGACCAGTGTTTTGGACACATCATTCGAAATCGCCCCGAAGCTTTCGCTATTGCCTCTGAAGCTGAATTAGGAAAACGCGTTTTTTCGGCTTTATTGACATAAAGAAAACAGTAGGGGCAAAATTAGAGCTCTATGGAGAAAGAAACTTCCTCAACCAGAAAATTTTAAAAGTAACGTATTGTTTATTCACCGCGCCGCTCCCATTTATCCGCATGCGAAAACGAAACTATATACTTGGATGGCTGCCAAGGTCATAGGTGGCTGGTATATCCAAAAAGTGGGGGTTCAAGAGAAATACGGGAGAAGATATCGAAGGAAATGGGGGGGGGGGGAGAATGGGCAGCACCTTAAAAGGTCTTTTTTTGCTACAATTTGGCTATAGTATTGGATTTTAACATTGCTGATTAGCTGACTTCTAAAAAAAGCGGAATATGGCCTCAAATATCAACTTGGCTGCTTGACTTTTATAAATTCTTATGAGAAATCATGAAAAAAGTCCGATTTTTGGAATTTTCAGCTTTTATTTTGGTGAAATTAGTCAATTTAGTCTGGGAGCAACTGGTTTTCCGTGCGCTTTTTGTGATACAATTATGACAGTTGGTTCTTCTGAAAGGTATTGGCACCAGGAATACGAATTCGGATGTTGCCACCCCCAAAAATAGTGCAGGGGGGCGTAAGGGGGGGGGCAAAGTTTCTTCACTAAAATAATTATATCTTCATTATTTCATGGCTTACAACCAGTTTTTAAAGCGTAAAATGCTTAAATCCACTCAGCAATAACATTATAAAGCCTAAAAAGCTGAATTCAAATTGCTGACACGTGTTTCGGAGCTATTAACAGCTGTTTTTTTCAGTGTAGAAGATGAGAGCTTATGAAAATTCATCCGGCTGAAAGTGTTTTTTTTTATTGAATAGAGGTTATCAAGCCCATCATTAGGACAACCAGGGGGGGGGGGTGCTGCCTCTCCCCCCCGCCCCTTTTAGAACAAAATGCAAATGCACATTTGTGTACGCCTTTATCCTTCAACACATAGTATACATTGAATTTGCACTTTTTCCCGGGACTGTAATCGCCCCTCGGAGGGGAGGGGGGGTTGAAAAATTAATGTTTTTATTTATTTATTTAAATTTATTTATTTATTTATTTTTTTGATCAGGGAAAGGGGTTCAATTGCCCCCAATTGCAATTTTTTTCGTCATCTTTCGCACACCACAATTTTTTGTAGTTTAAAGCACTGCTAAAGGAAGTTTTTGCAGCCACAAATGTGCTTTAAACAATATAAGCCAGTGATACTCATTGTGAGTGGTCTGAAACTTGCCTGAATTTTTAAGTTAAAAAAATGAGAGAAAGATTTTTAAATATTTGTATTCACTCAAATAATATCTGTGGCTTGGTTCTAAAAGGGCCAATGTCAATTTTTTCACCTTCTGTGTTATTTACATCAAAAGTTTCCAATTTAGTAAAACTCTAATTCTACGAAGGCCAATGTCTAATATCAAACTAAAATTGGTTGTATTTCTATTATAATGTCAGCCAATGTCATATACACAATGTCATAACAGGTTAAAAACTTTCATATGATAAAAATGTTTCTTTACACTAACAATAAACAAATACCAAAAAAATAATAATGGCAATCTTAATGTAAGAAAGTTATAGCATTCTAAAAAACCTTTTTCTCGAAACTAACATTTTTGACTTATGCCCTTTTAGAACCAAACCACAGATATAATGACAACATTAATGAACTCAAATTTCCCATGGACTGCTTAACATTGTGTTTGTTTCTGTTACTGAGTGTAAAAAGTAATTTTAAACAAACTAAACATTTATTGCAACTAAAATGTTTTATTTCATTATATATTTTCAGCTGCATTTATGTGCAAACAAAATAGTTAAATAAAAACATGAAAGTAGAAAACAAATAACAGCACACACGCTACTCCTTTGACAGTAGCATTTGAAAGAAAATGAAATATATATATTTAAATCAACCCGTGAATTAATTTTTCATATTCTTGATCGTTTCAAAAAGACATTGCTAGGAAGAATTTTAAAACAATAAGTCAAATAATAATAATATATAATGCAAATTAAAAATCAGTTTCATTATCAGATTCATCTGAGCTGCTCTCCTCATACCTGTTAAAACAGTGATTTTCATCAGCTAGGTACATCCAAACATTCACACATGTCTGCATTTGACAAGCAGTGTAGAACATTCACTTTTTTTGCATGAGCATTTTACCAGTTCTAGAATCGCCTGTGGAGCAGGTTCTATTTTGGTCATCTAAGAAACAAATCTGCTGCCTTGCATTTCCCAACCATAACCATCAGCATCTGGCTGTGGAATATTCGGACATGCAATGACATCATTTTGCCATATCATGGCCTGATAATGTGCTCTCATGATGGCATAGTGAAGAGCTGATTGTGTTGGTTGCATCTTATCTGATTCGGCAATTTTTGTTTTGAAATAACATGAACCGAACAGAGCCAACATCTGATGTAGAACAGTTTGGCAGGTAAATTTTGCCAACAAACTGTTCTAATGCACCAAAAATATCTTCAGATGGTGTAGAATTAATTCCTAAATTTGCAAAAGCTTGCAAAATATTTTTATCAGACTGCTGCAAGGCTTTACCTTTTCCAGCAAACGTTCCTGTAGTGTCGCATCCAGTAAATACAATTGGCGGCAATTGAACCCCTTTCCCTGATCAAAAATATAAATAAATAAATAAATTAAAAAAACAATAAATAAAAACATTAATTTTTCAACCCCCCTCCCCTCCGAGAGGGGCGATTACAGTTCCGTGCAAAAGTGCAAATGCAATGTATTAACTATGTTGTTGAAGGATAAGGCGTACACAAATGTGCAATTGCATTTTGTTCTAAAAGTGGCCGGGGGGGGTGGAGAGGCGGCACGTCCCCTCCCTGGTTGTCCTAATGATGGGCTTGATAACCTCTATTCAATGAAAAAAAAACACCTTCAGCCGGATGAATTTTCATTCATAAGCTCTCATTTTATACACTGAAAAAGGAGCTCTTAATAGCTCCGAAACACGTGTCAGCAATTTGAATTCAGCTTTTTATACGTTATAATGTTATTATTGAGTGAATTTAAGCATTTTACGCTTTGAAATCTGGTTGTAAGCCATGAAATTATGAAGATATAGTTATTTTAGTGAAGAAACTTTGCCCCCCCCTTACGCCCCCCTGCACTATTTTTGGGGGTGGCAACATCCGAATTCGTATTCCTGGTGTCAATACTTTTCAGAAAAACCAACTGTCATAATTGTATCACAAAAAGCGCACGGAAATTAAAATTTGACCAGTTGCTCCTCCACTAATTCACTGAGTGAGTGAGTGCACCAACCGAGTGCCGTAGAATGACTGCCAGGGTCTTTTCGTAATCCGGCAGTCAGTTAATCCACTGAGTAAAAAATCATTTTTCACTAGATCATTACTTTTTAACCGTAAAAGGGGCAAAAAGCCCCTGAACTTTTGGAAGTGAGGGGGCAGTCGCCCCCTTGTACGACCCTTAAATTTTAGGCATCCATTTTGTACCCATCCCACTACCCATACATTATCCGTTTTCTGAGCCTTGATATTTTACTTACCTGAAGAAAAAAAAAAAGTGTGATCACTCTTTATTACCTTAAACATACCTTTTTAAGAGTTAAAAAATACTTTTGAAACAAATGATGACTTATCTGAAAAGAAAACAAGTAAATTAATAAAAAGATGATATCGAATTCATTCTCATGAAGTATTAGACATTATATTTTATTAAGTTCAAACTATTATTTTATTTTTCAACGGAAATATTTTTAAATCCAAGAGCTTTTTTTCGTGTAATATGTCAATGGACAAAAATTGGAGAAACAAATTATACTCTTAAAAATTTTTCTGAAATATTGCGGTAAAACGTATTTCACGAATACCTCCGAGTAACGGACAGTCACGAGAGCGAAAGTTTTGCCCATTATTGGGAGGTGTCCGCTATTAGGGAGGATTACTTTGTGAGGATTTTGCTATACCAGATTTTAACTACTTTAATGAAAAATTGTAATATTAAATTTGTGAAATTGCCACCATGAACTATGATACTTATAATTGCATATTATTTACTGTATCTTTTTTGAAAAGGGTAACTAATAAATTTTTGTTGCATTAAATCGAGAGAACTTACATCAGGTAGGAAATTAAGTTAGAAGAACAAAATACAGTGAACTCTCACTTATACGCCGCCTCATTTATGCGCCTTTTTCACTTATGCGATGCTTTTAAATGGTCCAAGCACGTTCCATAGCAAAATAATGATAGTATCATTCGTTTATGCGTCGCTCTAAAGATAAATATTTCACTTATGCGCCGAATTTTTCTTAAAATGTAAAAAATGTTGCTTATTTTCTTTAAAAAATAAGCATTTTTTTTTCACTTTCCTCTTTAATATTTCGCCTTTATTGCTCACAGAAGGCATTTTTTAGGCATGAACTAGAGAACTGAAGGCATGAACTAGAGTTCGGAGAGGGACAATTATCTATTATGCATCATTTTAAAGGGAAGTCTTTAATTAGGTATACTAGCATTTTTGTTTTCTCTTTATCATTATAGTTACGTTACAGTAATTGCCAAACCGTTGTAAAAATATGTCCCTTTTCTATAGGAATTCTTATTCATTCTCTCATTAGAAAATATGTTGCGTTTTAGTCCTTTAAATAGGCTTGTTCACTTATACGTCTCTCTCACTTATGCGCCTTTTTCGGTTGGTCCCTTAGGCCGGCATATAAGAGAGAGTTCAGTATTCATTTAACTGATTTAACCATTTCCTTTCATTAAAAGTCTGTTTCTCAATATAAAAATCAAAACTGTTGCACCTCTCTCAAGTCTCATTTCTCAAAAAAAGAAAAAACGCAAGCTTTTCACTTGAAGCTCTGGGGGTACTTCGAAAAGTAACTAATTTTCCAGGCAATAGTTCCATTCACAGGTCCTCCAATGGTGTGATCCACAGCATCCTCCAAAAGAGCAAACTGTTCAATTAATTGTGCTTCGAAAATCATAACATTCAACTATAACCCAAATTTTTCTAATTTCATCTCAGTCCTTTTAAAGTTTTGAAAAATTTTCCAACATCGAAAAACACATCAATCTGTCCTTTGAGTATAAATCCTTTTAGATGTTGTTTTCGTTTTGTACTTACGCACTGAATTAACGAATTGATTATGTTTTAGAAAAGCTACCTCCGGGGTTGCTTTCATTTAGCAACTACAGTGAAAAAAAAAAAAAAAAAAATTCAAAACATATTTGAACCAGAAAATAAATAGTAATGTGAGAACGGAAATTTTTGGAAGTTTTCTCAAAGTCATTTGAAGATAAGAGAAGAAAAAGGCAGAATTACTTATGAATATAACCACTTTTTGCAGCTTATACAGAAAATTATGTCAAAATACTGAAAAAAGAAACTTTTTTGATTCAAATAACAGCCCCTTATTCAGAGTGTCCGCTATCCAGAGTGAATTAAATGGAATCGCCTATGTTAAGGGACTGGGACTCAGAAAGATGTCTTCTAATTAGAGGTGCCCGCCATTTAGGAGTGTTCTTTACGGAGGGTTTATTGTAGCATTAATAGACAACACATTTCCTCAAAGTCTAACCTTCAAATTGTGTTATTTTAAAATTTTCATTTCATTGTATAACTATTTTTTTATTTTTAGCAACATTTTAAATGTCTATTAAATCTTGCACTCGGTTTCCTGTCTCCTTTTACTGAAAAGCAGGCTGAACACAGCATGTAGTTTTCATTATATCGTCAAGAAAGCTTATTACAAGCGTCTCTGTGACACTTACATTTAAATTCTTACTTTTAACACTGTTGTGTTTGGACACCTCTGAATTCTTTAAGTTAACAGGAATTTAAATGTATAAGTCATTTTAAAATGATTCGGCAGCAGGAGCGAAACATACAATGTCTCTAGTAGGCAGTGGCGCACACACAGCAGGAGCTAAGGTGCTTAAGCTCCTCCCAGAAGATTGAAGATTAGCCCCTTGAAATCACTGAATCGAGTCTAAAATTGCATTTTTTTGTCTTTAATTTCAAAAAAATTATGGGAGAGAGCCAGGCAGCGGCGTACGCAGACAAATCATTTCAGGGCAGGGTTCCCACTTCTTTTTCAAAACAAAAAATAAGGACTTTCTAAGAACCTTTTCAAAAAAATTAAGGACCTCGAAAGTATTAATTAGTCAACAAATATGCATGAATTTTGTAGGGTGCCCAAACACACCTTTATTTACAAGCATTTTTTTTTTCCCCCAAAAAATGTTTTTGAAGCATTTATCATTACATTTCAAACCCAAGACTAAGAAAAATTTTCAAAATAAAAAAATTGTGATCTGAACTTTTTCTTCATGACAATTCCAAGGCTAGCGGCAATTATACATCAAACACTAGACAAAAAAGGACTAGCTTTGATTACAAGATGCACTAGAATCTTTGAGGCTGCGCTTTGCAGAAAAAAGTATAAAATATGTCGTATACAAATACATTAAGTTAAAATGAGGAAAAAGGGGTCAATTTACTATCTTTCTCAATGAAACAAAAATGCTAAAACGGATTTCAATAAAAGGCAAGCAATAAAGGCATTTCAATAAAAGGCATTCTAATTTGATGCTACTTCTATTTACTTCAGTATAGTTCAGATTTTGGTAAAATTATGATAAAACTTTATTTTGTAAAAGTGAATTAATCACTTTTACTAAAACCTAACTACATACACAGAGCTAAAATTCGGGACAGATATGCCAAAGTTTCCAAAGTAGTCTAAGCGGAAGAATTCTTCACTTTTATTAAAAAGAATTGCATGTAGACCAGTGGTTCTCAACGGGGGCGATATTGCCACCCCAGTGGGCGGTGGGACGATGTTGAGGGGCGGTGAACCTCTTTTGGGCGGTGGAAGATAGCGGTGGGCATATTTAAAATTTGCTTGAGAGGACATGTTTGGTAGGGGGGGGCGGTAGTTGACCTTTTCTCATGAGTCGGTAAGGATAGTTTACAAAAAAAAAAAAAAAAAATTCTGGAGTTGTCTCCCGAACCCTGATCCTTCTCCTAACGTCATCAAAGACAGCCTAAAATTTGCCAATAGCAATTAAATTTCAAAAAAGTTTTGAGGTGGGTCCCCTCTTTCATTGCGTAACTATCTGCAGGGGTGATTGTGAGTTCATAAAAAAATACCTGAAAGTTTTAAAGAAAAAGTGGAGGGCGGGGAGTGTTTTTTTTAAACCAAGGCCCCTATTACTTAAAAGCACACCTAATTTTATAATTATACATACATAATAATTAATTTCTTTTCATAAACTAACACATTTCATATGTTCAAATAGTTTTTAGTCAAAATATTGTACATGCATTTAATTAAATTGTAAATGAGTAATAAAGTTACTTTTGAGCTGGTGATGAGCAATTATCTCCAAAAAAATATTTTAAGGAGAAAGCAAAAGTCTAACAGAATTACTGTTTGTTGTGCGAAAGCATTTATAAAGTAATAAAAGTTGCATTTGTTACATTTTGTTGCATTTGATTTATTTGTCTCCTAACTAAGGGCAATAAGCATCAAAAGTTCAAAAGTGAGAAGAATTTGATTCTCATATCGGATGCAAATAAAATAATTTAGTAAAGTAAAAATCAATTAGAATTTTCATCTTAAAATTTCTATTTGATGAATATTATTAATAATTATCGGTATAATCATCGAAAATTCGAAAAAGAAAAAAAAAAATCCGGAGTTGGGAAGATAAAAGCATAATTAAAAATATTTTATTTCTGGTATTTTCGAAAATGAAAATACCAGAATCGATCATGAAAATACCGGAAATCCGGTATAATACCGGAGCACAATCACCCCTGTATCTGAAATAGCCTTAAAATTGTGTTTAATTGATGTCCATTTAAAAATTGCTCAAGAAGAGTCCTAAATTCCTTACCCCTCCCTGCTCTCCTAACTTTTATTGCCAAAAAAAAAAAAAAAAAAAAGGTTTAAAATTGCGTTTTGAAAACTTGACTTTTCAAAAAAACTTCCGGGGCAAAGATCCAGAACCACACACCTCTTTCTCTAGCATAACCATACAAAGCCTGAAACTTTGTTTCTAGACATTTCTGTTGAAGAGCTATGGAAATCATCATTCTAAAAGACAGTCTAATGATTTTGTAAAAAATGATAATGGGAGGGAATCTTGAACTACCCTCCTACTCTTTCCCTAATCATGACCAAAAAGAGCCTAGAATTGCCTTTTTAGGGAGTCGGCTTCTAAAAATTCCTAGAAGAGAGCTACCAAACTTGACCGACTTTTTATGTTGTAAGAGCATCGCCGTAACAACACCAAAGGTAGTTTACAGTTGCGTTCTTCAGAGTATAGTGAAAAAATTTCCGGAGAAAACTCCTGAACCTTTACCACTCCCTCACCCCCAACAAAAAATAGTTTAAATTTAGGTTTTTAAAAGACTTCAAGTTCAGAGAACAACGGAAGGAGCTCTGACCCCTAACATGACTAAAATTAGCCTTAAAATAACTTTCGATTTTGAAAACATTTCATAAGGAACCTTTTTCTCCCTTGTTAATGTTAATAAAACTTGCCTAAAATTACGTCAATTTTAAATGCTTCATAGTGATGGAGTCTGAATCTAACTCTTAACACCACGAAACCTAATATTAAAGGAAATGCGTTTTTAAGACTCCATTTTTAAAACAAGCTGTCTTTACTGTGATGTCGCCAGAGCATTTTTTTTTTTCGAAAAAATTAGGATTTGTAATTTTTGGCATCTTATGTAACCTTCAAAGCCATAAAATACTCAAAAAGAATCTCTGAATTGAATTCATCTTGTAATTTGTAAATATGAAGATATTTTTTCTCCTCCAATTAAAACTTGATTAATCTTTAAGGATGACATGTAGGGTTGGTAGTGTGAGTCTTTGTCCCGCCTGGAAAAAATCAAAAGTCCGGCTTTGTTATTGCCATAAATGGGGGACGCGTAGAGCATAGCTGCAAGTTAGTAAGAACAACACAGTTTTGGGATTGGATTGTTTGAGGAACTATTTGAACACAGTGCAGTTTTTCAAAGTATATTAGTTTTCAAAAAAAAAAAAAGTTGAAAAAAAAAATGCATTTTTATTTCAAACCTTTTTGCTCTTATTTAAGTTCAAAATAGGTCACTCATTTGATGGAACTTTTCTCGGCACTTGGTTGCTTATTTAATGCAGCTTTTTAGAGGAAAAAAAATTGTTTTTTTTTTTTTTTTTTTTTTAAACAAATATCTTACGCTTGAAAAGTTTTTAATTTTTTTAAAGTTTTTTTTACTCCCTAGTCATTTTTCAACTCTCTGTTTGGGCAAAATTATAGAGTTAAAACGGTCAAGAAAACTGCTTTTCCTTCTCCCTCTTTTCCGTTTCACGCCCTTCTGCAAAGGGGGCGTTGAAAACATTTTCAGTCCTAAAGGGAGCGGTAGCTGAAAAAAGGTTGAGAACCACTGATGTAGACAATTTGGATAAATGTAAGAGATTTATGCAACACTTCAAACCCAAACTTTTACAAAATGCAAGGTATCTGATACAATTGGAATTTGAAATCCATGATTTTCCATGACTCACTGGATGCAATGTTTGCAGTAGGAGAGGGGACCAAGAATTGTCTAAAATAGTGCTTTGTGAAGAGAAAATTTCATTTATCTGAGAAATGCTTTGCAAATATGAGCTGGAAAATTCAAATTATGACAAAATATAACAAACTGAGCTACTGTTATAATATTTGAAAAAAACTCACTGAATTTAAGATAACCTTTAGTGAAAGTCAACCATAATTTTTACTTGAATCAATGCAGATGCAAATGGATTAAAATTTTCAAGTGGAAGCAATTAAGTAGCAAATGTGCAAGATTACAAAATATTTTTATTTGACTGCATTGATTGACATGATGAATAATGCGTTTAAATGAGGCAAAATATATGCCTGCAGCATGGGTTGAAAAACATGGTTTTAAAGTGGTGCCTATCGCTGGCAAGCTGACCCATGTAGCTGCTTACGCCATTATCCTAATATTGAGAAACTGGTTTCTAAGAAATAGTTGCAAAAAATTTATTAATAAAATAAGAATTAAGTAGTGAAAATAACAGTTCTTAGTAAGTAATTTTCTTTCTTTTTCCATGTTTTACGATGCTATCTAGAAAAACTTTCAATATGATTAGAGATCAAAACTACTAAAGACTTAAGTTCTTGCTTTTTTTTTTTTTTGTAGCCAGACAAAAAAAAATCAGTATTTACATGTCAGTATTTTCTTCCCAAAACATTTTGTTCTGAAAGAACTAGTTGAAAAGGATTTGTCAAACCTTCTAATGACTATGCTTCTTTAGACTTAGGTTGAGCACCAGTTTTAAAATAAATCATTGTGATATAGGTTACAGACGGAGAAATACGAGAGGACAAACAATTTGTAGAGGTAAAAGGTTTTTTTTTTTTTCCTTATTAAAGCATCTATTAGTTCATGTCTATATATATTTTTTGCAAACTCCAAAATGGCGAGCGGATATTTTCTAGACAACTACCCCCTCTCCCTTCCCCAACACATATAGGCTTATTTTCTTTGCTCACACTGAGAATGTTTAGATATCAACACAGGATCCCAAAGCAGTAAAAAAGAAAAGTTGAAAGAATATTTTTTTCATTCTTGCCAGCAATGTCAAATCATTAAATTACTAGCAATAGTGAAAAATAAGGACTTAAAAATAATTTTAAGGGCCTTGAATCAAAAATAAGTACTTTTAAGGGCCCTTATTTTTCAAAATGAAAAATAAGGAGTTTCTAAGGACTTTTAAGGACCGTGGGAACCCTGCAGGGGGGGCTGAGCCGAGACTCTTTGAGAGAAGGAGGCGGGGCACCTTATAAAATATAGTTAAGAAAAATAAATGTTTGGAATTTCTGATATCAATGCAAATTTCAGATGACAAAAATGCATCATTAAAAAATGTCTTATGATTATAATTATTCTTAAGAAGTGAAGAAAGCATTTTGTTGAAAATAGAAAATGATAAAATTCAAATTGAAAAATTTTCTTGATTGAAAGTGTTCCGCAAACAAAATTTGCAATATTTTTGCAAATTTAACCTTCAATAACATTAATTTTGCCATTTATTTCCCTAAATGCCTAATATTGGGTTTCAATCACACCTTTGATGAAATTTATTTAACAAAATTAGATGAATGAACAAACATTAATCGGTATTTCTTAAACATATTTGGAATAAATGTCAACAAAATTGAATTATAAGATAACCATACAGGTCACATACAATAAAATGGAGAGATAAGAAAAAAGAAAAGAAAAGTAGAAGGAATTAACTTTTTCCCCTTTCTTTTACTTTTGCCCCATACTTAATTTTCTTTTCAAAAAAAAAAAAAAACTCATGTCTTGATTTCAGCAAGAAAGGAAACATAAATAAATATAAATGTTTTAAAATTTGTTTGGAAAATTTCGGAGGGGGCTGCAGCTCTATAAGCCCACCCCCTGAGTACGCCACTGGAGCCAGGGTTGGGTTTTTGACATAAAAAACCAGTTTTTGACATGACATGTCATAAATCTGTCAAAAACGTCAAAAACCTGTCGAAAACTCAAATACAGTGGTTATTGAGATTTTTTATAAACATATAAGGTTTCTCATCCTGAAAAATATTAAATAAAAATGTATACATCTTATCAATCAAGTTTAATAAACATTAAATTAATAAATTTAAGGAAAATTATTTCTCATTCTTTTAAACTAACTTGTTTTACTGTGAAAAAAGTTAAATATTAAAACTTAAATCCAGCTTTTAAAGTAGTTTTGTTTAAATGTTTATATAACTATCAATTAGTTATCTTATCAATCAAGTTTAATAAAAATTAAATTAATAAATTTAATGAAAATTAATTCTCATTCTTTTAAATTAACTTGTTATGTCATGAAAAAAGTTAAAAGTATTAAAAGTTAAATCCAGTTTTTAAAGTAGTTTTGTTTAAATGTTTTAATAACTATTAATTAGCTATTTTATCAATCTAAAAATCTTTACATCAGAATTTAAAGTGATTATTTTTTTTTCTTTTGAGTAAAAGCAAAACTAAATTAATTAGTACTCAGTGTACAAATCTGGGGGGGGGGGGGGCTCGGAGTAAATAATGGTATCTGACAAATTCTAAAAATCCGACTATTTCAAATTAAAATTAAAAAAAAATCACTTGTAAAAATTTATTAAGTATACCCAAGACACACAGCACTTAATTAATGTACAGACTTCATTAAAAAAAAAGACCTGTTACAGTAATTTCTCGTAGCAATAAAGCCATATTCAAAAGCCATATGTTTGACTTTTTTAAATGCTAGTTACCATTCTTTACTCCCGAGCCCTTCAATTATATTAAATATTGCTTATTACACTTTATTTCAATAACCTAAAACTCCAAAAGTTTACTTCAGTGTCTGAAATAAGAAATTGTAAAATTCATTTGAAAATGCATTTTGAATATCAATATCAAATTTAAACATGTTTTGGACAGAACTTTAGGTTTTCGACAATTATGTCAAAAACCATGTCAAAAAGGGGTTTTTGACATGACAGTAAAAACCACGGTTAAAACCGGATAAAACCTCCGACTGTCAAAAACTTGCCAACCCTGGAGAGAGCACTCATTCAACAAATTCCTTCCTAATTTCGAAAAAAATTCTTTTAAATTATTTTTCTTGAAAAATTAGATGACATTAGATACTAGTTTTTTTTTTTTTTTGGTTCTCTTTGCTTCTATATAAGGATTTTTGCCTCAAGCTCGGTTACTTCCTATTCCAGGCTGATGAGTGTCAATAAGCGCAAAACTACAGTCCTTGGACGGAATAACCGAGTTGGCGGTATATTGCAACTTATAATTATTTCAACTTTTAATATCACTCTATGACCCTCTGGACACCAATGTACTTACTTGACAAATGTAGAGAAGATTGAATGCTCAAAGCCGGGATTTGCATTAGGAACATACACAGATACCATAAATAGTATTATTTACATATATTAATAGAAGGCAATTGCTGACTTCCACTTCAAAACTTGCTAGATTCTGAAAATTACCCTCTCTTTCATTTGGACACTCACAGAATGTACTCTTGATCATAAGAAGTTGGAAAGACAATACATACAATAAATTTGACATTATGTAAATGAAAACTAGTAGAAAAACACATAATTGATGCTAACAAGGTGTTCTTCAAAATATAATTATAAACCAAGATTATCTACAATTGAAGAAAATCATTTTAAGCAAATAAAAAAGAGGTAATCAAATTACAGAAATCATAGAATATTACGCCTACCAACACTTTCACTAATTTGTAAAATATAACGATGTTGAGATAGGAGATTAAACACACATAGAACTAAACAAAAGTGTAATTTTATTTTAAAATGAGCATACTTTGTACATATTTCAATGCATACAAAAATGTTTCCAATTTTATGTAACACGATAATAATCCCTAAATAGCATTTTAATAACTGGGAGTTATGCAAAGATTTTTTCCTCCCTTCTCTTCTTTGTGATCACTGTTCCTGGCTTGTGCTGAGCATCAGGGTGATTAGCAAGTTCCGGTGGGCAAGTGGAAATGGGACTAGTCATGATGAGCTGTTTCAAGTCGTAAAAGAGATGGGAATCTTCTTTAGTTATGAAAGTGACAGCAATACCATGTTTACCAGCACGACCTGTACGACCAATCCTGTGGGTGTAATCTATAGAAGAGTAATAAATGAAATGTTTTTTGAATTTTATCTATATAATATGCCAGCATAATCATTACACAAATGAAAAAACTTACGCACAATAAAACATTGTGAGAAAGTAATAATAACTTTCATCAAAAGCAAACAGACAATCCTAAATTGATACTGATTTATAGTGAACAGGAAAATATTTACATTAAAAATTGAATCCTAGAATAAATATTAATTGGCATTGGAAAGAAAGATCTTTGCTGTTCAAATGCGTAATACATAAGGGACAAGGCAGAGGTCGGCTAATAGCAGCTAAAACTCAACAAATTTTCACGGAGGTCTTTCATGGCCCAGACAGGAAAAAAAAAAAAAACCATACAATACACCACACAAAACAAGATCAAGCTGCGAAACATTGCTAGAACTTTTAACAGGAAAAAAAAAACCTAAAAAATTTCTGAAATCTTCTTTTTTATACCTTTAAAACCCAAGCAAAGCTTTTAAAAACATTTTAACCCTACACATATCAGAGGGATAAAACTGTTGTTTGGTTTTTATGACCTTTGTGCTATTTTCATATCGAGAAATGACTGGCCTAGTCAACCAGAGCTTGAAACCTTTCTGGTTTTAAAAAAAATTAAAGCAAATAAGCAAACTAACAAATGGAATAAATAGGACAGAAAAACATGTAGGAGGTTGAGGGAAGTGAGGCTATTAATTGTGTATAAACATTGATGAGAATAAGAGAGCAATCAATCGATTTAAGAATAAAACTATGAACCTGGGCCATTATAGGAAAGGAAGATGATACTTCTGAATTCTGAAAGGGTCATGATTAAAATAAAAGGAACCATTGGAAGGACATAAGGTGAAATCAGAGTGGAGGGTCAAGAAATAACAATTACTGAGAAAGACATCATTTTAGTTTTCATACAGAAACAAAATTAAAAACATGTTACATCATAATGTGAACTAACTTATGAGTGACAAAATAAGTTTTTCAGGGGTTTATCTTTATATCAGGGTATACAGGCAGTTAGGTTTTACAGCAAATCTTTTTAAGAATCCTTCTATGAGGAGTTATAATTTCTCTCCCCTTTTTTTGATATGTAACTGAGGCTAGAGCAATATTCATAAAATGTAATAATACGAGTGTTAGGGTAAGGGGGGGGGGGTGTGCATGACATTAAAGATCATGGGAAAAAATAGCATAAAAGAAGTAATAAGCTAAATCTGCTATATTTTGACCAGTCATCGTGATCATTTTTTAGCCTTATTGAAGTTATCAGTTAAGTAATATTTTTAATTTACTGATTTCTGTAATGTTTTATATTTTAACATTTAATACAATAGACATTTAATCAGGGACAACGACAACAATTAATTAAATTGATCACTTAAGAACAAAAACTAAGTTTTTATATTGAAAGAGCTAACTTTTTTTTTTTTTAAAGAGGAGGAAAAGAGAGTATTTTAAAATGAGTTTGAAATTACTGAAAACAAGAACAATAAGTACATATCAAACTTGAATTTGCAAAAAATTAACAAGACAACATACATATTTTTCCGATAAAATGTTAAGAGGGAAGAGTATATCAAAAAGATAATATAAAATAGAATACATTTTGCATTTAATCATATTCTAGCTTTTCAAAACCATAGTAAATTATAAAGTAAAGAAGAGCATAAATTATTCTCCAACATTTTCAAAAGTTATGACAGGTTTCCTTTTTAACAATCCTGACTCTTCAAGTTAGTAAATCAGTTTAAAAAAGTTTTAGAACTAAAGCAAAACTTACCTTCAATAGTTTTGGCCATATCATAATTAATGACCATTGAGACATTCTGGATATCAATACCTCTGCCAGCTACATCAGTGGCTACTAAGATGTCTTTAGAGCCACCTTTCAAGCTAGCTAAAGCATATTCTCTTTGTTCTTGACCTTTACCACCATGAAGAGTGCAAGAATTGTACTGTGGGAAAAAATAAAAATAGAACATTATTGATTGAGCTCATTTTTAGAAAACAGTGCAGAACTACTCCAAAAGAAAGATCAGATTTAAACATTCATTTCTTTTAAACTACAAAAGATAAAAACACAATTCCAACAACCCTATGAAGAGAGAAGTGTCTCCCACTGAAAGTTTCCCTTTTTTCCCCTTTAAAGTTTTAAGCGTTAATTTGAAATAAATCTAGAAAAATTATAACAGACATGTGACTCAAATAGGATGAATATTACAGAAATTGCATGACTGTCAGCAAGCACTGTTGTAAGTTATCGCCGAAAGGGGGCGCTAGAAGTAAGTCGTTACCTTTTAGAGTCGAATTGGGAATGTGAATCGAGAAGGTGTGTCGATACTCTGTGTTATGTGTTTGTTAAGTGTAGTGTTGTACGTAATAAATTAATAGTGCTTTTATTTGAACATCCATTCCCTGAAAACTCACTGAACCACCTAACAACTCGAAATTCGGATATCGGAAAATTCGTCACTGTACGACACCTGCAAGTTCACTTGTAGGATTTTGTCCCAATATAGCAGACAATGTTTATTAGGTACTTGAAATTAACAGGTAGATGCTGAATTTAGTCTACAATGTCCCATATTTTTTCTGCATACCGTATCATGTTCTCTTTAAAACTACTGAATTCAGTGAAAATACTGAAAAATTACATGTCTGTTATCAGTGCTATACACTAGCATTAAATATCATGAAAATTTTAATGAAAACATTAATAATAGTTAATAATAGCTGCAGATAAGAATAAAAACCAACATAAGAGAAGATACTTGTTTTGTTGCTAGGGGCATTTACATATTAACCAAAACAATGAAGCTATTTAGGTAAAGAAACATTTGGAGGAGGAGACTTCTCACAATTACATACTTTTTCCGCAGTTAATCATGGTTTCAGTTTTTATTTTAGTTATTTATTTTTTATATGTTTTTCAATGACACCTTTTATCAATACACTTATTTAAAAACCCGTTTTGTACATTTCTCATACAAAAATGAAAGAGCTAGTTTAAATGTATGTTTCTGTTGTGAAGCAAGTCTCCAAATGCTACTTTCACAATAAAATTTGAGCAGACAGTTTTAAAAAGATACAGTTTAATCTAATGATAAGGGGTTTATGACTGTTTTCACCTCCTCATGCTTGTATCCATCTTGTGCATAAAAATAAATTCATAAAAATTCAAAGTACATCCTATGTGAGTTGTTATATCATATGCAGTTTTATTTTGTACGTATTCAAATGATTATTTAGGATATAATAAAAAATCATTCCATACAGCACAGAGACTGTAAAATCTGAACTCTTAAATAATTAAAACTAATTTAATTAAAAAATCAAGTCTAAAACTGCATAAAAAGGAAATGAGTTCACTTACGCCCATTTTTTCAAGGCCTTTAGCCAACACATCTGCACCCTTTTTCTGGTTAACAAATATTATGACAGGAGGCTCAACACCTTCTTCGAGAATTTCCAAAAGCTTCTTCCTAAAATTAAAAAGGAATGTGATTCAATTTAAAAAATTTCATAATGGAAAAAACATTGTTTCCGACTTTTGAATTTTCCATACTAAAATGCTCAAAAATGGTTTTAAAAATAATCTTACCGTTTAACACTTTCTGTAACCAAGTAGACTATTTGTTCAACTCTTTCAACAGGCTTTCCAGCAGAGCCAATATATACAATTGAAGGTCTTCGAAGGTAAGATCGGGCTAGCCTTTCAACAGCTGGAGGCATAGTAGCAGTAAACATCACAGTCTAGCCAAATAAATAAATAAAAAAAAAAAAAGTAAAACAGATTGAATTGAATAAACAATGCAAGTACCAAGAGCAAAAGAAGAAAAAGGTTTCAATGCTTGAATAAGCTAAATGGAATCATGCTTCAACTGATTTAGTCCTGCTGCTTAAAAATATTTTCAAAATATTTCAGAACATGCAAAAAAAAAAAAAAGTTCTACATGAATTTATAACTTTATCAATACCACTGTGCTACAAATTATTAATTTTGAAAATAAAGAAAAAATTCTGAGGTTCCTAATTTGCAGATTTTTCAGAACATGAAAAAGAGGGGTTTTGTATAAGATAATAATTAAATCATTTTTTGTTAAAAGGGCGTAAGTCAACACTGGTCAGTTTACTTACGTCATTTCAACAAAAACTGATTCGATTTTGTTAATACTATTGACACTATGCTGTAAATTATGAATTTTGCAAATAAATAAAAAGTTTTTACTTAACTTATATGTAATTCACCCAAGTTATTTCATGCCATAGGAAATGGGAAGAGATGTATATCATGTTAAATAGTACCTGTTCTTGAATACATCGACTGAATGCCAAATTGTCATATTGGGTTTATTTAGTAAACTTTATCAGTAGTTAACTTTGTATAAGTTTGTTTTTAATATTATGAGCACCTTCTAACTGCTCATTTTTGGAATTAAAAACTCTTATGTAATAAATAAAGTTCAGCCATAGAAGACTTTATTCTTTTATCCCTTTTTACCTCCTCTTCCTTTGCACCACGCAGTAGTACAAAGTAATCCAAATATTACATGATAAAAGGTAAAGTGCTTTAGAAAAAAACATAATTTGTTCCATTTTTCAAAATTATTTTTTAAAGTTTTAATGAAATTTTGACAAAGTAGGAAGGGGCATAAAACTGAAGATAAAAGTGATTTTTTAAACTTAATGTTTTCAAAGGAAAAATCATTAGCATTAACAATGATTCAACTGGAGACATTTCATTTTTCTAACAGAATTTATTTTCAGTAGCAAAACTATAGCTTTTAAATACCCTGCATAGCTTTTTTTTGTTTTGCAAGAGTAAAGCTTAATACATGCATTATCAAAAATCATTGAAGAATGGCTTGATAGAACATAAATGAAAGATAATAATTGTTAATTTGAAAAGCAAAATATGATTATATGCACTTATTACACACAAGACAAAGATAAGTGGCATGAAGCTTATTTATGATATTCAAAAACTAATTATTTACTCCTCCTGACAGTAGAGAATATTTCTTCAGCATTAAATACACTAGATCAGTTTTAGCATTTAAATCTGCTACTTATGACACATGTCATAATAAATTTATATCAAGCCTTACCTGACGGTACTTGTTTTTAGAATTAAAATTAGCCAATAATATCTTTTCATCTTCAGCTTCATCAGTATCTGGTTTCTGATTTGTCACAGGCATATATTCTAAAATTTTCTGAACATCAGGTTCAAAACCCATATCAATCATTCTGTCAGCCTAAAATATTTTTAAAAAAAAATTAATACAACTGTAGTAAAGCTGTTTAAAGATATGAGAAAAGCACTGAAACATAAGCATGCTTAAGACTAAATTAGCTTACCTCATCAAGTACAATATAAGTACATCTGTTTAGAACTAAATACCTATTTTCCAAAACGTCAATCAATCGACCAGGGGTTGCAATAACAATCTAAATAAACAAAAAGGCAAATAAATCTTAATAATGTAAAATTAAAACAATGTTGTCTTTTAATTTCACATCAACTTTAAAGCGTCTTATGTAAAATCAAACATTTTAAAAGAATTTCACTCTTTTGGTTTTTCCTTTACAAAATGTTTTTATAGTACTGTTACTATTCTTTTTCATTTTTAGGGATAGTAAAGTGTCAAAGGTCACAAAAAGGAAGGAAATAAACTAAGAAAAATGATGAAAACGAAGCGAAAAGGAAAGTAAAGTCTAGTCAAATAGACATTTGCAAACATTTATTACAGTAAAGTTACACACATTTGAACATTATATTTTCCTCATGTGTACAAGTCAGGGTTCACATAGGATTGTGCGATTAACACAATATTTTCCAAATCCCACTTAAAAAAAATCTATTTGCATGCTGTTTTCATACTATCTTACTTAACAAGTTAAACTATCTCACATTGAAATTTATATTAGTGTGAACCCTGGTAAAAACTCAATTGCTATCAATTATTATAATTTAGATTCATTAATTACATAATTCAATAAGCTTCATAACTAAAGTATTAAAATCTCACGGTTAACAAACTTTTGAAGAAAAAAATGTTATGTCATAGATTTAGAACTCACTTCACACCCCAAGCGTAAACGAAAACCTTGTTCTTCTCTTGACAAACCACCAATAACTGCAACAGTTCTTATCTCTAAAGTTTTAGCAAATTTAATGGTCTCTTCTTCAATCTGCTGAGCTAACTCACGAGTGGGAGCCATGATTATAGCATAAGGACCTTGATCAATATCTTCATTTCTGGAAAAGAAAACAACGATGAAATCTACTTGTTATTTCATTTCCTCATACTAGGCAAGAAGAAAAGAGGAAGAAATTGAAATGATACAGATGCACCACTATGGCAAACCTTGTTCAGTCATTTTATCATATTTAGGTCATATTACACATAACAATTCATATTTGGGTCATCATTAAAAACTAACCAAAGTGTTGATATTCTTAATATTGGGGTTTAAGGCAGAGATTTATCAAACTATCCCATGTGAAATTTCATTCATATAAAGAGCATAACTAGTCTTCTTAACATTGATGAAACTGAGTAAAATAAAATTTTTTTAACTTTATTAAAAGTTTTTAAAAAAGAACAATAAAACAATACCTTTCAATTTTTGGCAAGGATGTAATCCAAACGAGAAGAGGAATTAAGAAAGCAAGAGTTTTACCACTACCAGTTTCAGCCACACCGATGATATCACGATTTTGTAAGCCAATAGGAATTGCTTGCCTCTGAATTGGAGTAGGTTCCTATAATTAAGGAAAAAACATTTTTTTTTCATTTATCAAAAGAAGGTTATTACAAAAAAAGTTATGAAAAAATAGAAGAATGAAAGGAGTTTGAACTGGTAAAAATATTTGCATAAACGCTATGGGATTAAAACAATTTTGTGTAAGACCATTGTAAAAAGAACTTTTTATGGGAAAAAAAAAACATTATAACTTGATATGAAACAAAAATCGCTTTAAAACATTTAATATTTTATGTTACACAATTTGAGAAGATTTTAAAACATTGAATTTGCACTTTATATCAAAACATAACTCAAAAGCATCCGTGAAACAGAGGTTACAATTCATATGCATTAAGTTTCAAGAAAATCTTTGGAAACAAATTTTAAAATCTACCTACTCAAGCTAATATAAAAAAACTAATTTTGTTTCTCCTAATTTAATCCATGTAATAAAGAACGGCAAAAAAATTGCTCACAGTTCAGTTACACAATAGAATTTCGATAACTTAAATATACCTTTATCTTGAAGTTTTCACTGGGTCCCAAACTGTTAAGAAGATTGTAGGAACTTCTTATAACTCAAACCACTGATAACTCAAAGCTTTTAGCGGTCGCTTGGGACTTTAAGTTATTGAGACTCAACTGTTTTTCAGAATAATTTGTTGATTTCATCAATTTTTTTCTTTCATGATGCATCTTTGACGCAATAACTAATTTATTACTTAAAATATCATTTGTTAATCAGTGCATTAGGAAGTATTATTTAAAAGACTAATTTAAAGCAGTAACCATTTATAGAATTAATTAATCAATAAAAATAGTATAAATTAATCAAATTTTGCCTGAGCAATAAATAATTTTTAATGGTACTAAAAGTTAATCAACTGTTAAATGAAAAGCATGAAAGCACTTGTTTTTACGCATACTAAAAGAATGATATACTCTTACTTAAACAGTTAAATAGCTTGGAAATATGCAACACAAACATTTTTGTTTGAAAAGTATATGAGTAATTATTGAAAAAAAGATTGTTTTTTTTTTTAAAAATTTGTAACACATATACTTGTTTAATTGTCTGAGAACCATTGTTAGACACTGGATTTTAAAACTTTACTTTATGAGTGCAACAACGTATACCCCAAAGCAGTAGCATATATAAACTTAGGTGCGCTCCCCCGCAAGATTTTCAAGTGCGCTCCCCACCCCCTACTAAACTTTAAAAATTTCCCGAGTAACTCATAGAGCTATCTTTCTAGATTGTGCGTCCTCAAAACTCGTGGGCTCCCCCCCTCCCAGCGCCACAGGAGCTATGGGGATGCTATGTACGCCATTGCCCCAAAGACCAATATTCTAAAAATTGGGACTTGAACTTGAAACATTTGCTTACACACATGCTTCAAGATTTTCAATCCCATTTCTCAAAATTGGTGATTTTCAAGAAAAATATCAGTCATATTAGAGCCACAATGACTGGGATCTCTTCTGCTTTGGGTGCAAGCTTCAGGGGGTAAAACCGCAATAAAACAGTTGCTATTCCCAAATGAATTTTGTTGCATAGGAAGTGAAGGCAAGAGTTCCATGACAAATTAAGTTTAATATACCGAAAGATAAGAAATTTGGACCAGCTTTCACACATGAGACAATGAAAAAAAAAAGGGCAGTAACAGGCCTTTTAAAAGGTTTTGAGTATATAAGGTTCAAAGCTCAAACCATTGGTACACTTTCATTGAAAAAAATTTCTAAATCATGCTCTACATCAGCATCTAACTATGCTAATACTACCATTTCTAGTCCCAAAACAGATGAGAGATGAATAATTAAGCTGTGCTTGTTTGGCTATATTAGCACTAAAGACAAAACTGGTTTGTAAAAGGAAAAAGCATGACAAAAAATAGGAAGAAAATTAATTAAAAAATGAAATAATTTGAAAAATACTAATTTTATTCATCTAGAAAACTTTTCCTTCATTAACATCCTTTAAAAGATCAACCCAAATATTTACTTTTTTATTATATTTCTGCAAGTAGTCAGCTTTTGTTGACTGAAGTTTTTGAAACTTTTAGCTGATATTTTATTTATTTGAAACAACAGCATAAAATTAAAGAATTGGTAAACATATGTTCATGATACATTGAAAAGTGATAGTAAAAAATATTTTTTAAAGTAAAAATATTAATGCAAACTAACCTTATAACCAAGTTGTTCTATAATATCTAATATAGATTTTGTTAGTCCAGACTCTTTCCAGTGGCGAATAGGATTTGGAATTCGTCCACCTTTGATGGCAATATTAAAGTCTTCTCGGAATATACGCCAATCTCTTTCTGTCATTTCCTCTTGAGACTTTTGTGACCAATGTCGATCGTCCCATTTTTGTTTGTCTTCTTTTCTTTTTATCTTTTTCAGACGAATGCTAAAGAAATGTACATTTTTAATTTAACCCGTAACTAAATGAAAAGTGAGCAATAAAAAAGCAAACATGAAAACTTTTATTAAATGTTTAACATGGTTTTTGAATTTTTTAATTCAGAGATGTAAAGCATGTTAACTAGCAACAAAAATATTGTTTTGCTAGAATATTGCTACAATTCCTATTATTTCTTAGTACAAAATATTTGATTTTGATAAAAATTGACAAATATATGTAATCTGTATAAAAGTAGTTTAATGAAATGTTCGATGAAATTAGAAAAATTTTGTTTTTCCTTCTTTCAAACTGTAAATTAAAAATATTCTCATATGAATAAACCAGAAAACTTACATTTCTTGTTCTTTTTCTGCAACAGTTCTTCGCATTTCTAGTAGTTCCCCATAAAACTTGGATTGTTCTTTCTTTTGACTCTAATGAAATATAATGTCTTTAGTAATAATAAAGAAAAAGAAGAAGATAACACTACGTCTAATTTTAAGTGAAAAACAAGATTATTCCACATTATGCAGCAAAATTAATAAGTTTTTATTTAAAAAACTGAAATTAATAACTGTTGTTCTTGGGATTTCTTACTAAGAGTAGAACTAAAAAATGAAATTGATTATTTTTTCTCTTTAGTCAGATGCTATTAAAATAATATTGGTAAATATAAAACCAAAATTTATAATTAATAAAATGGAATAGTGATTAAACTGCAACACAAAAATTTGCTAACATAAAAATAAATGTTCACTTTAAAGAAAAAAATAAACCTTCTATAATGCCACATTTAAATGAAACAAAATTTAACCCGTTTTATTTGTATGAATTGAAGGTAGTTTGCATAGTTTATATTAAAGTGAACTTATGGCAGAATTAATTAATTTTAATACAAGCAATTTTAATAAACATTTGAACAAGAACAGGTAGTGATATTCTGCACAGTTCTGAAAAAAAAAAAAAAAAAAAAGAAAACTATCAAACAATACCAAATTCATTTAGTTTAAAAAATAGCAAAACCACAATGATTTTTTTAAACTAATCAATCTTTTGTTTCAGTTGAAAAAGCTTTTGGATTTCTCACCACATTTATGAGAAAAAGAAATATTGAAAGAACATTACTTTTAAATCAATCCCTGCAACATGTCCCCTTCCAAAAAACTGCACTGTGTGCCTTTCCTTGTATATAGGATTATAATCCACAGCAGTATCTTCTGAAGCATCCCAATCAAACACAAACTTTCGATCATTCAATCGTCGCACACGCCTTTTCTTTTTCATAAGACCTAAGTATCTTTCCTAAAAAATATACATATCAAGTTATTATAACCAGTTATTACCATTTTATTTTATAAATAAGTCTCCACTGATCAATTTTGAAAGTGGTTTATGCAAATAGCCAACTGACTTAAAAGGTGTATGTTAATTTATTCAGAAGGACACACAAAAGCATTTATTTGAAAGCTTAGTATTACGCTATATGAAAATCAGTTAAAACAAAAAGGCCATTTCAGAAACCCAGATGCCATTCAGATTCTTTTTTAAATCAGCATAACATTACTATACAGACTTAACGCTAAATATGGACTTAATTAAATTATTAGATCTTCCAAGGTTATTCTGGAGATTCTCTACCTTTTCAAGAGTTTGATATCTTAGACACATTAGTTATCAGCACATAACTGAATAAAAGCAATTGTACATATTTGAAAGCAAAAGTGAAAACTGATTATTTAGGGTGCCTTTGGTAATAATAATGAATTTGTATGTCAGGCTGAAAAAGTAAGAGGTGTCAAAAATTGATAGAACATTATGCAAACACTTAAGTAGTGTTCTCTTCTTAACCAATGCTCAAAAGGTTCTGCATTTTAAAACCCAATTTCAAAAAACTTTTTTGGAGTCAAGTATGAATGAGGGGAAAAATATCACTAGTGAAAGGGTTAATAAACTATGTTAAAAAAAATGCCTCTTTATGTTATGAGATTGAAACTTTTCATGCTCGAGGGCTTTTCCAGGTTCATAGACACCTGAACCTGCTTAAATGTTGCTGCATGACAAGGAGGGTTTACTTTTTTGTTTGTTTCTTAGTTCAATAAATAGCATTAGGTATGAAAAAGAGTAAAATTGAATGAAATTCACTTATTTAAAGATTTTTTTTTTTTTTTTTTGCATTTTACTGCTGATTCATTCAAGATTTCAAAAGAAACAAGTGTGAGGATTTTTAATCTTTGCTTTACAATGATAGCCATAAAAAAATAATAATGAAGAAAAAAGAGTTCAATAGACTGGCTCAATTGCACTAAAAATTACCATAGTTTAACATCTAGTAGTAAAACAATACTTTTAATATAATGATATAAACAATAATACACAATATAATTAAATACTAATAACAATAATATAAGCAAAAGGTGAAACTGCTGACATAAGGATTTGCAAGTTCATTGTCAAAGTGCACTTGGGCATGAAAGTATTATATCATATTTAGGTTTTGTTTTTCTAAATAAAATAACTGATGCAGACTATTTCTGTAGGTATACATAAATGCTTGTTTAAAATATTACCACACCAAGTACATGATCAGCAATTATCAACATTCTGTAAATGATACAGTAACTCACTGAAGACTCTTTTAAAAGTGCTGCAAAACTTAGGACTGGTCAATTTTTGAGTGGTTACCTAAGCCTCTCTTGCTTGATACAATTTTTGCTTACAAAAGGGGCGATGATGATTATTTTTTTTTATGATCAAAAGTCCGAAATGTTCTCAAAAATTTTAAGAAACGCCTGAAGGATATAATCTAAGTGCATTGAACACCATTTAGAATGCAAGAAAGAAATGGATTTAGATAGCTATAATAACTGAATAACTCACTTCCCCGTCCTCCTTATCAAAAAAAAAAAAAATATATACATTAAAAATGGAGAGGAATAAAGAAAACAAAACATTCTAACCCGAATAGCTTCTAGCTCTTTTTCTTTGTCTTTTATTTCCCTGACTTTGTCACGATCTGTTTCAGTCGCAGCAGCTGCTGCCTCTTCAGCCTCTCGTTTTTCTCTCCGCTCTCTTCGTTCTCTTTCTTTATCATTTTCTAATGAATAAAAATTAAAGAAAATATAAGTACTTTGCAAAATTGACTAAATAAAACTAAAAGATTTTTTAATAAAGAAAAAAGTTATATCTCTTGACGCAGAGTAATATTAAGGAATCTATATAACATGATAATGAGAAACAAGAGTTTTATTTATATGGAATTAGAAAAGCAGTTCTGGAAGCTGCCAAGCTCACAGCTTTTAATGAAAGAGGTCCTACCTTGGTTCTTCGAATCAGATCTTTATTAAGGTACATTCAAATTTATTATCAAAGTGTAAATAAGAATTCTGAAAAGGATTTTCAAAGGAACTGCTTCACCAACTACCTTGCAGTTTCATTTGAAAGGTATGGCAATAATTAGTAGTGGATTTGTAGCTAATGCTTCATTTAATGAAACAAAACTTGTAGCTTAAAAAGGTAAACATTCAATGAAAATTTTGCATAAATGTCTGCAGTAAAAAATTAAAATAAAAAAATCAGATTTTAAACGTTCTCCCCCCCCCCCCCTCACTCCCAGTCTGCTTCCTGTAGAATTAAAATAACAAAGCTATCATGAGTTTTGAAATTTTTCTGAGGTTAATTTTTCTTGATATCAGTGATTCCTTTTAAACCAACTTCTCTGATTAGGATTTCAGCCACTCAAAAAAATCCCCCATTATTATCATTATTTAAGTTTAACAGGTTCATAAACTTTGTGCAACAATTCAGCTTTGAAAAGAAAAAATAATTATTAATTCAAAATTGACAGCTTCAAATCATCTATTTCCATTTTAGAGCCAATAGAATATGGGGAAAATAGTTAAATTCTCTTCAGGTACTCAACAGTATCACAAACAGAACCTTTAGAACAATATTTTCAGTTTATTATTGCAAGATCTGACGTCTAAGTATCAGACAAAGGTTTGTTTCGAAAGGAAAAGATCACTGAATTTATGCTTTTCAGATGTTACTTTTTCAACACTAAAAATAATTTGCAGTGTTGTTACTTTCCTCAATAAAAAGGTGAAAATTCTCTCATCAATGTTAAAAAATGATTGAGTTGCTCAACAGTAATCTTAAACAGCCAGATCAAAACAAAAAAGTTTCCCGACAAAGTTTGTTTGAAGCAAATTAGCTTTTAAGTTTGGGATCTTGATTTGTTGTTTAAAAAAGTAGGTGCTAATACTAATTTTTTTTAATTGTTCAAAATTGAATTTAAAAAAAAATCAGCACCAAAAAACAAAATATGAGAATAATGTGTCCTTCCCAAGATATTTAGAGCATAAAAAAAGTATTTGAATAGGATCACTCCCGAAAAAACTTTTGGGGTAAAGACACATTTTTCTAATCTAAAAACCATACTTTTCATTTTTCTTTAAATTTTTTTTCAACTATCTTTTTTTTTCAGTTACATTTTTACCACCATGCATTGAGCCTTCTTTCAAGTCTTTCTTTTTTTCTCCCTTTAAAATGGAAACTTAGCTAAAAAGAGGCGATTTTAATCATGTTTCAATATGTATTTAAAATCTTATATTCGATTTGAAGAAATTTTTATCATAATATACTAAGTTAAATTATCTCAAAAATTTAGCCATTTTAAGTTTCACTCATTAGCATGGCTCGGTTTACATTCAATAAAAAATCTAACTCAAATTTAAATTAAAAATATTCATAAAACATGCAATGAGAGAGGAAAAAAGTTTTACCAGTTGATCGCTTAGCTTCATCCATAAATTTCATCCTTATTTTCCGTTCCTCTTCCATTCTTTTACGTTGCTCCTCAACTTCTTGATGTCTCCTTTTCACAGCTTCAGCAGCTCTTTGTTCTTTGGTTAGAAAAACAGGCTAATTTTTTTTTATTTAAAAAGTTAATTTTATTATTTTGTGAAATACTTTTTTTTTCATGAAAATAAGAAGTAAAGTGAATATAAAACATTGAATACTACATCCAAAATTAGACAAAAAAAAAAAAAACTTACTTTGCTTCTAGCCATTTCTTCTGCTTGCTTCTTAGCCATCAATTCTTCAAGAGAAAGAGGTTCTTTCTTAATTTTATCTTTTTTCTCATCATCTTCTTCTTTGACACTAATTTGAAGATTTTTAAAAATGGAAAATAATGTTTACCTCAATGTTTAAATAAAGTTTAAAGCATTAAACTTAAAACTAAATGAAATAGATTAAACATACTAAATTCCAAAATTGCACTTTTCTTCTTTCCTTATGCAATATACAAGAATCAAAATAAATTTAATAAACCTCAGAAAAATTAAGCAGTAAATCACTGTCCATAATAAATTTAGCTGCCAGTTTTTTGGTACTCTAAACTTCTATATGAGAATATCTGCATCTAACTCGGTTACTTCCTATTCAGGAATGATGAGTCCCCAATAAGGACGAAACTGCAGTCTCTGGATGGAATAACCGAGTTGGTGGTATATTGCATGAACTCAGAAAAATTATTGAGAAGCGTACAACAAATCATTAACTCAAACAAGTAATGCAAAATATCACATGCAGAGCTTTCGGAGAAATTCAAATCGGCATGAAAACAAATAAAACACACACCTATTTCTATCTTTTTCCTTTAGTTTATGTTTCCCCCTATCTTTGTCTTTTGTTTTATCTTTGGATCTGTTTTTCTCTTTCTCTCTGCCACGATCTCTGTCATCATGCCGAAGCCTTTCTCTACTCTTAGATCTTGACCTATTAAAAATCAACAGTAGCAAGTCAATAACAGTTAGCACAGTTGTTTTTATGCAATTGAAAAATAGTTTTAAAGAAAACATTAATTCTCATAGAATCTTGAAAGGAAAAGGATCTACAGTGAATAAAATACGACTATTTGTTAAAAGGCATGAACATTAAGTAATTGCAATAAATTTCATACAGTAAAAATGGATGATTGTTTATAAATATGCTATTAAATTCATCATTTCTTAAAATCATTATGCAACATAAGTTACTAAAGTAAAGATTAGCTAAAGTAAAAACTAACTATTTAGTTATTTTATTATTATTTTTTTTAATAAAAAATAAGAAAGAAAAGTTGTTTGATACAATTTTTATTTGCTTTACTTGATTTTACTTTTTTCATTTAAACAGCTTTAGACGACCCAAACTTGATTTTAAAAATTGTATAAAACATGTTTTAAAATTCAAGTGTATCTTCTTTAGTTGTAGCTTTCAACATTAATTACAATGGTGGTTGCGATCCCAGTTTAAAAATTTGGAAAATTATCATTGTTAAATCTTAACATTGTTACATTTATAATTAATTTTCAATTCACAACCTAAAGTCTTAAAAAATGAAAGTGCCTATCAATAGTTTTTAGCAAACACTTCAGAAAAACATTGATAAAAAACAAAGAAAGTAGCACTATTCTGCTATGCTAAGCACAAGCTTGAACTTTTTGACAAAATGGAATTATTGTCACCAGGTGATTCTTTGTGATGTATTTCACCTAAATGCAATGTCTTAAGGTCATTTGAGAACAAGAAATATTTTTAAAATTTCTGAAAAAAGATCATCAGAATCAAATACATGATGATACAATGATCTCAATTTGAGCTCAACTGCAGTATTACTTTTGCACTCAGTACAGCAGTATTGCTTTATTGATTGCAATTTTGTAAGGAGATTCACATTAATTCTAAAAATGAACAACAACTCCATATTCATAATAGGTCATGGGTATCCAGAAAGTTCCAAATAGCAAATCTCAAAGAATTCGGAAATCTAAATTTTCTACTGATCATAAACACCCCTAAACTATAGAGTGAAAATTGGTTGAGCATACTTACAACTAACAGAGCATGTGTAAAAAAACAATATTATGCTGGAAGAGAAAAAAAATAATAAAATTGAGGGTAAGAGTTTTTTTTTTTACCTTCTCTCCCTTTTGCTGTGGGAGCGCTTATGTCGACGAGGGCTACGTGACTTTGATCTGACAAAGAGAAAAAAAAATAACAGAGCAAAATTAGCAGATTTATTCAATGTATTAAATGAATCAAAAATATTTTTAAACTATCTAATTTATAAAACATTCTTATCATTTAAAGAATGATTTAAAGCACCAGTTTCTTAATATTTTTACAGTAAAGATCAGCTTCAATACTAAATATAGTAATATCAAATATACTAGGGATTTTTTCAAGGTGTGAAAACATTTGATATCTTCACATCAATGAAATAGAGATGCATGGTTCATTTGTTTTCAAAACACTATTCTATACAATGAACCGAGTTTTTTAGTAGGGTTTATGTTCCACGAAAATGCCCCGTGAATTCAGCCTAATACTAGTGTCAACCCTTCACTGCACGATTTTTTATATTTTCATGAAAAAAATCATTCGTTACCTTTTAAATAGCCCTGAGTTCAGGAAAAATGAAGAAAAAAATTAATCTTAAAAATGTGCACCAAAAATGATGTTTTAATTGTTTGTTCTATATATGACACAAAGCACATAGCATATGCTTTGTATACCGATAAGTGTAATAACCTACAATGTGTTTTGTGCCATAAGTGGTATAAACAAACTTTCCACTAAGTGTATTTAAAAATTTTTAGAACAAAGGAAATAATGACTAAGCACACTTCTAACGGAAATGCAGACACTCTTTCTTTAAAAAGCAAGAACTGTAATACCTAGACTAGTGCAACTAACTAGTGCATAAACATCACACTAAACTGTTATAGCAATGTTCCAGAAGGGGCACAAAGCTCAGTTTAACTGTATTTAAAAATCATAGGAATATATGAGGGTTTATTTGGTTTGTGCCAGATCTGGCACACCGTGCAGTGAAGGGTTAAAATAGGGGTTAAGTTACGCAGATAAAGAAAATACTTTATTCTAGTGATAGACAAATATATATTAATTTTAATGTATAATTATTTCAATACATAAGTACAATAAGCATAACGAAAATATGAACAAAGTCTTTATAAAAAAGAGCTGGTTATGAGAATCTTATGGTGTAGTTAATAATTATCATTCTCTGTAGTTCTTTGTATGGCATTAAGGCATTCATGATCACTCACTTCATTTCTGTGACAGGATATTCCTTCATTAAGAAATCAGAAAAATAATTTGTCATTGTCAAGGAATAGCTCTAAACTTTCAAGGTGAAATTTTTTGAGGTTTGTCTTCCTGTGTCACTTCTAAATTGGGTCATGGTGGCTTGATCAGTAAGGCATCAGACTCGTAACCAGAGGCTCACGGATTCAATCCTAGCCGGTCAAAGATCCACCGTTTTTATTAATGGTGACTTGGGGGCGTTAAAATGCTAGTGGTCACAAAGTAGTTCAAGTGAATCAATACCTCTGGGGCTACTGGACCAGATGTTTGCTCATCTTCTGGTCTGGATCAAAAATACAGAGGGCCACATCAAACCGGTTAAACCACGAGTTGTGGCAGGTACAGGGGGCTCTGGAGTGAAAAGTGAGTCACTCCAAAAAACTCTTCTTCAAGTGAACTCTGAATTGTATGAGTTTAATAACGTTCTTCTGAAATAGTTCTCTGGAACCAATCTTAAAAAACATCTATAGCAATATTTTTAATATGGTGACAAAACAAGACAAGTGTTTTTTTGTGCATATTACAATATGTGTGATGTTCATCAGTTCTCATAGTGCTTTAGAGGTACATTAAAGATATTGCTTATGTATCTCTGCAAGCAGAAGCATAGAATAACTTTAAGGATGGCATCTAAGCAACAGTGATTACTTTACCAGGATGACGCTGAACATTACCAGCACGTAACACACACATCACCTCAATTTCAAATTAGAGGTGTTTGCAGATGTTTTCATAAATTTCTCACTCTTATGAGTACACTACTTTTGGATATAAAACATTTCAAAAACAAATGAATCATTTATAGTAACCAAGTACATTCCGGATGAGTAAAACATAGGAAAACTGAGAAGACCACAATAGCAGTCAATTTCTTAAAAAAGTAATTTGCTAAGAATCAGCAGTAAGCAACCTCTTGATAGTGATTCACTGGTCAATCTCAAACCCATTTTGAGTAGATTGCAGTACTATTTTGAACCTTTTTTTTTCTGTCTGAATAGAATAAACTAACATTAATTTCAAGAACAATATTAAGTTTAATGTCAAAATCAAAAGTTATTTGAAAATTTTCTAATATTTTCTAATTTCTTTTTTGAAATACAAAAAAATCAATGTTGAAACAAACAATATTCTTTTATATGAAAATTGTTAATTATTAATACTATTTTTATATTAAAATATTACTCCCCCCCCCCCTCCGCAGTTAATCACACCACCGCCATTATTCACACCTTACAGAGGATATTAGTAAATGGAGGGAGCAAGTCCAATCACTGGCTTAGAAAAAGCTGAAACAAAGAACCCAAGTCATATGGTTCAACATCGGCAAATAAGATGTTTTGCATAAAACAAGTCAAGAAACAACTTCTTCCAGTACTTTACTTTGAAATATGTCACGTGACTTAAGATCTGTGTCTCAATAATTGAAGACTTCACTTTCTCCACTAGGGATGGACCGGATAGTGATTTTGCCGGACACCGGATATCCGGTGGTCCATCAAATACCGGATACCAGATATGCTTCTGGATATCTGGTATTACAGTTACATAGCATGTTTGCTTATTTTTATGTAATGCAGCTTCAATGCAATAAATCAAAGTTGTTTCACGCATCATTTCTTTAAGAATTTATTTAATTCATTCAAGTATAATTTTTAAAGCCTCTATATTTTATTTCATTTCATTTCATTTCACCCTCCAGGGTCCCCCGTACCTACCAGCTTAGTGGTTTAACCGGGATAGGGCCCTGAAGAGCGCTCTGTTCTTAATTTTGAACCAGAACCTAGGGTCGAGCATACCATAGGCCCTAGCACCCCCAGAGGTATCGTTTCACTTGGAGGACTTTGTGACCACGACATTTTTAACGCCTCCCAGTCACCATTAATCAAGACGGTGGATCTTTGATCGGCTGGGATCGAACCCGGGTCCTTTCGGACACGAGTCCGATGCCTTACCGATCGGGCCACCACGGCCCTCTATATTTTATTGTACAGGAGTATATTTTATTGTCTCAGGAATTGAACACTTCACTTTCTCCACTAGGGATGGACCGGATAGTGATTTTGCCGGACACCGGATATCCGGTGGTCAATCAAATACCATTTACCAGATATGCTTCTGGATATCTGGTATTACAGTTACATAGCATGTTTGCTTATTTTTATGTAATGCAGCTTCAATGCAATGAAACACTAGCATATTGTGTTTTATATCTACAGTTTTTTTAAAAGAGGTAAACATTAAAAAATTGGTAGAAAAATATTTCTGTATGTACTCATAGTTTAAATTTTTAATTATTCTTAGCTTAAACTTAAAGCTTTTTTGTTTCAGATATCATTTCAATAAAGTTTACAAATACCTTTGTGCTATTGATGTAGAGAAAATTACAACGTTAAGAAGGCACAAATTGTGCCTTCTTAACGTTGTAATTTTCTCTACATCATTTCAATAAGTTTCTGCATAAATGATGGTCATTAAATATTTCACCAATATCATGTACATGATAGTTGATTTACCAAAAGAAAAAAAAAACTAAGCTTAGATAAACGATTTTTTTCCAAATTAATACATATATTATTAGAGTTTTATGAATTTAAATTTCATTACAAAGTAACACATTTTCTTGTTGACAATTTTGCAATAATACAAAACAAATTTTGCTTTGCAATTCTTTTTTTTTTTTTTTTCAAAAAATAATGCGCAGGTAATTTTTTTAGCATGCAAGTTAAGAAAATATTAAAACAGGACCAGTGCGTTAAAAAAAAGCTTATGATTAAAAATACAATTTTAAATTTTACTTTAGTTCCAAAAAATTAAGATGCACATTAATAAAAGATGCAAATTATCATTTTGAATACATTAAGAGTCATGCTAAAAACATTCACTTTTTTAAAAACAAATTAATAAACTAATTCTTAAATAATAACCTTGAAATTTAACTTAATTTCGAAAAAATAAAGAACAATTCTTAGGTCCAAATTAACATCTTTATATATATATATATATATATATATATATATCACGGTGTAAAAAAATCAATAATTTTTTTTAAAAAATCAAAAAAATTGGATTTTTTTTATATTAAAAAAAAAAAATGAGAAACTTCAGTTATTAATTAATTTTTATTTGTGAACAACTTACCTTTAAGTTTTTAAAAATACAAAAACACCTTTGAAGTAAAGCTTTACCAGTAAGAAACCCAGAAAAAAGTGTTAGGAGCCAATCTGAAAAAATCCTGTCTACTAGCTAGGATAAAGATCAAATGGGGCAGGAAGCTCAACCCAATCCTCACTTTATTGAGCCCCCCTCCCCTCTGCTTTTGTTTTGAAAAGCTGGAATATGTTCCATTTCAGCCACTAATAAAGACTGCCCCACACACACTTGCTAATGCAAGGCATACAAAATTCATCTTCTGTTTGGTTGTTTTTGTTTTTTCTTTTCACTGAAAGTATATTACACATATTCTATCTTGTCCCTCCCCCCTCAATTCACTCTTTACAACACCTGCCCTGCACCTGCATGTATTTCCTTAATTTCACATATTAGACAACAAATAGCACTATTTGTGCATACATATTATTTGGACTGCAACCTTCCAGCATTTGTGGAGGGGGGATGAGTAGGATTACTTTTCTGTTTATTAGATGGAAATCAAAGCTCTAAAAGAAAATGGTAAAAATAATGAAATTGGGATTGTCCAAGAGAATTTTTTAAGGATTAAAATCAAAAGCGATTCAAATCAATGATTTAAAAAAAAATCAATTGATTTAAATCGCAATTTAAATCACTGATTTAAATCATTGACACCCTGATATATATATATATATATATATATATATATATATTAAATGTACATATGTATGGATAATTCCAGCGAAAATGGTACAAATCATGTCTGAAATTGTCGAGTTAAGTTTATCAAATTAAATTATTTCCGCCAACTAATCATTGTTTTAAAATGATTCTGTTTATTTTAGCATAATGTAATGTATAAATGGCTTGTATATGAGCCATTCATGGAGGGGTTTTAATATTTTGACTACTTTGTGTAACCCTAACAGAGAGGACAAATTGGGGTTTAAAAATATCTTTCTAATTGTAAAGAAGAGTCAATTACAGAACAGGTATAAAATAACTTAACATCCTAAAACTTATTATCTGCAATTTCAAGAAAAAAAATTTTTTTTTTCACCATAAATGCAACTGTAAAAAGAGTGGATATCTAGCAGTTCAAATTAACTATCATCAGAAAGAATTAGGCTCATCTTAGTTGCTGACTATATAGCTCAATGTAGCAAAGTAATCACAGAAGATATACTACTTACACTTCTTTAAAAAACTATCAGATTGAATGTAATTGTTTATTTTCTTTCTAAAAGGCTGGTAACAGAGTGGACAACTCAGAGCATAAAAATTCTAGGGACAAAGATAAATAAGTGTTTTCCCAAGATTTTTTTTTTTTTACATTTTTAAAAATCAGCAGAAAGGGTGACAGAAGCATTTTTTTGTGCCGTGCAGTGCAATTGATTTTGTTGTTGCATTTCAGCTTAATCTTAAATTGCATTTTAAGTTCTAGCAATTTGAAGCTGGGACATGTCATTTTTTCCTTTTTCTGACGAAATTTTTTTTTTGAGTCCTTTATAAATGCCTTATGCTGAAATAAGTAATACTTGATATCACACAATTAAATGGAGAAAAAATACAATTAATTGGTGGTAAATATTAAAATTGACTATCAAGATTCTGAAGTATCAGGACTGATTTGGACCATTTTTGCTGGAATGACCCATATATTTATTATTATTATTATTAAAAATTATTCTAAACATGTTCACTAAAAATATAAATTAATAAACTTATATTTTTAAATAATTAACTTAAAATTTTACTTAAATTCCAAAAAATAAAGATTAACTTTCCTAAGGTGCAAATTAAAATCTTAAATACAGTCAAGTTCTGATAACTCGAAGTCCCAAGGGACCGGCTAAAAGCTTCGAGTTATTGGTAGTTCGAGCTATAAGCAGTTCCTATCCTCTTTTCAAGAATTTAGGATCGAATAAGAACTTAAAAATAAAGGTATATTTGAGTTTATAACATTTTAAGTCAATGAGACTTGATTGAATAGCCCTGTTCACATGAGACTTTTTCACCTTGCATTTCCCCGCTCCGCTCTCGAAAAAAACCGGATGGAAAATTCCCCGTTCACAAGTACAAAGTGGTTATACCACAGAAAGTGGATTTTTACCCTACATCCTTTGCGCATTGTTTACAATCTGCGCGTACATGTTTTTTTTTTAGAGTAACAGCTCACGATTTAATACTGCAAAAGTATTTCTTTTCGTGAGCCGCAATTTCCGCAAAAATGAAAATGATTTCTCAAATTTTATCGGAACAGAAATAATTAAAAATAAAATAAAATAATTTAAAATAAATAAATAAAAAAAACGAAATGAATAAATAGATAAATAATAATGAATAAAGTACTTCCCGAGGTTATGTTTTCGCCATTACGACATGCTCGCCAAATTGGCGAAAATGAAAGCTTCGTGCAAATAAATGCTTTCAGTCTTTATTAAACGTTAAAAGGATGTAATTAGCATGGACCTGTTTACCTCACATGCCGATTAGGACTGGGGCCCAATCTTCCTAAGGAACCCCAAATATTTTACAAAACTATGCAAAGAATCAATATATTTAAAGTAATAATAATCATAATAAATTATTAATAGTAGGAAACCTCTTTCGAAACTTTATTAGTATTTGTCTTATTTGGTTGGTTTATACGAGAAGAATGGTTTATGGTGGAAAGGATTTTTGAATTGTTGTTCTTAGAGTTTTTCTGGTATTTGGGGAAGGGGGGGGGGCACTCACCTAACTAAAATCTCTACCTTTTAAAATCTGCGGTAGTGAACTCAGCCATTGGCCATCTCAAAAAATATTCTAATAATTACAGCGAAAGTAGTGGTGCCCATAGCTATGGAGAATTAGGAGGTATATACTACACCATTGGAATTTTTAGGAAGGATATTTAAAATGATTTTGTTGCATTATTGGTGGATCATGTATTTGGGGTTTTCCATAAAATTTCCTAGGGGCTTGTGCATCGCTGCACTCTGGCAGATTAGCACCCCTAATCAGCAATAGAGAATACTCGGCCAACTTGAAAATCAGAAGTAGAGGACTGCCGTTGACTCTTTTGTTAGTTAAATGTTCCAGTAATTTATTCTAAAAATAATAGCTAATGCAGGAGGGCTGGGGAGGGGGGGTGGCATGGTGCAGACTACATCACTAAAATTTTAGAAAAGGTATTTTAAAAAGGTCTTACTCTCATTACTGCGCTTTTATTCCGGGTGGGGAGAGGGGTTAGCAAAAGTCCTGGGGGGGGGGGGTGCCACCACTTTTAGGGGGAGGGGCCATCCCTTGCTTAAGTTTCTGCTTTCTAAGATCTGCAATAGAGAACATCCATCGATCAGTCACTCATTGCATACTCATTTCATACTCAGGCAGATATTCCAGTAACTTGTTTCAATAATAGTAAGCAATGATGCCAACGGGGGGGGGGGGGACCATCGGCTAAATTGCAGATGGAGAGGGGCACCATTGCTCTTGGTGACTAGGCACCCTTGCTAAATTTTCCACATTCTATGATGCACCATCGGCTTTATCAATAAATAAATAAATAAATATTCCAGCATTATATTCTACTAATTTAGCTAATCATAAAAGTATAAGTAGGATATGAAATAATTAAATACAACAGCGTCAAGCAGAAGCAACCAAAAACAGTCGAAACCTGATGTCCAGTACGGCGAAAGTAAACAAACCCTTTTCGACCCCGCTTTGATTCCAGTCGAGGGCAGGAGGAGAAAAGTTCCGCTTTAACTCCACAAAAACCCGGAATGCGGTTCGAAGCGGGTTTTTTCCGGGGTTGAAACGCGCCATGTGAACAGGGCTAATGTTATTAAGGGTCATGTTCAATATTTTCTCGAGGAGTTACAGAGCAGGGTGATAGACGTGAACAGATTTTAATAGCAGAAAAATATCTTTTTAGAAAGGAAGGTCACATAAATGAAGTAAGAAATAAATAGTACAGTTGAAAATCTAACCTTTGTAAAAAGTCCCCATCGATTTTGCTGAGGAATTTAAACTGAATGTGCAATTACAAAAAAAACTTTTGACAAAACTTATTAAATAAAGCAACATTATTAGTGTGAAAAATTACTTGGTCTTTTGTTGCAAGAGCTAGTTAAACATTAACTAAGACCTTGAAAGTATAGCAGTACTTTTGAAAGAAACTTGATACTAATTTGATTTTTTCCTCTGATTGCTTGACTACCCTTTTCAGTTCAACTTTTTCTTTTTTCTTTTTTTTTTTGCTCACTTTCTTTTGTTTTAACACCTAACCTTACCTACTTTTTTTTATTTCAATCTGGCGTCAAACTGATATCAGCACTTTAAGTGCTGATATGATTCGCAATCTGGGTGACTATAATGTAATGCTCCACACGGGCTTTAACCAGAACTTAATTTTGGGGAGGGTTTTACCAAACTTATTTCCCGTGAAAGCTATAAAGTCAATAAAATTTGATTTCATGTTCTATATTCTGTTGATTTTTGTTACAGCAGAGGTTAAAAGGATATTAATATGAAAAATGGAATAAAAAATGACTCATATTTTCAATGAAGAAAAAAAAACTGGACTTACTCATATACGTGCATTTGAAGGAGTACTTTGAAAATTTCTATTTCACGACACTTATAAGATGTGTTAAAAATAGAGTTTAGTACTTCCTAATTTGAAAAATTTTGCAATTCTTTTAGTGGTATTAAAAATTTGCAGGGAAAGGTGTACTGTCAAGGTATGTTTGCAATAACTACAATAAAAATAATTACTGCAGATACAATATTCAATAATGATCCTTTCATTTTTTAATTGCAGTTTCAAAGTGAATAAGAAAATTAAAACAAAACAGCAATAATAATTATTTTCAGTGAGAAACTATATAAAGCATTTTCTTAATAGTTTTGAAAAATTTTGGAAGGGATTTGAACCCTAAAAACCCAACCCTTCAATACGGCCCTAACTCCACATATTGGTTCTGCAACATGAAATGGTGTAAGGGAGTACTTGTAATGGAAGTCTGAAGTGGAGAAATAGAGCTCTTAATCATAATGTTAACTAGTACTTTGTGCCTTGAAAAAAATCAGAAATATAATGCTAATATTACAAAACTTGACAACATTGAAAAAAAATCAGCGATTCAGTACTTTTTGTGGCAAGTGAATAATCATGCTTAAAATGATTGCGGAGTTTTTTTATTTTATTTTTAAATGAAAGTTTCAGTAAAAATGAGAATAAATTTTATGTACTTGTCTTCTAACAAAGCTTTGACGCATACTCAAAAAAAAAAAAAAAAAACTTCCAAAAATTGCGCAAAAGGACTTATTTTTTGCAAGGTATCAATCACACAAACTTGAAAATTGCACATAAGTGAGCTCTTTAAAATAAAGAAAAACTTTAAACAATACATTTCTTATAACCATGTTTAATTTTTATCACTTTGTATAATTTTTCTCTATTTAATCATAAATTCTAAAAATATTAATCAATGAGTTACTTCAACTTTCACAAATTTCAACTGTTCAACTGGAAGCTTATGCAAAAACTACCCCTTAAAATAATTGAAATTACAAGATGTGCACAATTATTGAAATCTCTAACAGTGTAGAATTTTGGGTGAAGCTCGTGCTAGATGTCTGCGTAAGTTTCTAAAAATAAATTTTTACTTAATCAGCTGTTTATTATTAAAATTCCGTAAAAGGAAAGTCTTAAATAAGTCGGTTCCTTCAATCTACTAAACTTTGAGCCAATTTTCCCCAATATATAACAAATAAATAGATCCACTCCAATTCCTCAGTAGCTAAGGCTATTAGGCAAATTACTTTTTACCCAAAAACTAAAGTAGCAAAGGGGTTATTCCAAAATCTAAGACCCTCTCCCTGATTGCTATTAAAAAAAATAATAGTGGATCTGTCCATAATAAAAGGCAAAGGAATGTTCTTTTTTTTAGGTGAAAAAGAAATAAGAATAAAAAATAATTTGTTTCAAATAAATAAATAAAATCAAGATTTTCAAAAAACTGGCTTTGGAAAAAAAAAGAAGCTCCAGTGAAAATAAGTTGCTTTTTAGCCTATTTGTGCTCAAAAGAAGTCTCCAAAGTTGCCTAGAGCCAAAAAAAAAAGCAGCAAAAAGTAGCATTTAAGTAGCCTGTGGCAACCCTGCACCATCGCTAAAACTTCAAAAATTATTTTTTTTTAAAACTACTTCTCATATGGAAATTTTTTTTTTACCAATGATATTCGTGTCTGTTACTCTATCATTTAAAAATAAGATTAAAAACTTCCCTATTCTATATTTTTAATTACAAAATAGACACAACAAGTCATATACCTCCTTCTTTTATCTGTTCTAGATTTCTCAGCATTCCTTTCAGAATTATGGTTCTTGACATAATCCATCTGTAAAAGAAAAGAAAAACATTTTCATCTATTGTTTTAATAATATGCCATTATTTATACATTAAGGATTGAGAAGAGTATATATTAGAAGTTAAATAATTATTTTTAACAGATAATACCCGAGTTTTACAATCTGCCACCATGAAATTTTATAACTTTGTATACTCGCTTAATTCATGACAGTTAAAAGTATAGCATCAAAAATAAAAGAAAATGTAGGAACACATAAAACTGCTATGTTTACAAGGGAAAAAACAAGAAAAAGAAAAAAAGTTGAATTCAAAGCAAATGCAAAACCATCACAATTAAAACACATATACAAACATTGTTGAGTTATGGAAAGCATTTAAAAAAATTTACATGCATAAATATAAGATTAAAACACAATTTTAAACAATTTAAAAACAACTGAATTCCACTAACAAGATGAAATATTCATGACAAACGTAAAACACTAATTCGGAAGAAAAGCACTTTATGCAGAGTACAAAAATATAACTTTTAAAAAATATTAACAAAAATACAATAATCACATAAGAATGGCAAATAAATACTAAGGGAATGAGGTTTCGAAAAGGAAAATATTTCTTCAGTTTGACTCAATCGTTCAAGTGCAGTACATATTTACTACTTGCTCAGGCGTATGGGAATAGAATCACCGACCATATAGTACCTCTGTAAACATGAACAGAATTTAGTGTAGAGGAAATTTTAAAATACAGCAATAAATTAAATAAATAAACAAGCAACAAGAATAGAATAAGTCATAATACAGAAAGTTTATCAAATAATAAAGAATTTTTCACAAAATGTACGGCAATATCAATAATGTAAAGTGTACCTTCAATTTTTTGTAAGTATTTAGTTTTTCAGCTACTCGTAAAAATCACATCACACAAGAATGATTTACAGAAATGCTTTCAATACGAAAAAAAAAACATTACACATCGAAGACTATGAAAGATGAAAGCTGCTGCTGCTTCTCGTTACATTACATTACATTCAGAGGAAAGCGTGTAAAAGATGAGAGTATAAAAGCTGTAGGTTCCTTCTTTCCAGTGGTCTGAAAAGTTCAGAATCTTCAAGGAGGCCAACAAAAAAGCTTTAATTCCAGTTTTTGGTTTTAAATATATTTGTAAAGAGATTGCAAACATTATAATTGATTTAATACACTTCGGCATAAAAAGAGTTCAAAAGTTGAAAGATTGAAATAATCCAACCTTAATTCTTTTTTTCTTGACAGGGAATATTTAGGAACATGAAAGTCATTTGAAGGAATATAAAAATTATGATGCCAAATAAATCAATGAAATCAAACAGATAGAATGAATTTCGTTAAAATGATGTATCCAAGAATCTGCTTATATTTTTATGATTCTTATTTCTCATTGCGTCCGCTGCTGTAACCCCGTGCAAGCACTATAGTGCAAGATTTGCACCAATCTAGTCAATAAATCGCTACAAATTACTATTTTTTTGTATCGCGCTACTCGCTACTCTACTGTTTTTAAAAAGTAATGCGCTACACTTCAAACTACTAAAAAATGTAGCTACTATAGTTGTTTCGCTACTTGTAGCGCGCTACTTCCGACCACTGTTCTCAACCATGGCTAAATAATAAGAGGCCGCCAAACTGATTTTTGTCCCCGCAATGATCTCAGCTGTTATCATTTTTCGTTAAAATTTTAATAACTTCAAGCCAGGCAACAAAAGGTCGAGTCACAAAATGCATGTTTCTTCAGTCCCTATTTTGAATTGACGTAATCTGTCAGTATGCAAGTACAAATAAAAGCATCACAAGAGTTTCAATTGATAACGAAATTGCTTTTAATAATTCAAATGCTATGTTCTCGGGGTTTTTCTCCCCAGTGAAAAGAAATGTTTAAAGCGTCATGTCAAAAATTATGAAAACATTTAGCTTCTTTAAAATGGCATCGTTAATGATGATCCGGGACTGCAGCAAAGGATTCTGGTTTTTAATTAAGTATGCCAACATAAATATTTGTACATAATTTTTAATTATAAAATTTCACCATGAAGTGATCAGTAATAGGTGTTTCACAAATAATGTTGTTGCACTGATACATTTTCCTGTCCAGTAGAATTGAGATTACTGCGTACTGAAATTGCGGCCTAAGCGTTCATCGACACATTTGGGAATAAAAATAACAAAAAGTATTTAAATGGTTTTCTTGTCAAATTTATGGTTTATATAGTGAATCCGATCTTCATTTAAAATCTTTTTTTTGGTATTATGGAGCAGTGCATGTAATTTTTACATGGCGTTTTGATGCGTTTGTTTTCAAAAGTTTGGACTAAAGTAGTAGACTTCAAAGGCTGTAGATAATTTTTATTTTATGTTATAGTCTTTCAGATACTTGTAAACAAAAAAATAAGAAGAAATTTAAAAAGCATAGAACGAATTCATATCTGATATTTTCGTAAGTTTCTAAATAGCGATTCATTATTGCAGTGCCTTGTTCATTTCTACAACTTAGGTTAAAGTATTATTTGTGCTAGCATTGTTAAACTTCGCAAATACATTTTCATTGAAATAATAGTTCCATGTTTTATTTTGATGAGTAATTCAAGCAATGTATGCTATATGTTAAGTGTAAAGGTGAATGTCTTTGACCCTGTCATTGTACCTAGATTTCTTTTGAAGATGCTATAATTTCTTATTATGTATTAATGTGAGGTTTTTAGTACACCCATTGTGAATTATTAGCATTGAGATGCAAATAATTTTTAAAAAAAAGCTTATTAGATTGATCAGTTTGAAAAATAAGGCATTGTTGTACTCTGAAGGTAGCATTTTAGTTACATTGAAATATTTTCATTGTAATATAACACAAGGATGTGTTAACCTTGAACAGGTACAAAACCTTAAATGAGATAAATAAAATATTTGGGTCTAATTATTATCCTAATTTAAAAATAAATTTGCTATTGTGGCCCAGGACTTGGGTTGGCTCACTCCTGTTGATGACACAAATAAAATACGATGGTTAACAGGACATTCAGCTTTTCTAATTAAATGTTTTGATGATTGTTTCTAGTCTACAATTTACTTATAATAATTTTTAGTAATGTAATATTTTCTAAGTCTTAGAAGCTTTTCATTGTGTATTTATGAAGAGCTAGAATTCAGAATGAGATGAGGGGATTCCTTTAAAAATCCTTTCGCTTTGAAAATAATCCTAGTTAGAGACTCACTCACTGAAGAATACTAATTCCATATAGATTGAGTTCATGTCATTATACAACAAAGTATTGATGTTCTATTGAAATTGGCAAATTTATTGAATTTAGAATATTTGTAATTTTATTGGCAGCATAAAAATAAACTGTTAGAAATCTTTATAAGTTATGAGGAAGAAAGCAAGGCAGCAAATTTAAAATTGGAGAATATACCTAAAAGGTTGAAAGACTGAAATATGATTGTATATGTGTGTTTTTTTTTTCTTTTCCATTAAAATAGCTATCCCCTTTAAATCATGTACTTTTTTCTTTCATAATAAAAATGTAGATTTCTAGAAATCATGTCAGGGAGTCATCTGACAGAAAATTTGACATTTGTAATTCTGACAGGCCACGCCCCTTAATTATGAACAGTAAAAAACGAAAGAATAACTACTAGCCAAGCTAGTATAAAATGCATTAATGTACTTAATCCAGAAATTTGTGTTACTTAACTATACAATTTTCTCAATAAACGTGGAATATTTTCAAGTTTTAGATCTATTTTCAATAAGCATTTCAATCTTCTGATTTCTTGACTTTTTGACTAAAACATCTTTAAAAATTGCTTTTCTAAAAATAGATGGATGATGGTCTTTTTTCAATTTATTTCAAAACATTTTAATATTTTATGGATAATTGAATTTTATCCAAACCAGATCAAATCAAAAGGCTAACTGTATAATACTTTTGATCATTTAATAAAAACCTTATTATCATTTTAATTAAAATATGTTGGGAAAAATGTAGTTCTTTGTTTTGTTGTTGTTGGTAAATATTTAAATTTGGTGTGTGTTTATTTTTGCAATTCATTCTAAATTTGAGGAATTTATGACCTGTTATTAATTAATTTATTTATTTATTTTATTTTTATTTTATTTATTTATTTATTTATTTATTTATTTTTTGCTCCCCCCAGCACCATGATATTAAGTGAAATCAGCTATTATCATTTTTGAGCATTTGAAGATTAATTTGAATTTAGTTTAATTAACTTTGTGTTAGCTTATTGGAAGCTTATTCCCTGTGTTTTCAATTTTACAATCACCAATCAAGTTTATTCACAAATCAAGCCGATCACTTTATTTTTGTTACACCATAAGAAGAGAGGGTACTGGAAACGGGCCTTAAGTTACCGCCAGCCTTTAATAACAAAACCGAATTGCAACACATGAAAGGATAATCTCCAAACTAATGATCAGGGTGTAAAAAAATAAAAAAAATCGGATTTTTTCGATTTAAATCAGATTTTTTTGATTTTTTAAAAAAAAATTAGAAACTTCAGTTATTAATTAATTTTTATTTTTGAACAGTTTACCCTTTAGTTTTTGAAAAGACAAAAACAGCTTTGAAGTAAAGATTCACCCGTACGAAACCCAGAAGTGTTAGGAGCCAATCTGAAAATAATCCTGTGTACTAGCTAGGATAAAAATCAAATGGGGCAGGAAGCTCAACCTAATCCTCACTTCATTCAGCCCCCCCCCCCTCTTTATTTTGCTTTGGTTTTGTAAAGCTGGAATATGCTCCATTTCAGCCACTAATAAAGACTGTCCCCCCCCCCCAGTTGCTAATGCAAGGCATAAATTCATCTTCTGTTTGGTTGTTTTTGTTTTTTCTTTTCACTGAAAGTATATCACACACATTCTATCATGTCCCTCACCCCTCAATTCACTCTTTGCAACACCTGCCCTGTATTTTCTTTATTTCACATAGGGTGACCCGGGGTAATTCCTGATCAAACACGCAAACATCTGTATTGTAAAAAAACTATTTGCACTGGTGTTCTAATTTTTTCTGCAAATTTGGTGGCTTATGATATAAATCCTCTGCAAACTTCTTTTCTTTGAAAATAAAAATAGAATATGAAATATTTTAAATATTCAGTGATCAGGAAATACCCATAGAACGGGGTAATTCCTGATCACTTCTGGGGCAATTATTGATCACTCAGTTTTTCTTCTAAGGAAGGCATTTTTAAAACAACAATATGATAGCAATTAGTAAGAAATACATGAAAAAATAAATAAGTAAACCAGACATAAATTTAGCACATCATAAGTTTTAATTTATTTGAAAAATATTACGTATAAATTTAACTTATATTTTCCAAAAGTCTTTTGCAGAACTTTTTGTAACATTTATATGCACTGTTGATGGCTGTTTCATCAACTGTAAATGGGTTTGCCCCATTTAAGGTCACAGGACTATAAAAGAAGTATTTCACATTTACACTTTCAATTTTGTCCCTTTTTGGCCATTTATAATTGCCCGCACCTTTTTCCAAAAACTTCATTTCAACGGATTCCCCTTCTTTTTTCAATGCTTTTCCAATGTATACTGGGTCATCGTCGTAATATACAGCATAATAGCTGTGTAGCGACAGATTCTTGTGCATGGCCTCTAACAAGACTTTAGCATCATCTATCTGGGTATTCCTGTTGATTTGACCAAAACGTAAAACTTCGGGAACTGCTTCGGTATCTTCCTTGTTCAAAATTTGCTCAACTTTTTGTTTCTTCGTTTCATTGGTCTTCAATTTTTCCTTCTAAAAGCTTTGTGTCCTTCTTAGGTTTGTAATTTCTTACACCATACTTATCTAATTAATTTAATCAACTAAAATCGTGAAAACAAACAAGCATTGAATAAAAGTGGTCAAATTAGAAGTGGATATCAGAACACATGTTCTTATGGTTTACACTTCACAGTTAGTTAAGAAAATTTGCGGGTCACAGTATCACAGTTAAAACATTTTTATAGTAATTATGGTTAATATGTGTGAACTGTCATTGGAAAGAACTGAAATTATTGTTTAGTAAGTTTTTATTATATTTAAGGCCAAAAAAAGTAGGTGATCAGGAATTACCCCAGTGATCAGTAATTACCCCAGCTACAGGGGGTAACTTTTGATATACTATTAATTAATAATATATTTTTTTACAGAAGGTGTTAAACAACTAATCAAATCCTTGAACTGTTTGTAGATAAAATGAAGTGAAAGGAAAACAAAATATTTATTATTAAATGAGGGAGGAGGATCTTTGTAAAAATATGTATGTTCAGGATCCCATCTTTGAAATGGCAAGTTTAGAGTGCAGTTTAAAATGTAATTAATTAGATGAACTAAACAAAAAGTAATTATTGAGTGAATGTTGTTACATTAAAGTAAAATGTCCAAGGATTCTTGGCCATATCTCAAATTTAAAAAAAAATAATATTTTGAAATTGAAAATTGAGTGATCAGTATTTACCCCAGAGGTCTAGTGATCAGGAATTACCCCGGGTCACCCTATTAGACAACAAATAGCACTATTTGTGCATACATATTATTTGGACTGCAACCTTCCAGCATCTGGAGGGGGGATGAGTAGGATTACTTTTCCATTTATTAGATGGAAATCAAAGCTCTAAAAGAAAAGGGTAAAAGTAATGAAATTGGGATTGTACAAGAGAATTTTTTAAAGATTAAAATAAAAAATGATTTAAATCAATGATTTTAAAAAAAATCAATTGATTTAAATCGCGATTTAAATCACTGATTTAAATCAATTGATTTAAATCATTGACACCCTGCTAATGATCTCATAAAATTTTATCAAAAATACAATGTTAACTTCTTAATAACATTGTACATTTATTAGTAAAATTTTATTTTCCTTTAAATTTCTTTAGGGGATAAGTGTCCTTCAGTGTTCAGGGGAAAAAAACATTAGTTTTTGAGGGACTGAAGTCTCTTCTCCTAGACTTATTTTTGGAGGAGTATACATAATAAATCATTTTGGAAAAGGAAGAAAGAATCAATTTTTCACTCTTGTAACCTTTTGCATTTTGACATTGTAAAAGTCTTTTCAATGTCACGTCTTTTCCACAACTTAGCTCAAATTTGTCAGAACTGCCAACTTTTTTCTAACTATTTGATCACAAATATTTCAAATTTAGTAAACATTTTAAACCCTAATAAAGTACAAGTTCTTTTTTTTTTTTTTTGTAAATAGTATGAATTAAGGATATTAATAGTGTTAACATTTTTAGCACATTAACATTTTTTTAACATTTTTATTGATTTTTTTTTTTCATTTCAATTATTTATTTACATAATCAGAAATGAAACAAGAATATTATGGGGAAAAAACACCCATGCAAAAATAAGAAAAGACTGATTGATTAATTTTCAATGCTTGTATGTACAAAATGATAATTCCTGTTAAGAATACAAAAAAGGTTGCACATTTTCTTTGGAAAACTTTTGAATCATTTATATGAAAATAAAGTTTTACTATTTGTAATGGTATAAATGACCTCTCTTCAATTTCAATGTTTATATCCAGCTCAAACTAAAAAAAAAGGTTTTAAAAGTGTATATTGTAATTTGCAGATTATGTCCAAAAAAAAAATGGATTTTGATGAAACGTTTTGAATATTCTGCAGGAAGAAGTTTATTTTGGGTCTACTTGTGGATCTACATGGATATGTACCACGCTTTAAGTTTAAAAAAATATTTTAAGATAAAAAAAAATTTTGCTTTTTTGCTTGAAGTTTTAATTTTATTTAAATAATTCAAAGAAATTCTTTAAAAATTGATTATCTGATCTGATTCTTTAAAGGAAAATGATGTTCTTTTGAGCCAGAAATGTCATTTTATTGACCGATACCATGGCAGCTGGTGGAAGGGATATACAAGTATTCAGCTCAGATGATGAAATTATCCACCCTGTAGAGAAAAGGAAACGTAAACGAAAAGCTATACTTAGTTCTGAAGATGATGATGAAGATAGCAATTTTGAAGTCAGACCAAGAAGAGCTGCTAGGCCTTTAAACTGTGAAAGTGATGAAGATGATTCTGTTAATCTATTTAATAATGAATCTGAAAATCATTCGACAGAGGGAAGAATGTGTAAGTTTGGTAATTTAATATAATCTGATAATAGTTTGTTTATTGTGTTTGGTTCTTAAACACTTGCATAAGCTTAAATTATGTTTTAAAGCTCAAGATCCGGAAAGAGTAAAAAATGTTCTGTCCCGTAAAAGTATGACACATTTAATGTGATGAATTAGTTTCATTCCTAAACCTGTATTATAACATAGTTAAATTTATATCTTATCTTTAGTAAAACATAAATGTAGGTTAAATTCAGGGCTTAACGAACACTGCTTGGTACTTGAAAATTAGAGAATTGAAAACCAAATAATCTGCCATTCCAGCATATTTTAAAGTAATAGCCCCAGTTTTACCACAAATATCAATCATCTTTTGTCTACTCACTTGTTATTTTCTGTATTAATTTGAAATTGAATTTTTATCTGAATAAAATCCTTTAAGATATATTATATTTTAATTTCTGCATGAATAAAAAAGTTTACTTTCTTTTATGCATGAAGTTCTAAATTTTAAAAGAAAATTATTTTTAAATTTATATTGAGGGAGAAAGGACAGTAAATTGATGTCAGCCATAAGTTTCGATATGATGTCAAAGTCTTGGGGATTGAGGGGGGGGGAACCTAGTCAGAATCTGCCTTTTATACATATTTCCTAGACTTTTATAGGCTTTGTCAACCAGTGGCGTAACTACTCGTTGGTTTCAGGGGGGGGGGGCGTTATTCTAAGTCATCTCGAGGTTTAAAAAAACGGTGGCGGGGGGGGGGGGGAGCAACCCCTTTTTACCCACACTTTGCATGTATGTATGTGTGTATATATATAATACGCACTTGAAAATGCGTACTTCCGAAGTTCGAAAAACCAGACAGCTTTTTAAAGAGTAAAGAAATATTACTGTAGAAAAATGGAAGGGGGGTCCGGGGGTTCGCCCCCGGAAATTTTCATAAATTGTACCTCTAAAAACTCCATTCTAGACTATCTTGGTGATGTTCGATCTCTTCCTCAGTCAGTAAAACACGATTGCCGGCCATTTTTAATAATGTGACAGAAAATGATAGGATACAGAAATTCTTCCCAGCGATTTTTTCGAAATTTCAGTTCCAAAAACGCAATTTCAGACGAATTTCGATCATAATGGGAGGTTTAGAGGCCTACCTCCGGAAATTTTTGACATTTATTTCCTAAAAAAGACAATCCTTATAATGATTCTGGGAAGGAGAGGGGGGTGGCAATGAAGTCTGTAACACAATGATATTCGCTGGAGAATCGTACTTTTTCATTCTTGGAGTTTTATATTTTTTCATCTCATTTTTGCATTTTTGGACCAACGTTTCCGGGGGGGGGGGGGGGGTTGTCCCCAAAACACCCCCCATAGGTACGCCACTGTTGTCAACCACTGCTCAGTGCTCAATAAATGAACCTTTTATTTCAGAAACCTACTAAGCACCAAGTTCTGAAGTTTTGTAAAAATATTTTAAGAATCATATTAAATTTTTTACAGGAGGATTACAATATTTTAAACTGAGAGGGACACACATTTAGCTGTTTTTCTTTAAGTAAAAAGTGTTTTAATCACTATTGAACAATTTAATATGATATATTTTTTCCCTCCCAAAACTAGATTTTGACTTTTGGCAGGTTTATGAATTATACCATCCAAATAAGGATTAAATCAATGGATGATAAATTTATAATACAGCAGAACTCCAACTATCCAAACTCTCACTACCCGAATCTCTTTCAAAATTTCAGGAAAACAAAACGAAAATTAAGACTGAAACATTCTGCAGATCACCCAAAGCCGATTCTGCTTTTGCATTGTTGTCCCCTCTTCAAATCTTTAATGGAAGTATTCCGCAAGCAGTAACTTTCATTCAAATTATGATACATACAGGGGCTCCGAAAAGTGTTTGTACAACTTAAAAATTTGTAGTGAAACCAAAATTCCCTGGAACTGAATTTGAATATGAATATCAATTTTTTTTCTCATCATTTCTGAGTCATTCTGAATAAAAACCGGCTTTGTTTTTAAAATATAGACTGATTTTCTTTTTGAAACAGATAAAAAAACTAAGAGACAGAGAAATAACATGCCACAAAAGTCTTCGTACACTGCAATATTTTTGGATAAATTCCAATTTAAATTCACATCTGTTTTTTCATTATTCTTGCATTGTAGTGACACATTACAAGCATTTGGCTTTAATTTTTTGCTATTTTACTCCAAAATAATCTACTAATTATTTTTAAATGTCTTGTATTCGTAAAAAATCAGATACCGCTGAAAATAGGATTATTTTTCATTATGATAGTAGTAAGTCGGCTCGAAATATCTCTAAATTAGTTAATTTATATCATCCCTTAGTGTAGTATGTGATGAAATACTTTGAAGAAAAAAATCAGAGCGAAACCTTGGTAAAAGGTCAACTGCCAAAGCCTGCAACACGTTGTTTGAGATTTATGGTTAGAAAAATTATTAAAAATATACCCTTGAGAGGTATAAAAGTTTCTGCAGAATTTAAGGACGCATTTTATGTTGCAATTTCACTTGGAAAAGTTTACTGAGTCTTCTAAACAGCTGGACTACTTAGCACTCTAACCTCAGAAAATGTTTTGTTAGTTCAAATAACATAAAACTTGGGCTTTTCTTCACAAAATAAATGATAAATAAGCCCAAAATGTTTTAGAATAACGCTGTATTTGTAAATATAAGTAAATTTAACATTTTTGGCAATAATTATAAGGAGAAGAAAAAGTTAGAAATTTAATTCTAAGAACTTAGTGGGAACAGTTAAGCAAGGTGGTAGAGGTGTTCTTGTATAAAGGTGTCTGTCACATCAGCAGGACTTAGTCATGTTATATTTATTGATGCAGTGACGAAGCATACTGTTTATTTAAATACATTGCAACACAATTCAAAACTATCAGCCCAAAATTTGGGCACTGGAAGCAATTTGCTTTTGCCAAGATGACTGCAAGAAGCAGATGGCTTTCAACGTTCGATTTGGTGTCTCAAAACTGACCAAAACTTTTATAAATGTCACTCAAGTTACCCCTAAACTTAGTTTAAACCCAATAGAGTATATTTGGAGAAAAGTGGTGGTTAGAGTACAAAAACACGACGTTAAAACGAAAAGCAAACTGTAAGCAGTATAATAATCGAAGAGTAAACGCACTTTTTCTTGTTAGCTACCATTTTTTTTTTTGGCTCTCTTTGCTTTATAAGAGGATTTTTGCCTCCAACTCGGCTAGTTTCGTGTTCCATGCTGATGAGTGCATAATAAGCACAAAACTGCAGTCCCTGGATCGAAATAGCAAGTTAGTGGTTTATTGCATGTTCCTGCCTTAGCCCTTTCTCCGGTTACTCACTGCTTTATAACGAAATCTATTCCCAGACTTTTAACAGCTGCTGTAGATACTTAAACCTACTAAATGATAAAATAATGAAAAATGAGGTTGTTTACAAATATGTACCTAAATATTTCTGTAAAGTGTACGAAGACTTTTGTGATGCCAATTTCTTGATACTTTTTTATTATTAATTTCTTAAAAGTCACGTTTTGTTACATTATTAAAATATTTCATGTAGTTTTGTTTAGAATAGATCATAAATCTTACTATTAAACACCCATTCCGAAATATTAATTTAAATTAATGAAAAAAAAGTGTTTAAGAAGTTTATTTGTTTCATTAAAAGCTTTTAATCTTTAAATATGTTTTCTCTTATTTTCAACATATATACAGTAATTAATTCAAACAGATCACCTTTTTATAAAAATTCTGGCATCTGAATTGAGTTCGATCTCAAGTTTTGGAAAAAAATGGATAATTTGAGTTCTATTGTGTAGGGGAGAGTGGTAATGAATGGGCCACTTTTTGGTTTTGAATTTTTGTAATTTTTTCTAACACTTTGTTTTAACTCTAAATTGGTGTTTTAGTTACTTTACTTATCTGGCTATCTAAAAAAGCCATAAAAGTTGAATTAGCACCTGTCTATAATGAATTATAATAGAAAATAAAAATTTTGAAATTTGGCCCATTCAACCCCACCTATGGGGTTGAATGGGCCATTGAAGGTAATGAATGGGCCACTAAAGTAATTCAATGAAAACATGTGGATTTAATCTTTTATTTGCTGAATATGACAAAATAAACGTGGCACTTGACATGATGATACAAAATCATACTGATTTAAAATTATATAAACATCAAAACTGATGCAATTAAAATAAAACTGAATCATACCAATTGTAACAGAAAAATGACGAAATAATGAGATTGTAAGGAATAAATAACATCAAATATGTATAAAAATAACAGATAATACACACTATGATTTAATTAAATTTATATATTTCAAAAATAATATTAAAAATCACTTTCAAAAACTTCATCTTCATTTTCAAACTTGTCAAAATTAAATTTTTTTTTTTTTAAATTTACTAGACATCTGGAATAAGAAATATCTAACTTAAGTTACCAAGAAAGAAAATGAAATTGTATTGTGAGGAATATAATATAAAGGAGAGAGCGGGCTTTTTCAAGCCACGCATTGCGACCAGAGGTCTATTGTACCATAGGAATATAATATAGATCTGCAAATTACATTTAGAAGTTACTACAAACATATTTTGACGACACTAATCTTTATCTATGACAGTCAGTTGTGTTTCATATTAATGCAAAAATCCAAAGAAAAGGAAGAAAAACAATAATTAGGTGGCCCATTCATTACCATGACATGGTGGCCCATTCAGCCCCACCTATACTTTTGGAATACATTTAGATATTTGAATACAGTGAATTTAAATAAAATCAAAATACATCTTAAAATTAGTTTATAGATATGGAAAGACTAACTTATACATACGTATGCAGTGAAATACTTGGTACATTTTAGCTAGGAAATGTTTTACTAAAAAGGAAAAAACTTACTTTTCAGTCAGATTTTTGACCATGCCACTCTAGTTTAAAAATGGCTCAGCGCAAACGAATGAAAATTGGATGAGTTTAGTAGAACAAATAGCTACATCTATTGATGGCATCAAAAAAAAATTCATGCAAATACTTTTTCATATTTTGTTAGTGGCCCATTCATCACCATGGCCCATTCATTACCACTCTCCCCTATCTATTAGTGGTCTGTAGTTGATTTTGTTCTTTGTATACTTCATTTTTAAAGACATGTTATACACATTTCTCTTTACTAATTACACTGTTTCTTTTTGCTTTAGGAAAGTTTTGAAATTCTTAAAAACTAATGTTTTTGTTTTGTTAATATTAAGTGTTGCATCATGTGTGTGTCAGCATACCAGTTTAGTTTCATTGGTATGATATTAACATATGATAAAAAAACTGATAATGGTATATAAGTTTTGACCAATAGTTATGATTAAGACTGCTGACTTTATCAACATTGATTTGTAAGATTGCTCTTGTTTTAATTTTCTGTGGAATAAAAACCTTCACATTTTTAGGTGTGTTTATTATATTTTGACTTCATTTAAAAATATATATAATGTATTGTGCTTTGCTCTATCTTAAAAAATTATGCTACAATTTTGTCCCTCAAAAAGCTTTATGAAAGTTTTGAGTTTTTACACCCAAAAATGTAACTAAATAACTAGTATTTTTGCTGTAAATTTAAAGTGTTGCTTCATGTGTGTATCATCATATCAATTGAGTGTCATTGATATGGTATTAACACATGGTACAAAAACTGCTAATGGCGTATGAGTTTTGATCAATAGTTATGATTAAGACTGCTGATGTTATCTACATTAACTTGTAATTATCTCATCAAAGTGACAATAGGCAATCAACAAAATCTTAATTGCTAAAAAAACCCTTGTGACTCTTATATTAACTACGTTTTACCATGGTATAAATTCCTGTGAAGATTTTTTTTTAACAACTGTATGAATTTTTGAAAATGAAAATGTGCTTTAATGTTCATTCACTGTTCAGTCTATCCTATTCACTGTGAAGAGATTTTACTGCATATATTTCCGCAATAATTTACGCATGCACATAGTATCTTTCTATAAGATCTTTTTAATTCAAAAGAAAAAAAAGTATTTCTGTGTTTATCCTATTTTAAAAGAAACAAAAGTGATTTTGGTTTATATATTCAGTGATTTGTTATATGTCTTGTTTAGGTTCGGAAAACCATGAGAGTAGTTCTTCTATCAATGATATGAGTGATAATGAGCAAGCTGATAAGTGCGCAATTTGCCTTAATAAGTTTTGGGGTCAAGATATTGCTACACCAGAAACATGTGACCATATGTTTTGCTTAGAATGTTTGTTAGAATGGGCGAAGGTATGTATCTGGTTTTCTTTTATCATGTATCATTATTTAATGGCCTTCAATTTGTTTATGGTGAATAAAAAACATTAGGGCACAGAAAATTTACATTTTTGTGCGGACAGTTCACATATACACTGATATATTATATTATTTAGTGAGAATAAAGATAAGAATAAATATAAAACAAATTTCTGAAAGAACTATTTCGCAATTGCTAAACCTTAAATTTTACTCGAGACCAAAAAGAATTTTTGAAATACTAACTACAAAAATGAATTAAGTGACTAAAAATAACGATAAAAGTAAGCGTTATTCACACATGACACATATTCTTTACTTCTTATATTAATAGATTTAGTATTAACGTTATTAATTTTCAGCCTTTAATCAATTACGTTTTTATTTCACCATACACTTAAAGGTTTTATAATGCCATTAAGCATTAAAATTATTATTATGTCGTTGTTTTTTTAGGAACAGCAATGTATTTATTGTGTGTATGAATTTATTTGACCCATATTGTATATTGTTATCAACACTTATTTACATAAAAAATCATTATATTTAATTAGTTTTTTGTTAGATAGATACTGTGACCTCCAAATAGCCAGTATAAGCTACTTTTACACCTTGTGCTCAAAATTAGTAATGTATCTCATCTCACAAGCTCATATTTTTCTTTTTCTCCCCACTAAAATATTTTTGTTGTTAAGAGCTGTGATTGAAATATTTTTTAAATTTCTTAACGTCTTCATTGATAGCTAAATTATTCTTTTAACAGAATGTAAATACTTGTCCAATTGATCGTTTGAGATTCAATCTGATCCTCATACGCCATCACAAAGAAGAGAAGATCATTAAAAGAGTAAGTCACTCATTCTGCATTGATATATTTATCGAAAAAGGATTTGTTTTTGTACTGAAAATTAACATTGATATAATAATAAAATAATTAATAAAATTTTCGTTTTTGTGCACTTGTCAAAACACAGTCGTCTACATTTATTTTTATCATCTCTCTTTATTGTCTTGATGTTATAGCGTAAGTTTGAAAATCAAGCAATGATATTCCTTAGCTGCAAAATTCAGTTCTTTATAAAGAGGAAAAACTTAATATTCTTATTTTAATTCTTGTGAAAAATTTTGGAGAGGTTAAGTAACTGTGATGACAAACTGTTTTGTTTCCTTTTTGAGGAAAATCTGTTTAAAGCATCAAGTTTTTGCATGCTTGATTTGGAATGTTTCTTATGTGTTTTCATAATTTTTAAATCCTCCTTTGTTTTTAATGACAAAAAGCACTAAAAGCAAATAAATTTTATTTAGTTTCCCATTGTGGCCAAGATGCTAAGTATTGTATTCTTCTAAATGGTTCAGTATATGTATAGTTTTGTTGCAATGCAAACCATGAAATATTTAATCTTTATAGAGTCCAAAGTTTAATTAATTTACTTCCTTTGATTAATAAAATTTTTTAAAGGCTTTTGTTTTAACAAATAATAAAAATAATTTAGATTTGTATCATTTGCTGAAAATGCTACGTTTGCTCATATAGCCATTTTATTTCTGTATTTTTCATTTTACTATGCAGTATGTTCGTATGTTTTTTGCTGAATTAATATACAAAGCTGGTAAATGGGAAAAAGCAATTGTTTCTCATGTTTTAGTCAAATATTCTCTGAACCCTTTTCTTTCTTGTGTATATAATTTCAAAAACAGAAGTTGTATAGTACTAAACTGTGAAAACAAACATTTCTACAGTCAAAAAATACCTTTTGTTTACATTTCAGTTATTAAATTTTTTGTAGAAACTTTTAAAAATTATTTTGCTTTAATTATTGTTATTATTATTTTTAGATATTCATTAACAATCCAGAGTTACCAAGGTTTACGGAATTTGAATGGGAGTTCAATCCTCAAACTCAACATGTTTCATGTGAATTGTGCGGGGAACAAGAAAGTGATTCTCTTACGCTCTTGGTTTGCCAAGAATGTCATTTAAGCTATCACTCAGAATGTTTAATCCCGCCTATGCATTCACCCATCGATTCTTGGCTTTGTCCATCTTGTGCAAACTATGTGCAAGTTAGAGGTATAAATATTTTACATACAAAGAATTTTATTGTTTTTGATGTCATTCTTTGTCGCTCATGTCTCAGTATTTTATTGTAGATAAATTCTTGCATGATGTTCATCGTGTACTTCGAGGGATTAAACAACGATTCCGGGATTTACGCTCACTAAATAGTGGTAGCAGATCTTTCTCATCATCAAATCCTTCTGTGCGCACGTCAATTCAACACTCCCAAAATAGAGATCTTTGGAATTTGCGTCAGGTATAATTAATTACTTTTGAAAATACTTTTAAGCTAATTTAATTATCTTATTGGTGTTAGGCAGGGTTGTTAGATTTCGTCCGGGGTGGAAAAAAACTGGAAAAAAAACCGCCCTGGACAAAATAGCATTTTGTCCATTTCGTCCATTTTGTCCACCTTAAAGAAAATGACAGTTCTTGATTGAAAAATCCAAAGTTTAAAAGTAAAGTTTTAAAATATTGATTTTTTTCAATGAGGTAATAGTTTTATAATCAAAATTAGCACATATAATTATGTATACAAACAAATATTTAATAAACAACAGATACTATAAAAATATAATATCTGTATAAAATAAATGAATGTGAACGATAAGATTTAATGCTTATAAAAGCACACATTAGCAGTAAATAATTTTAAGATGTTTATTTGTTGTGAAAGAGTTTCATTGCCAATAATAAAAGTGTATATAAAATATCAAAGTAGAAATAAAATTTTTAAAAGATTTGAGAAAGAAAATTTTGCCATGAAATGAAATATGTTCCTATAATAACATTAATGTATCCATAAAACAATGCTGTGTACATAAATATTTTACAATGGGGCAACATTCTTTAAATCCTCAAAAAATATAACGTAAAATGTCCAAATGAATCAAAATTAAACCAATATTTCTTGTAGTATCTATTGTATTTTCAAATACAAATGATATACATTTATATGTGTATTTAATTCAAACAAAATTTAAATGTAGAATTTATGAGAAAATATCATATAAAGTTTACTTTTTAAGGGATTGTATTGTGTTAATAAATATCTAAGGTAATAGAATACTCTTTAATTTCTTTTTAAAAATATATATTTTGAAGAAAAACTTTTTTTTCTATTTGTCTACTCTACAATAATGTTATTACACTCAATAGTTTTTTCACTATGTTAAATTTATTTCTTTCAAATAAAATTAGTTAAAAATCAATGAGTTAATTGCCTTTTTTTTTTTTTTTTGTATGATACCATCATTCTATTTTGAAAAATGGGTAATGCAAGAGAGATACTAATTGCACATCATTACATTTTTATACATCAAACGTATGAAAAAAATGTGTTTTTTTTTCTTTCATTTCTTCCATTTTGTCCATTTCGTCGAATTTTGTCCATTTCGTCCATTTCTTCCGGCGTCCCGGACTTTTTACAAAAAAGTGGACGAAATGACAACCCTGAGTTAGGGGATCGTGAATTTAATAATGTCCAATTGTTTAGTCATGATGAGCAGCTTCCTTTAATCCAACTTTTTTTACTTTGTTGAGACTTGTTTTGAAAATTGTGAGTCACTGACAGAATGAATTTGGCTCAATACTGTTACGCATTTTCCAATAAACCTACACTTTTTTTTAGAGTTTGCATTTATGGAGCAGATCTTTTACATATGACATGTCTACACATATCAGCTTGTAAATACTAGCTAAAATAAAAATATTTAGCCTCATTCATAGGGTTTTTTTTTTCAGTTATTACCATCTTAAATTTATTGATAAACTTTTTAATGCATTAAAATTTAAATTATGTGTTAAATTATTGTAAATTTTAAATTTTTCATTGCTAGTGCTTTATCTTTCAGATATTACATTTTGTATTGTTCAAAATCAATTAAGTTTAATTTAAAGTAAGTATTTTCTTTCTCCTTCCTCATCTAGAGAACCATATTTGCTAGAAGGAGAGTTTTGTCATCTTCAGATTCCTCGGAAGAAGAGGTTGAACATACTTCTTCTCATGCTGCCAGTAGGCTTTTTCAGGTACACATGATAAAATGTGAAACAGTTATTTCTCTCAAATTAGACAAAATATGCTGATTTAATTCTCATAAATTGGTAACAAATTCTTGTGAATTAACATTGAAATATCATGATTTTAAAATGTGATTATATAAAGTATTAAAACTTTTACATGACAGTAATAGAACACAAATATAAATTAATTTAATTACTAGACAATTGTACAATTGTTTTGTTTTCTTATTTTATCACTAAAAATGACGTGGGTCTGTGGTTCTACTCATTATTTGTTATTCATTTACTCAAATACTAAGTAATTGAACATAATGCTGCTTTCTGACTTAACCTTATTTTTTTATGATGTTTTAATTACTGTATTACCCCGTATTAGCTGGCATGCCACAAAATTCGAAGGTCACCAGATTTTATATGACCCGTACCTGATCCTTTCCGGCATGCCAGAAAAACGGAGGTTGGAAAAAAAATAATTTATAATATCCCAAGAACACTAAAAACTTTTAAAATAATATTAGTTATGTAATGATATGCCAAGCACCAAAATCTTATGTGCACTTTTTATGGAAAATTGAGTTATTGTCACCTTGTATAATTTGTTGCAACATCTATTATCTAAATACATTGTTTTATGGTCATTTGTGAACAGGAAATGTTAAAATAAATTTCAAAAAAAAAAAGTTCCTTCTGTAGAGACATAATACATTGAGAAGTATTTTCTGCATTTGCTGCTCAGTGCAGATATCACTTTTGTTGCACTGCAATATAAATCATTTTATTAATTCAATTAAACGATTTAACTTCGTAAAAATGTTAATAAATAATAGCAAGATTACGCATCATCAAACCACCACGATTTATTTAGACTCATAGATCGGAAATTCATTGGTTTGTTTTTTGAGAAAGGCGTTTATTATTTTTTTTTCTTCTTGTGGTGTGCTTTATGGTTGAAACTGAGGAGAAACATTTGTTTTTGTTTTGTTGCGAAAAAAATGAACTGTCCGGCATGCCGAAAAATTCGAATTTTCCTGCATGCTGGTCAACCTTACTTTTTCCGGCATGCGGGGTAATACGGTATATATGCATAATATTGAACTTTATTCTCAGACAAGAAAAGCTTGAATTACCCCCTAAGTTATTTTACTATATAAACAGAGAAAATCGTTGTTCCTTCTTATTTCCGTATTGTGGCAAAGTCATTTATCCAGACTGTCCTTGATCTTCTGTTAAGAGCCAGTTGGAATTTTAAGTGCTGAACTCCATTGACAGGCCAATAGCCAAACCATAGCAATTAACTCTTCAAGGAAGTTATAGTTTTTACTGTTCAATATATAGAGATAAGATTGTTGTACGCTGTTATACCCATTTTATATAGTAATGTGTCAGCATATTGAGCTTGCTCACACAAGAACAAACTTTAAATGAAACTCTCAAAAACCTACACTGGCTACTTTTATCTTCAGAGCTATACGGTAATTTTCTATCAATCTAGTGTTAAAAAGTATGAATAGATCATAATGCTGAAACTTAAGTTGTAACCTTAAAAAAAAAAAAAGAAGGAAAGAAAAGAGAACGTGTAATTAGATAGGAATAAAAAATTATATATTTTTTCAGTAACTTTTAATTTTTTGACACATTTTGAGATTATAAATTTGCAAAAAAAAAAAAAAATCTACCATTCTTCAAATTTAATTTTTTTTTTTTTTTTGAAATAAGTTTCTTGCCTTTTGGCTAATTTTGTGTATTTTTAAGTGCATCTTTTTTTTTTTTTTTTTTTTTAACTCTCTAGACCAATGCTTCTTCAGCTCTTAAAGCACGATACTCTGTTCTGGATGGACGAAGGCGAGAAATTTGTTGCTCCAGAAACCCAACTCTTGTTTCTTCCACCGCTTCCGCTACAACTAATTCAAGCTTATACTCTTATGATTCTGATGATGACATCAATGATTATAGGTATGGCATGAAACACTTTTGTTGTTTTTAAAGCCTTAATTTCCTGTATTGAATGCTGATCTTCACGATTTTAGTCATGGTAGCCGTAAAAATATTTCAAGCCTTAAGTTTTGAATTTCTTTTGTTAAAGTTTTGTTTATTTACTTTTAAAAAGGGAAAAGTTATATAAATTATTACTAGTCATTAATGAAAAAGACATATTACTTTCTAGCCTTGTTTTTAAGTTACAAAAATGTCAGCAATTTTATAAACAAAGTTAAATAATTAGGTGAGTTATTTTAACCATTGAGTTTATCTACTGAACATATTCTTTATTTGATCTGTAAAAATTCTGAATTTGTATTACAGATGAGTATTTCATTTTTTTTCATGTCGTTGATATGGAATTAAGAAGAAACTAATAATAACAAATAAAATTGTATAGCTGCCTAACTCTGAAAAAAGTCCTGATTGTAAAGTGTATTTTTATTTTGTATATTCAACAAAAACAATTGCACACTTCACATATTGATATGACATATTAATTTCTTGATTTCTCTGATTATGCAGAAATGTTTTTAATTTTATCATGCTATTTTAGCTACCAAAATGATGGAAATGTACTTTCACGGTCTGGAATCAGCAGAAGACAGGCTACAATAAAGAGATTTAGTGCACCTGATCAAGTTTCAAATTCCAGGTACAATTCCATCTTTCAGTTTACTAAAGATAAAAGATTTTTTTAATCAAAAGAATGTATATATATATATGGGATGAGAAAAAATATTCTGTTGATGCATTTCAAATCTTTTTGTTTTCTTTTCTTAATTTTAGATTGTGGTTTTGATGAATTAAAATTATAATGCTTGAAATTTTGTTTTTGCTCTACTTATAACAATAACATTCTTCACAAAACTCAAAATTTTTATTAAAAAGTGTGCTGAATATTTTTAAAAACTTCTTTTTTTACCTTTTCTTTTTTTTTTTTTGGCCACTTTCCTCGTTACCCATTGTTTTTACATTGGTTGTTCTTGCTCAAAAGTACAGCACTATAATATAGCTTCTACGTTTTGTTTAGTTTCTTTTAAAATCATATTTTTTTCCCCTAAGAAAGTGCATTAGTTGTTTTTTTTTTTTTTTTTTTTTTTTTTTTTTTTTTTTTGTAGTGAAAACCCGTTTTTATTCATTTTCTATTATGCTACAAACATGTGACATTATTTACAGGGGCGCCTCGAGCTTAAATTTTTGGGAGGGGGAAAATTCTCAATTTGCCGAATGGAACTCCAAAATGTGCTGAATGAAAAAATACGAGTATGTACACAAATCTTATACCATTACTTTGTGAGAAAAGACGATGGGTATCCCTTAAAAAATGAAAAAAAAAAAAAAAAAAAAAAACAAGAACTTTGATAAATAACAACGAGGTTGTATGCTGAATCGTCTAAGCGATTGATTGGATTCCTTACAGATACATACGTACAGATTAAAAGGTATTGACTGCAAGACAGATTATAAAATATTGCATATATGATGCATGCATAGTCATAGCTGTTCATCATGATAAATATTATGCATAACGGTATTAATTAAACTTCAAGATTTATTACGGTATTCGAGTACACTGTAAAAAATGTATGTTGTTTATACAATATAATATAGTTAAATTTTAAGACAAAAAACTGTAAAATTTCTAACTTTACTGTAAGAAACTGTACAATTGCTAGTTTTAGTTTATTACTCTACATTTTACAGTTTTAAATTAGAACTCCAGCTGCCAGTATAATACTGTAAAAACGACTTTCATTTTTTGCAGTGTAGGGAAATCATGTATGCAAAACAAATATTTCATTTTTGATTCTTTTTTTTTTTTTAAACTTATGGCTGAGCCACTGACGCGAATCAGTTGCTAGCCGAAAAAGGTTAAGTTACACACTCACAATTACGCAGAAAATACTCTAGTAGTAGTTTATTTTTTAATGGCGAATCAACGAAATTATAGCGGGATTTTTTTTCAACACAATTTCTTCATATATTACGTGCATAATTTATTGAAAATGATAAAAACTAATTTTAATAAATTCTAAGAAAAAAGCTTAATGTCTGAAAAATAATTTGAACAAAGATTAAAATTAATTTATGGCTAAAATTTTTACATAATTTTTTCCAAAGGCATGACGACCTTTAACAAAGAAATTAATTTGTTTCTAATTATTGAGGTTGGTGGCGGATTTACCAAGTCACACATGTCGCAACTGTCATAAGAGCCCGGAAAGGAATTTAAACTGCACATGAAAAAATGCTCAACTTAAAAAAATGTACTCCCAAAATGTATTGCGACAGGCTCTCTAGTGTGGGAGTCCTATGGCCATTGATTTAAATCAGTGAGTAAAAAAAATGCATTGAAACAAATTAAAAGAGGAAGAAAAAAAGAGCAATTTAAAACTAACCATCAATGGCGATAATTCACTGCTTGAAGCAGTCTTTATTTTCTTTCTTGCAGCATCAAATGGATGTTTTTGGAGCTCCAGCAAGTTTCACGGAGATATGTCTTCCACCGTGGCAAAGTTCATCGTGTTTTCGTTTATAATCGTCATCAAAAGTACTTCCACAAATTTAACACTCAATTTTATATCGTTTACGAATTCTATTCATTGCAAGCAAAATCAATAAATTAAGTGAAACAGATAGATGTATTTCGGTACTATAATTAAAATGAAAAACAATATTGAACTAGTTCGACGGTCGATTCTTTTCGTAGTGAAGAAAGTCAAGAAATGGAACTAAATAAATGAAGCTAAGCAGATAATATTTTTCAGTACAAGAAAATCTGCTGGTAAAGCAAAAAAAAAAAACTGAAATCGCCGCACAAATATTAGAGTTCTTTGCTTTCAAAGTGCAACATTTATGCATTGCAGTATTTTCACTGTATATTATCCGTCTTGTCTGGGGTCATGCTACACTCACTATGAAATTCACCGAAAGGCGCCAAGGAAAGAAACGGTTTGGTTTATGGTAAATAGCGTCAATAAAAGAATGAGATATGTTTTTTTATTAATCGGATCTTCTCATTTTCAAAGATAACAAATGTATAATAAAAAAAAAGAAAGATTGCAGCCGCACGCACTCTATATATATATATATTTATCTGTATTGTAAAAAAAATTGTGATATTGTATCACATCGTTAGGTTTTTTCAGTTCTTCGATCATTTTGCAACTTATCTTTTACGATCGCTTAACGATAATCTCCCGCGTTTTATTTCTACAACTTTTTAAATTCATTTCGGAACACCTTCCCTTTTGAATCTTTTTACTGCCCTTAATTTTCCGCAAAGTTACATGTATCATTTATGCATTTTCGGTAAAATTAACGCGTTTTCGAATCGCGATTTTCCTAATTCCTTTTTTTCAAAATCTCGGTTTTTTTGTATTCCGCCATCTTTCGACATGTTGAACGACGCTCCCCAAATTCTTTCCATCTTCCCGCCTTGGTTTTCGATTACCGCCGGGTCACTCTTTGAACCCACGCTTTTTCTCATTGGCCAAAACTTCCCCACGCGCCCTCCGAGGGGCATTGAACTCCAACCGACGCCTTTCTGTGATTGGCTGACTCAAGGTCAGACAACTGGAGTATAGCACGGGATGGCGCGAATTTCGGCAGATCGGCGCTGCGACTTTGCTGCAACGAGAAGCTCTCGGAGAGCTCGAAATTCTCCCGGCCACCTTTTCACTTCCCGCCTTTTTCGGCATTGCCATGGCGGCAGAGGAGAGCAGCGAGGGAGGAGGCGAAAGCCTCAACGTAAAATTACAAATTTCAATGCTTAAGTAAAAAAAATGAATGTCGGATCCATCTTCTATCTCTTTGCTGCATCAATCAACTAAATGGATCTGTGAAGATTTGCGCCTCTCCCTACTCCGCTTCCGCTGCTCGGCATCGATGAGCGCCCTTCTCATCTGCCCGTTTTTTTTTCCTTTTCATCATGCCGAACCTGGAGGATCTTGATGCTTGATGCGTGCCTAGTGCGCCGGGATCTTGATGCTTTCTAGTGCCCCAACGTTGAGTCCACGCAAGAACTCCGATGCTTAATTTTTTTCAACGTGCGGATCTTGCCGCTGGCCTTTTTGTCCGACATCGTCTCTATGCAGAATAACTCCGTTATGGATCAGAAGATTCGGCGAATTTGGACGACCTCGCCCGCAAGATGTTTTTTTTGATAATTCCAGCTCCGAACTTTCCTTGAACTCTTCAATCATAAGAACTTAAATTAGCCGTTTGTTTTTCTTCATGCAACGATGTTAGATTCGGCGAATTTGGACGACCTCGCCCGCAAGTTGTTTTTTTTCTTAGATAATTCCAGCTACGAACTTTCATCGAACTCTTCAACCATAAGAACTTAACTTAGCCGTTTGTTTTTCTTCATGCAACGATGTGTGAATTTTAAGTAAACCTTTTTTAATTACATAAGTGAAACACTTGTCGAGATATGTCAAGTTATTTTAGATGTTCCTCGTTTTGTCAAAAGGATCCTTTTTAAGTTTGAATAAGTCGTTTTTCTTTTTGTGAAATGTAAAGGAGATAGATGCCAAGAAATAAAAGATGATCTGAGCGCAGATGCTTGTATGTTTTTCTTTGAATTTCGACATGCATTGATAAAATCAACAGAGGGGTAAGTCACCTTTTTTTTATTTTTTTTCTATTTGGATTTTCAAACATGAAAGGCACCCAGGGCTGTCGTAGGCCTGGCATTATTGCGGTAATTTTTTCTTTGCTTTGTTACTTCCACTTACGATTCGGCCTTTAACTTGTTTAACTTTTCTTTAAATCTTTAGGGAATATTCTCCCGTTAATTATTTCTTTTTTTTGTTGTTTAAGCTTGCTAATTTTTAAATGAACTAATTGCATCTCAAATGATGAGCATCACGTCACAAAATGGTGCCTTTTTTTTGACCAGGTCTGAGTGCCTCTTCTCTTTTCAAAAATTTTTAAAAAACATGTGCTTGCATATTTTTAATGAATTTAAATATTTGTGAGTGTATATGATTTTGATTTAATACATTTTTGTCTTTTTCACAGAATTTTTTCATTTTTGCATTTTTCCCAATTTATTATGTGATGATATTTGATTTTTATTAATATTAATAGTGTAAGCACATGTATGTTTTAAAGACATGTAGTTCTGCACGACTGCACTATAATATTTTATGTAATGACATGCGTACCAACATTAATTAGTTTTATGTCCCATGTTGTTAACGATAGATATATAGTAATGACATCCACGAGTAATCAAACCGACATTACTCTCGAAGGAGAATCAACCGCTCCTAATAATTCTCAGGGCTCGATGGCAGGCAAGAATTTTAACTTCCCCATCCCCCCATATTCAGGCGAGCCTGAAACTTTGGAGTTCTTCATTAATCAAATTAAAGAACTTCAGAATCTAAATCAATGGGATGATCCAACTACGGTTATGTATCTAAAATCAAAACTTAGTGGATCTGCCATGTATTTTTTTGCGACGAATCCTGCTTGCCTTAAATCTTTGACATTTAGCCAAGCATGCGATAAGCTCAGAGCCTTTTTCAAGACTCACACACCGTCCTCTGTCTCACTCCTAGAATTTCAGAGCATAAAATTCGAAAATGGAGAAAGTATTCAGAGCCTAGCACATCGCATTGAGAGAGCAGCCCATGCCGCTTATCCATTTATCACGGATGGTGCAGCTCTTACTCAAATAAAGTCGCTACAATTTTTGGCAGCTTTGCCATTAAATATTAAGGACAAGCTAGTAGACTCTGACATGTCTAACTTTGAAGCGCTAGCTGATAGGGCTAACAGATTGCATTCAGTGCAAATAACATCAATGCCAAAATTAATGAATGCAGTCACAACCACCCCTTCCCATCAAAATCAGCTTGATGCTCTAACTGAGAATTTAAAGGCCCTTACATCTTGTGTGTCCTCACTTTTATCTTCTTGCAAAATATGCGGTGAAGGTAAACACCCACTGCAAGAGTGTCCTTTATTCAATCGTCTAAATTCTGTGGATGATAAACCCAGACAAAACAAATCTAACGAGAAAGCTCGAGATCTTTTTTGCATGTTTTGTGGCAAAAATAATCATTTGATGATAAATTGCCATTTTTATAATGCAACCCAAAATCCCAATTTTCATAATAGATCTCAACATAATGCTTTTCCAAATCAATTTTCACAAAGAAATTCTTTTAATAGACCTAGAATGCAGGAAAATTTTTTCGCACCCAGAATTCCATTTCAACCTAGGGGTCAGTTCAATTCCCCACATCAAAGTTTTGCTCCCCCAAGGCAGCAAAATCCTAGTTTTTCATCCTCAGAAACTAGACCACAGTTTAATAATTTAAACTGGAAGAGAGGCCAATCCTGAGGGACAGCTTGACCTCTAATACACTCTCTTCTCATGTCCCTCAAAATTTTGATTTTCATAACAATGATGTTAATACATGTAATGTGTCTAAAGGATATCCTGATCTCAATGCATTTTTGGATAGTCCATTCGACAGAGATAAATCTGTCAGAAGCTTTTTAAGCAACTTTACTAAAAATGAAAATGATAATCAGAATTATGAATTCCTGTTTAATGTCCATTCTCAAAATAATCCTGAATTACCAATTATAAATATTTCTTTTTCAAAGTATTCTTTCCCAGTTCTTTTAGACTCTGGAAGTTCTCTCACCTTAATTTCAAAGGCAGTTTTTGATAGCATCAAAAACTTAACCAAATGTAGATTTCTTTCACGTTCAGTAACCATTCGCACTCTAAATTCTAATTTATCTTTCTCTGCTTGTGCAGAAATTTCTTTTAAAATTGGTAAGAATTTTTTCAAACATCCTTTTTATGTGTCTGATTTTCCACCCTCCTCATTTTGCGGTATATTGGGTTATGATTTTATCTCTCGGTATAACGTTTTAATTGACACTAAAACTCAGAGTGCTTCTTTCGACAATTTTAAAGCACCCTTAATTCCCCGTACTGACATTTCTCCATACTTGGAAACACTTAATTCCATCAATTATTCCTCTTCATTTCCAGTACATCTTCAAAATAAGTTAATTATTCAACCCGGGGAAACAGTCCTTGCTACTTTTAGTACATCTGACACCCCCATAAAATCACAAGAAATTCTATTTACACCCAATGTTAAAAATATCTCTTGTGAAATTCACACAGCAATTCACCTTATCAAAGACAATAAATTCTACACTATCATAAGGAACATTGGTAATAAACCATTACATTTCAACAAAAACATGGAAATGGGTCACATTTCAGATCAATTTGAAATTCTCGATGACACACATAATTCCAGCAAATTTAATACCGACAATAAGGATAACACTCAAACTCATTTCTGTCACCAAATTACAGCTTCTGAAGAAGTCCTTAAAATCAGAAAAGAAGAACTCAGTCCTGCAGATTTTAAATTGGATCATTTAACCGAATCACAACAGAAGGAATTTTTAGAGGTTTTAATGTCGAATTATGCAGTCTTCAGTAAATCAATGAAAGCCTTAGGATGTTCAGATATTGTAACTCCCTCTATCATCATGAATTCAGATAATGCAATAAGGACACTACCTTTTGAAATTCCACAGGCACTAAAAGGCCAAGTAAAAGATGAGTTGAATGAATTATTAGAAGCAAATATTATCTCTCGTCATGTCAGTCATTTTTCTAGTCCCATGATCATGGTACGAAAAAAAACTCCTCCTGATCAACCACCTAAATATCGTATGACGATTGATTTTCGTCTTCTTAATTCTACCATACAAAGTTCTTCATACCCTCTTCCCAGAATTTCTTCATTAATTAATGCAATCTCATCTCAAAAATATTATAGTGTCCTAGACCTTCATTCTGCTTATTGGCAAATTATGCTACCAGAACATCTGAGAGATCCCCTTACTTTTACTACAGAATTTGGTTCTTTCACTCACAACCGTCTTCCTCAGGGACTTAAAATTAGTTCAAACACTTTTCAAGCAGCTATGGATTTAATTGTTGATGAATTACACCTTATGGGAATTGACAACTGTTTTTGTTATCAAGATGATTTAATTATTTCATCCTCTGATCAAAATTCAATGCTTATTAAGCTAAAAGCCCTTTTTTCTGTACTTGCAAAGCACAATTTAACTTTATCACCATCAAAATGTGAATTTTTCAAAACAGAAATAGACTATTTAGGATTTCACATTTCGCACAATTGCATTCAACCCATAACCTCAAACATTGCTAAAATAACTAAATTTGCCCCACCTAGAACTATACGCCAAGTTAAAAAGTTCTTAGGACTCTGTGGTTTTTACAGACATTTAATTCCTGACTATGCTAAACTCACCCATATTTTAACCCAACTTACTACAAAGAATAAACAATTTCAATGGAATGATATCCATCAACAAGCTTTCGATAAGCTACAACAAATCTTTTTCAGTAAACCTTTTGTAGTTCTTCCAAATTGGGATAAGCCTTTTGTTTTAAATACTGATGCATCAAAAGAGGGAATATCTGCTATTTTATTGCAAGAACATGACGGGGTGTTAAAACCAGTGTCATATTTTAGTAAAGCTCTATCAAACTCTGAACGCAATTACCCACCCATCAAGTTAGAACTTTTTGCTATTTATAAGGGCATGACCGCATTCAAAAACTACCTTTTCAATCGAAAATTTAAACTACTAACTGATGCTAAACCTCTACTTCACTACAAGAAAATCACTTCCCCTGCTGACATCATTACTCGCTGGTTACTAGAAATTGGAACTTTTACTTTTGTTCCGGAATACATCGAAGGCAGAAAAAATTTATTGCCCGATTTTTTCTCGAGGTCACCTGACCCTAATTTGCACGAGACTGCTCTCGAACCCAATGCTGAAAATGAACTTATCCTTCCCTTCACTGATATAAATGACTCTGACACCTTACAACACAATCCATCGCAAACTACACCCATCTCCCCCATAAATGAAGTAACTAATTGTGTTCATACACAACAAACCTCTCAAACCTCTCCTAAGTCACCAACTGACCTTAATCCTGTTGCATATGTGTGTACTCAAAATGATCTTCCCAATGAAATTTCTGTAGAAACCTTTTTATCAGAGCAAAAGAATGATGTATTTATCAAAGAGGCTATTTCGGCTTTCCAAAACCCTTCACTAGAACATGCTCATAAATTTAAAGACTTTTTCATTTGCCCAACCACCAATTTGTTAATGCATGTTCGTAATAAGTCTTCTGTTCCTACCATTGTTGTTCCAGACTCTTTAAAAGCTAAAGTTTTAAAAATTTGTCACATTTCACATACTGGTATCAAAAAATCATATGAAATTTTGGTTAGTAAATATTTTTGGTTAGGAATGTATAGGGACATGTCAAATTTTGTTTTGTCATGTGATTCTTGTCTACGTCTGAAACCATATGCTATTAAACCTGCCCCATTACAAAATATATGGATTCCCACGAGACCAAATCAATTTTGTTCTGTTGACATTTTAGGCCCAATAGGTGTTCATGGGCATATTTTAACTGTCATCGACCATTTTTCTCATCATGTGGTATTGTACCCATTAAAGAACATTACTGCTAATACAATTGCTAAGCACTTGCTAAATTACATTTCATTACATGGAAGAATGTCTTTCATTCTCTCTGATTTGGGGAAGCAATTTGATTCTGATGTTTTTCATACATTACAAAAAGCATTAGGTGTTACATTTCAACACTCTTCAAAAGCACACCCAGCCACAAATTCAAAATCTGAAAGAATTAACCTTTCTATAAAAACATCTATTCTCGCATTGTTAGAACAGAATGTTTCATTCGACACAGCCATACTTGTTCATACTTCTGTTTATAATGGGACCACCCATTCATCTACTGGTTTCACTCCTAACATGTTACACTACGGAAGGGAACTTTCTCTTTTCTTCGACACTTTTGATAATGACATACAACCCCGTTTCCTTAATACCTCCCATTACATACAAAATGTATTACAGGATCTCCGTCTAATTTATGCGGAAGCATACACATCTTTGGAACGCAAACAAATATCCCAGAACACAAGACAATTACAAAATTCTAAGTGTAGATATTTACATGTAGGTGATATCGTGTATGTTAAGTCTTCTGACACCTTTAAACCTAGGTTTGCAGGCCCTTACACTATTTTAGAAAAAGTTGGAGAGGTAAATTACAAGGTGAGATTACTGGGCGACGATTCCGCTCCACCTTCTGTACTTCACGTCAATCGTCTTCGCCTTGCCCCACACAGAAAGAGTAATCTGGTTCCAGACGCCACTCAAAATTCTTCCCCTCAGCAACCCCCACAGCAAAATCGATACTTTCTCCGAAGTCGTAAATGAATACCTTGGTGTCCTCTCACTATTGTATGGGCAATCGTGCTGGTCGTGATTGTTATTCCGGATCCATTACAATGTGTGAACCGCCTTGTTGTTTATTTATTGATCTTCCCTTTTCCTCTGTTTCTTTTCATTTTTTTTCCCATTAAATTTTTCCCTCGTCTTCTCAAAATTTCATGGACATTGAGATGAGAGTTATCATGTTAAATTTTTCATTATTTTGAAACCTTTGACATGGATGTCAAGTTGTTAAACCTCCTTTTCATTTTTACCGATCATGTCTTTTACTTGTATTATGTGATAGGACGCTGTCACATATTTTTTTCTATGGTACCATAACTTTTAAATTTTTGCATTGAAATGTCAACAACATATTTTGCAATGTCACCTTACAGCTGTTAGTTTGCAAAAGTCAAAAGAATCTCTTTCATGAACATTTCACCACTTTTCCTCTTTTAAAGGTTATAAATGTATATGATGCTTAGTACATAAATGTGTCATGTCAATGTTGGTAGTTTTTAGTTTTTAATGTTTTTGATATATTGGGTGTTAACACTCAATTTTGATAAGTCTTAATATAAGGCATTTCATACTTTTAATGGTATATAATGTGTGCGAAAAAGGAATGCACACAAATTTTTGTTAGCATAAATATTTGTGCACTTTTTTAATGTTTTAATGTATTCGTTAGTTAGTCGGTTTCGGATTTAATATCATACCCCTGATGGTATGTAATGTGCGTGAAAAACGTATTCACACAAATATTTGCCTTTGCAGAAATATTTGTGTAATTTTTTTTTAAATCTTTATGTGTCAGGTAGTGTTAGCTGGGTTTCGGATCCAATATACCTTTTTTCTACTTTACTTTTTGAAATTCAAAAAGAAAAAGGGGCTATGCCATTTTTATGTTTTAATGTATCGGTTGATTTTTAGCGGATTTTGGGCCTTTTTTATATGAAACCATATTTATGGGATGGTATGTAATGTGTGTGAGAAACGTTTTCACACAAATTTTTTGTCTTGCACAAATAGTTGTGTAATCTTTTTGAATGTTTTTATGTGGCAGTTAGTCGATTTTAGGTCTAATATCTTTTTATACCTACTTTTGTTTTTATGTTTGGGTGTTGGGTTTTTTTTTATAATGTAGTTTTAGTAATTTTAGTTTAATCTTTAGAGTTTTTAGAAAACTCTATATTTTTGGGCGTATCATTTTTTCAAAATGCATTTTATATATGTATGCATTGTAATCACAAAGAATGCTGTGATTTCAGTCGTTTTGGTTGTTTGTCGATGATGCCTTGAGAGTTTTGTTTATGTGGTATTTTATGTCATAAGTGCAGACGTGGAGAACACATGTCTTATTTTTTTTTTCCCGCTTGACTTACCCTGTTTTAATCAACGGATGGGGGGATTAATTTTTCACTTCTGGTTTTGATTTTGATTTTCAGTTGTGATATACATAATGTTTGTATTTGTTTATTGTATGATGTATGATGCCTTTTCTTTTAACTATTCGGAGCTGGACTTAAAATTTCTTTTTTTTCTCTTTTTTTTTCCTTCGATTTTCCGGAGTATGTGATATTGTATCACATCGTTAGGTTTTTTCAGTTCTTCGATCATTTTGCAACCTATCTTTTACGATCGCTTAACGATAATCTCCCGCGTTTTATTTCTACAACTTTTTAAATTCATTTCGGAACACCTTCCCTTTTGAATCTTTTTACTGCCCTTAATTTTCCGCAAAGTTACATGTATCATTTATGCATTTTCGGTAAAATTAACGCGTTTTCGAATCGCGATTTTCCTAATTCCTTTTTTTCAAAATCTCGGTTTTTTGTATTCCGCCATCTTTCGACATGTTGAACGACGCTCCCCAAATTCTTTCCATCTTCCCACCTTGGTTTTCGATTACCGCCGGGTCACTCTTTGAACCCACGCTTTTTCTCATTGGCCAAAACTTCCCCACGCGCCCTCCGAGGGGCATTGAACTCCAACCGACGCCTTTCTGTGATTGGCTGACTCAAGGTCAGACAACTGGAGTATAGCACGGGATGGCGCGAATTTCGGAGATCGGCGCTGCGACTTTGCTGCAACGAGAAGTTCTCGGAGAGCTCGAAATTCTCCCGGCCACCTTTTCACTTCCCGCCTTTTTCGGCATTGCCATGGCGGCAGAGGAGAGCAGCGAGGGAGGAGGCGAAAGCCTCAACGTAAAATTACAAATTTCAATGCTTAAGTAAAAAAAAATGAATGTCGGATCCATCTTCTATCTCTTTGCTGCATCAATCAACTAAATGGATCTGTGAAGATTTGCGCCTCTCCCTACTCCGCTTCCGCTGCTCGGCATCGATGAGCGTCCTTCTCATCTGCCCGTTTTTTTTGGATCTTGATGCTTGATGCGTGCCTAGTGCGCCGGGATCTTGATGCTTTCTAGTGCCCCAACGTTGAGTCCACGCAAGAACTCCGATGCTTAATTTTTTTTTCAACGTGCGGATCTTGCCGCTGGCCTTTTTGTCCGACATCGTCTCTATGCAGAATAACTCCGTTATGGATCAGAAGATTCGGCGAATTTGGACGACCTCGCCCGCAAGATGTTTTTTTTGATAATTCCAGCTCCGAACTTTCCTTGAACTCTTCAATCATAAGAACTTAAATTAGCCGTTTGTTTTTCTTCATGCAACGATGTTAGATTCGGCGAATTTGGACGACCTCGCCCGCAAGTTGTTTTTTTCTTAGATAATTCCAGCTACGAACTTTCATCGAACTCTTCAACCATAAGAACTTAACTTAGCCGTTTGTTTTTCTTCATGCAACGATGTGTGAATTTTAAGTAAACCTTTTTTAATTACATAAGTGAAACACTTGTCGAGATATGTCAAGTTATTTTAGATGTTCCTCGTTTTGTCAAAAGGATCCTTTTTAAGTTTGAATAAGTCGTTTTTCTTTTTGTGAAATGTAAAGGAGATAGATGCCAAGAAATAAAAGATGATCTGAGCGCAGATGCTTGTATGTTTTTCTTTGAATTTCGACATGCATTGATAAAATCAACAGAGGGGTAAGTCACCTTTTTTTTATTTTTTTCTATTTGGATTTTCAAACATGAAAGGCACCCAGGGCTGTCGTAGGCCTGGCATTATTGCGGTAATTTTTTCTTTGCTTTGTTACTTCCACTTACGATTCGGCCTTTAACTTGTTTAACTTTTCTTTAAATCTTTAGGGAATATTCTCCCGTTAATTATTTCTTTTTTTTGTTGTTTAAGCTTGCTAATTTTTAACCTAATGAACTAATTGCATCTCAAATGATGAGCATCACGTCACAAAAATATTTCAATTCTATCCCTGAATGTGCCGAATCATTGTCCGAATTTGCTGAATGAGGAAGATGTTTGGGAGGTCCCGGTGACCTCCCTTTGGGGCGCTCTTGATTATTTATCATGTATATTATTTCACAAAGCAAAGGCTCTTCCTTGTAAGAGCACTACAACTTACTTAGTTCTTCATCAAACTTCATTAGTAAAGTACCATTTTAAAGATCTTTCAAACATTTTAATATATGTCAGGGACATTTTTTAAGTTGCTTGCCCAATTATTCTCCCTGAAGAATCTCAAACTAGTTAGGTCACAATGCTATGAAATCTTTCTAAAGCCAACCATCCAAATTTTTACTTATCCAATCTAGAGCCAGTAATTACAAGCTTGAATAAATTAATCTCTTCTGTAAACAAATAAACGAAAACATATACAGTCCAACCTTGTTGAAACAAACTGAAAAGAAACCTTTACAATGGATTTGTTTTAATGTTAGCAGTAATTGGTTTTTAGCATGTTCAAATTAAGGAGGTTCAACTGTAGTAATAATCATAAGAAAATTAATAAATTTAACAGAATAAAATAAAAGTCTACTTTTGTTCTGTTTTCTGCTAAAACTGATATACATTGATAAAGTGAATCATTATAAACCAATATTTATAACATTTCGGCTCAGCAAAGAACTTGTAAACTCTAGATCACAATTTTTAGAACTTCGGGAATTCCTAGTACCGATCATATGTACTTCTTTATTATGGATTCCCTGTATTGAAATGAAATATGAATTTCCAAAGATCATTCTCTTTACTATGCTACTTTTACCAAGCAAACCATGAAATGTTCTGCTCATTCCTTTTTAGAGAACTTGAAAGCATTCATCACTGTCTGAAGCTCAGCACATAATATAAATACTGGATTTTAAACTATTGCCCTTCATTTAGAATATAATTTGCAAATAAAGGTTCTGTCAATATCTTTGTGCCAAGTGTATGATTTGTTTTGTCCTGTAAATGCATTTTTGCTTATACACATCGGCATACCTAGATGAAATGTAAGACCCTCTGTGAACTTAACCTTTTGGATCCGGGCTGTTCATATAGGAATTTTTCTTTCGACCCAGGTAGTATGACCGTTTAACAACAGATTTTTTTTCCATTGAAAAGAGAAGGTATAAACTGTCGTACCAGATGCATGAAACCTTGAAAAAATCTCCAGCTCCAAAGGGTTCGAGTGAAAATTTCAACCCCCTCCTCTTAACTAGACAAGACTTGTTGTACAACATGTGTACCGCCCGGTTCCTAAAGGTTAAATAATTTCTTGAAAATTTTCTGTAAAATAACTGTTTCCCTCGCACGTCCTATATTGCCCTGAAAGTAAGAATGTTAGGAAATGAGTGCCTCTATGTAACAACAGCATACATTTTTCTTTCTTTTTAATTTTATTTTCCTTATTCAGTATGAAGTGGAGGAACCATAAAATTGTCACGAGACAGATGTCGCTTGATGAAGAAATCAGTTTTAGAACCATCAACACTATCTGCAAATTAAAAAAGACTGTCTCCGTCCTGCAGAAAACGGTCTTTATAACGAGTGGTCGCTATAAGAGGTAGAACATAGAGTATATTGGGATACAGATGGGGGTTTTCTCACTGGTCGTTATATTAGGATGATCTTCATAACGTGTGGTCGTTATAACGAGCGTCGACTGTAGCAGCGTTTACATGTTCGTCTATGTTATCTAAGTCTGCACATTTAATCACAGATTGCTGTTAATAAAATAAAGTCTTTATCATTTTTTAATGTGCAGGTACAAAAACAAGGATTTGATTGATTTTTCATGAAATCCATTCTGTTTTTCGTGCTCTGCAAAATGGTTACCTTTTGTTAGAAAATAGGCCTCTATTTTATTTTTGGAGCAATTTCCTAAAAAGCTAGAGCGTTTAGAAAATACTTAAACCTACTTTTGAGTTTTCAAACTTTGTGTAAAACTTTCCTACAATGTTCCATTTTGATTATCCGGTGTGCGAAATATTCCCCATTAAGTTCCAATCGTAAATTATGTGTGTATTTGACCGTCAACACCTGCGAAGTGACATGATGTAAGAGCAAAAGTGTTGAGTAACTTTTTAGCTGAATTAAAATGAAAACAATGCCGAAAATGTTTCAACGGTTAAAACTAAAGTGTTGAGTTGTTTTATTTGGATTAGTATACATCAAATTCAGCTATGCTAATGAGATGTACGTCATGGTCGCTACGTAGGGTTAACTGTAACCATAAGTAAGTGTTCCATGCATTCACTTGGGCTTCTTATCATTTTGTACCGTATCTGCAGTTGGTCGGTGATGTTGTGATGATGAAATCGCATCTGGGAGCTTGAAGTGCTCCATTGTTGATTTCTTTTTCCACCCCGAGGAAGTAGATGGAAATTTAATCATGTGAAAAGTTTTTTCGTTCACCCTGCCATCAAAGGCAGGGGGTGTTCCTGGAGTTCTATCCTGTCTTTTAAAGTGTGGAAATCATGTGCTTTTGAGAAGCTCAGCGATGTCCATCCATTTTTATGTGGGGCTTAGGCCTACTCCAATGTGAAGTCTGAGGCATACTTGCTCGGACATGCTGCGGTAGGATGTTCTTCTGGAGGGTTTTTCAAGAACAAGTGGAGCCTATTTTTCTTGGATGGATAGCCGGTGGTGTCCCTGCTGCTTTCGCTTCGTCCACTAAAATCGTCAACGAGTGTTAGTGCTTCTGTAGGAGGGAATCATCATTCTTTAAGCCTTTTTCAGTGAAAGATTTGCCCCGTGGTATGAACATTCATGTTATTTTACTGGGACATTATCATCTTTGTGGCATATTTTCAAGGGTGGACTAATCAAGTCTTAGAACTCGTTTTTGGAACTAGAACAATATTTTTTCTGGCATTTTAATGTATTTGGGAGGTTTTTATTGTCAAAATTGTTTTGAGTGTATCAAATTATTTGCCTTTTTACATTTACTATTTACATTTGTTTGAATAAATTTATTTTTTTTTAAAATGAATTGTTGTATTCTTTTCTCCCGAGCAGAAATATTCCACATTTTGTTGGTTTGGCATTGGCCCGGTTTTAGTTTTACTAATTCCAGGTTATTGCCGTTCGAGGCCAACATCTTTTTATGATAACATAAGCTAGGTTTATAATTTGACCTGTAGTAATCTCAAACCTGTACTAAAAGCATTTGAAGTAAATTTCTTAATTTTTAGGTTTTGTAATACATTTTTATTTTGGAATCTTTTATTTTTTCAGATTATCAGATGCTGGCCCTGAAAATTTTGATCTTGTTGGTTCAATATTACAAAGTCAAACTTTACTTCATCGTCCTGATGTTTTGACTTTGAAGCGTGATGGGTCATTACTTTGTTCTAAAAAGGAAAATGTTAGCACCAACTCTCCTTCTTCCTCAAGTAGTATGGAAAGTATTGGACACAATCAAAATCCTTTGCAAATATCATCTTTATTCAGTGATAATACTTTACCCCCTTATACTGATGATGTCTCTGGTCAGCAGCGACCATTAAATCCTACTCAGAATAATGCTGTAAAATACAGTGGTACTCCTAGACAAAATTATAGTTGTAGCTCTACAACATCATCAGTTGAAAGATCTCCCAGTTACGATGCCAGTATTTCTACTAAATCTGCACATGGAGGGCATGATAAAGAGCAGTATAATAATGAAAATGGCTCCCCTATGGCGCACAAAAATTTCTGCAGCTCTTCAACTCCTGAAATTAAAAAAACTATTTCTCCTAACCTTAAAGACTCTGCTAAAAGTCAGCACAGTGAAGAAGAAGTTGATATCTATAGTGATATTGAATCTGTTGGTGACGAAGAGGGTGAAGTTAATGAAAGAGAACCAATGAAAATATCTTACAAGTGTGAAGAACTTCCACTTACAAATGCCGGTGATGGGACTGACTCTAGTGATAATGAACTGGTCATCGACGAAAGCACTCCTGTTGAAGATGAAAATGAGGGCCATGAAGCTCCTCTGTCAGCTTTGAACTCAAAAAATAGTTTTTCAGAAAATAAACTTTCAATAGCTCAAAGTGATGAAAGTAACGTAAGCAGCACAGCATTGTCTGATCAGGATCAGCCGGTTACTGATAATAGCAATCAGTATCCCAGTTGTTCCTTTGTTGACAGTGGTAGTGTTAAAAAACACCATATTGTGGATAAAATATCTGAAGATGGTATTTTAAACAAGGAAGTTGCTTCCAAAAGTGAGAAAAATGCGCACAGTGACCATAATGCCCAAAATAGTGATATTGATGTGCAGCAAGATGAAAATTCAGAAGATGCTGCAGGAAACATTCACAGTGCATCTTCATCTCCTAAACAATTAATTCATGATTTTAAAACTGTCAGTTTAGAAACTTACTCTAATGTTTCTGGAGAAAAGGAGGAAAATCTTGAAAATGGAATTTTAAATGGAAATGAAAGTACCATGGATTCTTCGTCGCAGCCCGAGGGAAATGAAAAATGCATAACTGAAAGCAATTCACTTTTAAGCTGTGAAAGTGATGTTCAGAATAATGAGGTTAGTGAATCAGAAGATATCCAAAATATGGATGTGAGTGAACCTGAAGATATCGAAAATGAAGTTACTAGTGAACCAGAGGATACTCAAAATGCTGATGAAAGTGAACCAGAAGATGCTCGCGATGCAGATGTAAGTGAATCTGAGGATATTCTAAATGCTGATGCAAGTGGGCCAGAAGACACCCAGAATGCTGAAATGAGTGAGCCGGAAGATACACAAAATACTGCCAGAAATGAGTCTGAATATCCTCAAAACGATACAGATGGAAGTGAGCCTGAAGATGCCCAGAATACTAATACTAGTGAACCTGAAGATGTTCAACATGCAAATGAGAGTGAACCAGAGGATCTTCAGAACGAAAGTGAATCAGAAGATGTACAAAATGCTAGTATAAGTGAACCTGAAGATGTACAAAATAACGGAAGTGAACCAGAAGATGCTCATAATATCAATGGTAGTAATCTGGAAGCTAACCCCTGTATAGAAACTAATAAATGTCAGGTAGTACGTAAGACAAGTGATGAAACTAATGGGCTTCAGGTGACGAATGATAAAGCTGAAACTTCATCGAGTGAAGTAAGTCGATCAGATTGCGTCAAAAAATCTTCTAGTACATCAAATGATGAAAATGTGCATAATCTTGAAGTAAACTTGAAAGATGCTAAGAATTCGGATCTAATTGATATCTGTAATGATATATCAATGAAATCTGATGGTCCAGATGAGGATGATTTAGAAAATGCTGGAACTCCATGTTTAGATGAAAACTTTGAAGGACAGATTGAAAATTCTCCTATTTGTAATGAAAATTCAGGAAGCTTGTGTGAATCAGAAGACCAAAAAAATAACGAACATATTTATGAGGCTGGAATGCTAAGCGTAGTTCAAGACACTGGATCAACAAAAGAAAAGTTTAAACCTGTTCAAATTGAGCATAAAGAGACTTTGAATACTGAAAAAGAAATGCTCGAGCCCAGTGATGATTTAGAGGTTGAAGATATTTCTGAAACTGGAAGTGAAGATTTAGATAATGATTTTCCAGATGAGCATGAAAATATGGAGTCTCATGAATCAGATTTCAATGAGCAAAAAAGAGAAAGGACTCACGCTTATCGTAAAAGTCATGCTGCGTACGAAGATGAGCATGGTAATAAAAGGAGTAGAGTTACATCCAGTGATCGATACCCTTCTACTTCACACTCAAATCATTCCCTTGAAGATCATGAAGAAGGTGAAATAATTGAGGAAAGACCTCCACGAAGATCAGATAAAAAACGCAGTTCAAAAGTTGCACGTTATCGTGAGCAAAGTGAAGAGTATAGGGAGCGAACTCCAAAAATAAGCATATCTGACCTGCCTCGTATACCGAAAATTAAACGCGACAGAGAGAAAAATAGTGTACCTGAAGAAATTCCAGTTGAAAGTAAACGTACTAGTGTGTTAGGTAGAGTTGATTTGGGTGGTGATATCAGTTGGAAACGACTTTCAAAGCACACTAGAGAAAGGAGCTATAGAGATGGAAGGCCTAAAGACGAGCGACTACTATTTCGAGAAAGAGAATCATCCAGAAATAAAGATAAGAAAAATGGTGATAATGAATGGCGGAATGGTAGCAAGAACCGAGAATCTGAGCGACGGAGAGATGATAAAAAATCTGAAAATGAAAAGCCCAAATGTGAACATGTTTCACGATCTCGTAAAAGTGAAAAATCTAAAGACAAAAGTATGGATTGGAATTACTCTGATCGTGAGAAACGGAAATCTCATAAAGATAAACATTCGAAAGATAAGCATAAAGAGAAAAAGGAAAAGCACGAGAAGAAGCATTCTAAAAGTGAAGATAAATATGAGAGAGAGAAAACTAAAGATGATAGTCGTTATGAAAGAGAATTACGCTATGAAAAGGAAGAGCATTTTGAAAGAATAGTGTATGAAAAGGGAAAGTTTAAAGAAAAGGAACACAAGAATAAACACAAAGATCGTAAAAGTGATGGAAAACCTAATAAAGAACACTCTCGTGAAAAACATAAACATACACATAATAATGAATACTTCTTAGAAAATAAAAGAGAAAGGGAAGTGAGAAAAATCGATGATAAGTTGAAAATTGTTGTTGAACAAAAAGAACGAAAAGATAAATCCAGTAAACACAAAGATAAGAAAGAAGCAAAGCATGAAAAGAAATTAATTCATCATCATGAACACCGAAAGAAAGAAATTGAAAGAAGTCCATACACAGAATTAACATCAATTGAGTCAAAAGAAATTTTTGCTAAAGGGGATAGTATCATCATCAATGTAAATTTTAATCGAGCATGCTCGCCAAAAGAACCAGCTTGTATTGATAATAGTGGTTCAAGTATAAAAGATTGGAAAAGCGTATCAGATGAATTTGATGCTGAAGATCAAGTAAGTGTGGATGAGAACAAAAGCAAACTTTCATTGGAGAAAGGAAAAAATTCTTGTGATACTTCAGTGAGTAAGAGGCCAGCTACACCACCTGAAAGAAATACCCAAGTTATGTCTGTTAGTGAGTCTTACTGGCAAGGTGGAGAAGACAGTGATGTCAATAATTCTCCTTTATCTGAAAAATCTGCTGAAGAAGTAGTTGCTGAAGAAGATAATGAGACGGTTGAGTCTGTTGATGTTTATGAAGCTGAAAACTTTTCTGATAGTAGCGCAAGCGTCGAGGTACTTGAAACCCAAGTATCTTCTAAAGATGGAGCAGATGAAACGGAGGAAGTTTCTGAATGCCCAGATAAGAACTCTGATAAATCTTTCACGAAAGAAAATGATAATTTCAGCTCAAAGAGAAGATCTCCACGATCGCCATCTCCACCGTCTCCGGCTGATAACGACAGTTATGACCCGTGTGAACCTACCAGAAGTCCTTCACCTCCTCCGATGCCTCCTGCACCACCTTTACCTGCAGCAGCACCCAAGCCTCCTCCATCACCAGAGCTGCCGCCATTGCCACCAGATCCTGAGCCGATAGATGCTGTTCGTGAAGACCCACGATCTCACAAGCAGTGCTCCAGTTCAGATTTTATAAGCAGCTCGACTGTAGTGCCTAGCTCTTCTCAGCCAACCACTGTACTTAGTCAAACATCAATTGCGAATTCTTTATCCATGCCGAGTATGCTGTTGCCACCTCCTACATTTCTCACCCATGCTTCATCTACAACTAATACTTTGCCTACCATATCACCTCTAATACCTCCCAGAAATTTTAGTTTTCAACTTAACAATCATGGAGCTATTCTGTTCCCTCCAAACCATGTGCAACAAAATATTCAGAACTCCTTTGTGCCAACTCAGATGCACACAGGAACTAGTTTACCACCTCCCCCTAATCCGCCAAGCCTTCCACATATGGGGTCTGTTCCACCACCTCCTCCCCCACCCAGTGCAATGGCCTTAATGTCACAAGTAAGGCATCCACAGATAAATGTTCAGCCAACTTTGCCTCCTAGTTCATTGTTACAAAGCATAACTTTAGGTCATACAGTCAATATGGCACAAATGCAATTGACGCAGTTGCACCATTTAACTCCTAGCTTACATAGTTCTCTTTCCAATCATCAATCCTCAATGATGATGCCCACAGTCAGTCAGCCTGGGAGTCTTCCTGTGTCTATTCAACAAACTCAACAAGGTGCTAGACTTGTTATAGCTCAAAATCAAATACCTAATCATGCAGCTAATGTGCAAAATCAAAATAACAACAACTCTCAAATTCATCCTAGTAATTCACTTTCACTTCATTCTCAAACTATCTCAAATAATGTGCAGCAAAAACCTGAGAAGGTGTCTAAGCATTCACCACCAAGTGAAAAAACTGAAGTAGTAGACATGGAAGTTGATTCTCCATATTCACCAGGTGATTCACCATCAATGGACAGTGTAGGAGATTACTCTCCAACAAGTTCTCCTCTTCATTCTTCTCCTAAAAATAAGGACGCTTTTGATACCTTACTACCTTCTGATCAATGGACTTTCGAGAAACAAACTCAAGATGGTAGAGGAGAAAAATCAAAACGTTCAGGTTCTAAACATGACACACCATCTAAGCGAATGAAGCGTGAACATAAAGAATCTGGTAAAGTTCGTCACTCCATTAGGTTACAAGTTACAGAAAAAATGAAAAGCTCTCGAAAAGAACAAAAACTATCAGAGAAAAAAGAGACTCTTTCGAAATTAGATGATTCTCAACTAAAAATATTAGATGAGCTTCCTAGTTCAGCTGTTGAAATGCAAGTGAAAGAAAAGGTAATTTTATTTCAAACAGTTATGAAATTATTTTTATCACTATAGCAATTAATTGTAATGTTACAAAAATCGTCATCATAATAGTTTAGACTGATTTGCTGTTTATCCATGGGGTTCTTTTAGGTACTTGTAAACACAATTAATTTGTTACCACTTACTAGTTACTCTATAAAGCTCTTTATTGATAGTATTAGGTTTTAAACTTTAGAAAAATGATATTGAAAATTAATTTTTCGTTTTTCTGAATTTCGATGTATATGTAATAGCTAATAAATCAAAACCAACAACTGAGAAAACTGGAAAAATTCTAATTAGTCTTAAAATTAGTTTGTTCAGTATTGTATATTATACAAGGTTGTGTTTAAGGCTTTTGGGATCTTAAAACCTTTTCTCCTTTCATATCCTGTTTCCATCTTTCCTGATTTTTCAACCATCCTAATACGGCCCAATAAAAAAGTTGTATTTGTTATAAACTGCTTTTAAGTCTAATGCATCTTTCTATTTGTCCTGAAGGAAAGTAAAAACCTTTATTAGGGTTTGTGGTTTGTAGACCCGTACCGTTAGCCACCTGTACCCGCTTTGTATCACCTTTTTGTGTGTCAACTCCTGTTGAAGAAAAAAAAAATCCAAATCATACTTTTTAAAACTTAGTTTCTTCTCGACAAAATGTAATAACATTTTCTAGGGAAGTATCTTTTTGATAATAATTCTTATATTTATTTTCTTTACTATGTAACCCTTAAATAAGGAATTTTTGAAAATTATTTTCAATGGTAACCTTTTAAAACATTGTTATTAAAACTATATTCAGGGCAAAGCTTACATATTATAATTATGCAAATTCTTATATATGTGTATGGAAAAGAGTGCCACTATTGTATTAAATTCAACTTCCACTGGGCAAACAAAAGCTTGTACAGTTAATAGGTGATTGTAAAAATTTCTGCAGGAAAAATCAGAATAGATTTCTACTACTCAAGTTGATTTTCTTTTTTTTTTTTTCTGCTATCAAGCATTGATGTCTTGTGTCTGTAATTAGTCTTTTTTTTTTTTTTGATTTTGCAGTTAGATGTATAATTCAGTTTTTACCTTGAAACTATCTTTCGAGAAGAGTTACAAAAATGAATGGATTTTAGGCAAATATAAAAATTTTATATAACCTGTGAATAAACTACCTGGAATTTATTATGCATTATATAATTACTTATACTAATTTTATACGCTCTTTTACAAATTTATTTACTATAACATGGTTCTTTTATTTTTAAGTATTTGAAGAAGTTGAATCGACAGGAGAGAGTTGTAGAAGAAGTGAAACTAGCTCTAAAACCGTACTACAAATCTCGAGATGTTAGCAAAGATGAGTACAAAGATATTCTTCGGAAATCGGTACCAAAAGTAAGAATCATTTGAAAACTAAGATTTTTTTTTAATCCAATGACTGCACAGATCCTATTCCACAAAATTGCTTAGTAAGAAATCAAGGCCTGTATTGATGCTAGAAATGTACATCATAAGTTTTTTTTATTTTTTCAATACTATTTTTTCAATACAGATTACAGAATCAGTAACAGATAATGTCCAGTTTTGCCTGTCCTTAAATTTACTTAAATTGAATTTAAATATTAAAAAAAAAAAGAAAACAGTAATCAAACTTGTTCCCCCAACAACATTTTCAAATAATTTCAAACCTTAAGATCAGAATTTACTTTAAAAATTGCTTCTGAAAGTAAAGGAATATGAAATACATATTCTCAAGTTATTATTTTACCATTCCATAATAATTGCAGATGGTTATGCAACACATAGAAACAAAAATAGTCCAACATTTTGGAATAAAAATTGGAAAACTACAAATTTTGTGAAAATTTTAATGTTTACGATTGTTTCTCTTTTCTATTGTATTTCTCATTTTAGTTTGCATTATTATTTTTTTGAAGAATAGATTTTAGCTTATGCGCATTTAAGAATAGGAAGCATGAATTGCCTTTAGTTCCTACCTTGCTTGTAACTTTTATATTGTACTAGCCGGGTACCCGGCTCAGCCCGGATTTCTGCCGCGTAATATGTGTTTCAGTGAAACTCATTCATAATTTTTTCTACATTAAAGTGCACATCTATATACATAAATAGCTATTTCTGTAAACAATGGCTATTTTTCTGTCTGGATAACTTACAAAGACTGCATTACACACCCTAAATACAAATGAAAGCTACAGATAAGGTTTAGATAAATAGGAATTGTTATAAGCTTGGTATATTAAAATAAATATGTATTTACAGTATCAGTCGCACTGGAGTCAACCATTTCCAAATATTGCACGTTAAAAAAGTCCCATTATTATAGTCTGTATCCTTATGACTCCATTTGTGAAAACTCAATTGATAAAAACATCTGATGTATTAGGACGAAAGTCAATTATGTACTTGGAAGTACTTGGGGCGGAGCCCCTTGTTTTCTTGTCATCTCATTGGGTGAGGATGGAGAGCGGCATGAGCCTGAACCAATTGTGAGCTGGTAAATGTGCCAAGAGGAATTGCTTAGATTTAAATAAAAATTAAACTTTAATAAAGCTAACATGAATATAAGTTAAAGCTAACATGAATATAAGTATAAATGAAAATGAAAAATAGAAATAGCAAAAGTTTTTTTTCCCCCACATGGAAAACCAAGCGTTTTTGGTGGTTAAGCAATTAACCTTTTCTGAATAATGATCAAAAGTTAAGTAAAGAAAAAAAAAGGCCCTTTGGCAGTTTTTGGATAATAAAAATAATAATAAAAAATAAAAAACAGAAAATCCTGGCCAAGACAGCATCCCTATCCGCAAACCGGAGATTCTTGACGGCGAACCGCCGAGAATCACTGTGCGCTAAAGTTGCCTGAGCAAGGCAAGGGGCATGTTATGGTTTGCCGGGTCAGTCGGATCATAGTCCGGAAGCCTGTCCAGCAAGTCGTTTTGGACCAGGGGGATTCTTTCAAAGAATCTCTTGGCTCTGGTCAAGCACAAGTTGTCTAAGTTCGGCGATATGGTCGATCAGTCCGTTGGCATTCCAACTCAGCAAAGAGAACCCATGGAGGGGAAACAAGACCATCACGGGTGTCGAATAAATGCGATTAAGAATTTTTTTTTTTTTTTGACTATAAACACTTTTTATTTTCTATGTGTTGCCAAAATAAATTCCCTTTTTATTTACCTCGTTTAGATGAACGTAAAAATCCTAAGAAAGCAATAAATTTCATACTCTAGAGAAGCCTTGGTTCAAAATTTTCATTATGATTACGATTAATATTGTCGTTGCAAGGCAACAAACTTTTTTAACAATGGACTGAAAATTTAATTATTTAATGTAGAAACTATATGAAATTTACTGTTTTTTATAATAATTTTTTAAAACTTGAGTTTTTTAGAAATAAAATATAGCCTATCCTGATTCCTGTTAATGTAGCTATCTACGGTGAAAAAATAGTTAAAATCGGTCCAGTAGTTTTGAAGATTACCCCGGACATACATACATACATACAAAAGTAGTCATTTATGTATATAGATTAAAATCGAATATTATATCAAATTTAGTGAAATAAAATAGTCCGTGATTGATTGAAGTCTATGGTTTAAAATTTTTTTTCTAACATTTGGATTTAAATGTATTATTTTTTACTTCTGCATTTGCTTAAGTTTTTCTTTTTGATCCACAGATCTGTCACAATAAATCTGGTGAAATAAATCCTGTTAAAGTGAAATCCTTGGTTGAAAGTTACGTTAAGAAAGTGAAGCATTCAAGAAAGAAAGCTGAAAAAAGAAAGTCTTCGAAATTTTCGTGATAAAACATTGTGTATAATATTTTAAATATATTTTAATTCTGTGTGCTGGACTTCATTGACATTTGTAAGCATTTGCACAGTGTTATAGCAGCATTTATGAAAGAACTACTGTACAGACTCGAAATTGGTCATAAAAGCCATGAATGGTCATGTGTCACAAGAGTGTAAAAGAGAAAAGGCGTGCTATTTATTGTGAACTGATTTCCATTAGCCAATTCATTAAAATAAAAATTATCTTTAAATCGAACTTTAAGTAAGTTCGTTTTAAGAGTGTACCAACTTTCACTATCACTAGCTGATATTTGGTTAATGGATTATGCAGGGAGTGAGAGACTTATAAGAAAGCATCATCTGTAATAGTTCTGTAAAAATATTGTAAATAAAAAAAACAAATTAGTTAATGTCTATTATAAATTTGAAGTAAACTTTGCATAAATGTGTTGTTTATGTTGCATTGTACATTGAAACATGTACTGAGTAGAGAAACTTAAATTCATCAGATAATAAAAGCATTTTTATTGTATGTAATAAAATTATTTGAGATCTGTAGTGAAAAGTGGAGGTATATTTAACAAATATATACATATATATTTAAAACTATGCACCACTCTTTTTAAATCTAGCAATAAAAAGAGCTAAGTCACAGTTTTGTTTCTTAATTAATAAGGTTTTAATTTTAATCAAAAAAAAAAATTGTGCATAACAATACTTAAATTTGCATGATTTTAAGTATAATGGACTTATGAATCAACTATTTTCCCCCTTTTTTGTGTCTGTTATGTTAATTTAAATAAAAATAATTTATTAATCTGTGTATAGAATGTATAAACTTTTTCTGAATATCATGGCTCAGTTAAATTTTTGTTAACAGTAACTTAATACTGCAAAGTGTTTCTTTGTCTTTTGTAATAAGCTTCTTTTATTCTGGGAGGGGGGGGGGAGTATTTGAGATGGTAATGGATATTTTATTTATTCAAACACAAAATGTGCAGATGCTTTTTTAGAAAAATTTTTGTGCATATGTAAATAATAATTATACTTATGTGTTAAGTTATAATTTAGTTATCTTTTGCTGTTTGCTTTAATAAATATTTAAACAAAACTAGCATGTAAAATGGATTTTATGTTAAAGTTTTATCAAAGAACAGCTAAATTATTTTTGTATTAGTATTAAAATTCTCAAATAAGAATTGCATACAATATCTTAATACAACATGATTATGTGTGAGAATTATCACAAGAATAAATGATTTTTTACTTCACTAGCAATAGAGTATACTCGAAATTTCATTTGAACTTAAAAATATTTCTTGTTCACATTACTTTGTTATCTTGAATTTTGACAGATTATCAATCTTAATCATTCAATATGAGTATTTAACGTTCCAAGAAGTTTTGTTGTTGTTATTTTTAGTTTATTGCAAGTGGTTTAGTATCAATTGTAAGGTATAAGGAGTGTTACCTTTAAACACCTGACATCATTTTCGATGTATATATTTTAGTCATTATGCTTTGTTTTCATATTTACTTGTCTACATTTTATGAAGTCAGTTGAAAATTAAATCACGAAAATTAAATAGTTAGTGTAGTGTCAAGCATTTTATTTCATCCTAAATATCATGCATTTTGTTTGACAGATTTGTTCATTTCCCAATTTCAACTTTGAATGGTATAATACATGTGCTTGCTCTCAAAAAGAAAATAAGTCACTACTTTTTAAAATACTAATTTGTTGGTTTGAAATTCTCAAATAATACTTTCTTAGAATTTTAAATAGTTTATATTTTATAATTATTTGTTAAAATATTTATTTTATAATATTTTCAGAATTTAGTAGCAATTTTGTGGGGTCTTTTTTTTTTCTTTTTCAAAAATTGAAATTTTGAAAAACTAATCTTCTTTTTGAACATGTTATAATATAAATTAATTTTTAAAGTAATTAAATTAAAATACTTGCATAATATATAAATTAAATCGTATATATATATATATAAGGGTGGTCAGGCCCGTCATTTCAAGTTTTCCAGGGCGGGGAGGGGGGAGGCAAAGGGTGAAAACACAATGCGATTTCATCGGAAATCAACGAAAACCACGCCCACTTATATTATATGTAAAAACTGATTTTTCTAAGCTAGGGGGAGGCAATTGGCCCTTCCCCTCTAAATGTCAGGCCTGTGGGTGGTCCTTATTTTTCTACTTGGTTTTTTCTTCAGTCTCACCTCTTCACTTGCTTACATCTGATTTATAACAAATTATTTTCTTTTTTTTTTTCAAATTTAGATGAAAAATAAAGTCAAATATGTGCATCAAACTATAGTTTTAAGTGATCCGCATAAACAAACATAAACCTGCTGAAGGCGCGCAACCAACAGTAACAAAAGAGATTACGCAAAATTTATCTAAAAAATTTTACAAATTGGAAGGTAAAACACATTTGAATTATAAATAATAATAAGTGCATTAATTCTTTATAAAATATGCCAGAGAGTAGCATACTGAAAGGGTGATTGATTACTGATAAACATTTACTCTGCGACAGGTGTTTGGATAAGAAAGAGGTTACTCTGTGCCCCTCGCGATCTCTCTCGGTTAATAACACTCCTACTACACTATATTGATATAGTTAGTATGTAGCGAATAAAATTGAGTTCAGATCATGAGGCGATCAGAATGGAACTGCTTAGGAACTGCGTATTTGTTTAAAATTTAACTCGCAAAATAAAAAACTTATTGCAAAAATTGAGGAATTTGGCTATTTTGTTTCATTTTTTGCCTCCGTTATGGCACATGATATTGTGTAAACTTTTAAAAATAATTGTTACCAGTTACTGACGCAAAGTAAGAAGAGATAGGGAGTGAAATTTTTAAAAATATAAAAGTAGTTTTTTGTCTATATGCTAAAAACTACTCTAATATATATATATATATTGTTTCCTTTTCTTTTTTTCCCCTTTCTTAATATTTGATTCTTTCTTTTTACTGTACATTTTTCATATTTGCTTTCAAAGCACAAGTAAGTAACTGACTTTTGTTCCTAAATTTGCTGTTATAAAACCCAACTAATGTTTTCAATACTACAATTTTATTTTGTTTTGTTAATGTAATTATTTTGGAAATGTTAAAGTTCAAAATCATGCAATGCACAATGTATTGTCATTAATCATTCAAGTGTAATTCTATATATTTTAATAAACATTTCATGTATAAGCTTTTAATAATTATGAGATACTTTCTTAAAAATGAAACTTTTGCATAAAATTTATTGTAGCTGTATAATAAAGATGAAGATTTGTTTATATTTATGAAATAGTATTGCTTTTTTGGTAACTTACTTTCATGCAAATTGAATTTAAAGTATACAGTGGTTTAGTTAGATTCTTGTTTTAGGGGGTTGGGGCGACTCCCCTTAAGAAAAGATGCTTCAATGGGGATGATGTTACATTTCTGTTATTTTTACTAAAACATATCAAATATTTCTGCATATGATGTCTTCCCCAACCCTAACTACAGTCCTGTATGAGTATCTATCTCTATCTCTACCTAATAATAAAGCTGAAGGTGGGTCTGTCTGTCACGCGCGTAGCGCCAAAACCGTTCGGTCGATTTTCATGCCACTTGGCACAAAATTAGTTTGTAGCATGTAGTTTTGCACCTCGAAGCGATTTTTCGAAAATTCCATTTCGTTCTTTTTCTATTCGAATTCTTAGCGGAAATTTGATAAAATAGGGAAGAAATATTTCATACACAGTTTCAAGTCTTATGTCATTCGAAAGCTTGAAATTTTCTGCACAAAATGAAGTTTTTTCGAAGTTTCTACGATCATCAGGAGAGCTGTAACAACTGTTTTTAGAATCCCGGAATTCAAGGCTTACCTTCAGTAAAGCAAGCCAAACGATTCTAAAATGGTTCATCTCGAGAATAAAATTTGTTTTAAAAGAGAGATGAAATCAATTATTTTATCAACGGAAATCAACTTTTCATGTTGTTACCATGGTTACGTGTTCATACTTATTTTTGTTTCGTTCTTTTTCCAGCGTTGCCAGACGTAGTATTTTTGATACTACGGTAATATTTTTTCGGCCCAAATAAGGAGCGTAGTATTTTTCCGGCAACCCTGTTTCCAATATACTAATGATTTAATTAAAAGATTTGGCGGTTTTTTTTTTTTTTTTCATTTTCATAGATTTCGCATTTCAGCAACATTGATTTTGGCAACGTTTGGAAACAGTAGTATTTTGTAATATTTTTTTTAGAGGAGGAGTAGTATTTTTTTGTTTCAATTCTCTGGCAACTCTGTCTTTTTCCCGGTGAAAATGCTTTGGGACCTTACTTGGCGCGTTTTTGCGTGTCTCGCGGAAGTGAAAGCTCCGAGAGAAACTACGCAAAATAGCCAGGGTTACCACGCTTGGCGCGCCTATCGCCCATTTAGCGAGAAAAGGGTACCTAAAGCACAGATTAACCAAATATCGTGTCAATTGCGTTATTCATCGTTCTTTTTAAAGTGTTTCGTTTCGGAAAATGTATTGTTTTTTTTTTTTAAAGCTAGGAAAGAAAACTTTCTTCTTCTTTTAAACTTTGGTAAGATTTCTGTTGGTTTCTGTGAGCAACAAAATTGTTCTTATTTTCTCTTTTAGCTCATTTTTGTCCATCTCCCCTTGGGGTTGCATTCGAATGTTCCAAGGGGGTGTTTTACTTTTTGTATGGAGTAAATCTGTGTTCATTTCAATGCAGACAAAAGTAATATGAATTGGCGCGACCACTTGGCAATATATCGCCAAGCTTTTGGTCGTCAAGTATTTGGCGACAAATCGCCAAGTTGGCAAAAAAATGTTTCTTTTTTTATTTGGACTCAATTTGGCGCTATTGGCGATATTTTGCGAAAAATCCACTGAATGATGTTAAAATCGGCGATATTTAGGAGATTAATCATTGTAAAACATTTTTTTTTTTGCATTGTTTCGTGGCAAACTAGGGATATAAATGTTTGAACTGTTATCTTGCTCACTCCAAGCACTATTTTAGCACTTAAGGCATCTACCAAGAAATTTACACGTAAAATTAAGTAGCGTGGGGTCCATACCAGATTTTTATATCATACTTTGAAGGAATTATAGTTGAATTACAACTAAAATAGAGCATTTTTCTGTTTTTACAATTATTTTACAAATGAACTTTTAATTTTATACCACGGGCAAAGCCGTGCGGGTACCGCTAGTATATATATAAAGAGAGAGAGAGTAAAAAAACAAACTAACCACCATGCTGTACAAATAAGAGAAATTATATGAATGGACAAAAATACTAAATGTTTAAATGAATTAACTCATCAACAGTGCTGGTCTAAAAGGTATAACTGTACCAAAAAAGTGAACTATTAGGCTAAACAAACTAAGTATTTAACCATATTAAAGTTTTATCCAATCGGCCTGTGTCACTTGCTAGAAGCGAAATATGGCAAAATTATAGCTAAACTCTAATATGCATTTTGTTATAATTATCTACTATGTGTTTTGTCATAATTATCTGGATTTTAGTATGTTCATGTTTTTCTGCTGTTTTTTTACCGGCTGTTTATATTTGATGTTCCAGTGCTTTCAGCCTAATAATTTATTTATAACGTCACATTGTCTTCGTTTGGTACTGTTGCACGTTATGAGACTTCCATTGTTGAGGGTGATTAGTCTTGTCTCATTTAAACTTTGAGCATTTTTGTCTGTTTATATAATTTGTCTTCATTCTTCTTGCTTTTTCATAATTACTTTGTTTTTATAATTATTACGCTAAAATGAATAAATTTTAAGTATTATTAGATACACAACCTCGGGCCTCTTGCCTAGTTGATCATAAGAATTTTATGAGCTTAATCCTAGGTTTTGCGGTAACTTTCATAAGCAATCCTGGTCATAGCCACAAAAATCAGATCTCTAAAAATCTAAACGTTCACATTTACTTCTGAATCATTTGTGCTAAAATTAAAATATTGTATGGTTTATGGTTTTTTTTTTTTTTTTTTTTTTTTTTTTTGAGAGAGAGAGAGAGAGGAAGAGCAGAGCTGTCCAGAGCGAACGCGGGCCCCTTGTCAATTTAAGATTAAGCAGTTTTAAGTCTACAGAGAAGTTCCCTTTGTTTTGTTTCAGTAACTTATTTTCTATTTCATAAGTTAATAAACTAAGAATGTATTCAGAATATAGAATATCCACTATTTACTGCTGCGAAAATTCTAATTTATGCTACTTAATTTATATGCTTTTCAGATCAGAAAATTTGAATTTCTTAAGTGCATGTAAATGTTAATAGTTTCAAGCAGTAAAAAAATATAGGCATCTTTTACTTCAATGTGTGTTTTTCATAAAATTTGTCTACTTTATCATTGTTTAATCAGGGGTGATTGTGCTCTGGTATTTTACCGGATTTCCGGTATTTTCATGCTCAATTCTGGTGTTTTCATGTTCAAAAATACCAGAAATAAAATATTTTTAATTATACTTTTAGCTTCCTACATCCGGTACTTTTTTGATTTTTCGAGTTTTTGGTGATTATACCGATAATTATTAATAATATTCATCAAATAGAAATGTTAAAATGCCATTCAAATTTTTTTTTACTTTAATGAAATATTTTACTTGCATCTTTTTTGATTTTGATGCCTTCATTTTTACTTTCTTCTATATCTAATATATAGAAGAAAGTATTGGTTTCGTGAAAATTTTCGAATGTCGAATTTTGACGGATTTGCACGTTTTGAGGTGCGCTGAGTCCATTTCGACCATTTTTAGAAAATGTCTGTCTGTCTGTCTGTCTGTGTGTGTGTGAGTCTGTATGTGTGTGACCAGTTTTTGTGGCCGCGCTAGAGCAAAAACTACTGAATGAAATCGAACAAAAATTTTTGCACATATGTACCACCATGTGAACTGGTGCACCTGACTTTTTTTAGCGAATTCCTCCAAGGGGGGTGGAGCAATCGCACGTGTTCTGCGCGGGGGTGATTGCTATATCTCAGGAAGTAACCGGCGGAATCAAACGAAAATTGGTCCATAGATAGACCCTACTGAGTACAGGTGCTGATTCAATTTGTTTGTCAATATCTCCAAGGGGGGTGGAGCAATCGCACGTGTTCTGCGCAGGGGTGATTGCTATATCTCAGGAAGTAACCGGCGGAATCAAACGAAAATTGGTCCATAGGTAGACCCTACTGAGTACAGGTGCTGATTCAATTTGTTTGTCAATATCTTGAAGGGGGGTGGAGCAATCGCACGTGTTCTGCGCGGGGGTGACTGCTATATCTCAGGAAGTAACCGGCGGAATCAAACGAAAATTAGTCCATAGGTAGACCCTATTGAGTACAGGTGCTGATTCAATTTGTGTGTCAATATCTCAAAGGGGGGTGGAGCAATCAAAAGTGCTTATTTTGTCACTGCACCTACTGTATCTCGGGAAATATTGCAGCGATTTGAATGAAATTTGGAATAACACTAACCCAATATGGAAGCAAGCATCGATTAAATTTTGGCGCCAATCGCCCCAGGGGGAGGGTGGGGTGATTTTTGCGCTTAGTCAACAATGCGAAAAATTACTTCATTAAAAAATCGCTTTCACGCTATTTAATTATCAAAACAGCTGAAAACTTTCAATGATTTGAAATTTTTAACTGTTGCCAATTTCTTTTTACTAACAAACAAAATGTTTGCAATTTATCTAAACAAGGCTTTTGCAATGATTTCCAATTTCGCTCATTGATTCTGCATTTGCAGGGTTATTACGATAATTGGGAAATTGGCGCTGTCTCCAACTACTCGGGCGAGTACGTATTTTATTTTGTAACCGGAATTCATAAGATAGATATAGAAGAAAGTTTCGTGACGGCCACGACAGCTAGTTCAAAATGCAATAGATTTGCATCCGATATGAGAATCCAATTTTTCTCATTTCTAGATAAATCTAGTATCTAGATAAGTTCTTTTCCATATTTTCAGTAACAAATGCAACTTTCTTTACTTTGTTAATATTTTTGCACAACAAATAGTAATTCTGTTAGACTTTGATTTTCTCCTTAAAATATTTTTTGGAGATAATTTGTACAACGCCTTCTCATAAGTAAAATTAATACTCATTTACAATTTAATTAAATGCATGCACAATATTTTGACGAAAAGCTATTTGAAACTATTCGAACATATGAAGTTTGTCTTTTTTGTTTATGAAAGGCATATAAAATTAGGTGTGCTTAAATAACAGGGGCCTTGGTTTACCCCCCCACCCCTCCCCCACATGCACACATTTTCTCTTTAAAACTTTCAGGTATTTTTTCATGAACTCACAATCAACCCTGATCATTGTTTACAAAGGATTCGAATTTTAGTCTGAAGTTTAATATTTGTTCTTTTGAACTGTTAAAAATTAATCCGATACATAATTGTGCAAATTAAAGTAATAATACTGATTTATGACGTATTGTCTTGGAGCGTTCCTGCCGAAGGTCTTTGGAGTAATCCCAATTCCCAAATAAAAACAAACCTTTCTGTCCCCCCCCCCCTTACAATAACTTGTCAAAATGAAAAGGAAAAAATCCAATACAAATGGATCTCAATAGGAGCAGGTGTTAAATATTTGACCATTCATGCGTTCAACTACTTACCTCAATATGAGTTTTCCTTTTTGTATAAAAATATTAAAGTCCTCACAACATTAATGTCAAATAAAATATATGTTCATCAGTTAGATATTCTTAAAAAATGACTAGGTTGGACATTGAAGGTAATATCAGATGGAAAATGGAGATCTAAAACCAGCGTTCATACTGATTTTAAAGGTTTGATGCTATTAAATAGAGTCCAGGCTCCCCTGGATCCCCCCCCCCCCTCCGCTCCCCTACCTCTGATTTATTTTTAAAAAAAATTAACGTTTTAAAAACTGCGCTGCGATACAAAAACGCAGGGTGAAAATTACCCCCACCCCGAAAAAAAATACTTTTTCTGACCAATGACAAATTATTATATGTTTTCCTTTTGGACCTTAGTTGCAGGTGGTTCCTATTGGCAGTCTAGAAACATGACGTGTCCACCAGCCCCCTTACCCCTTCGCCATGCAGGATATGATGGCACGGTACTGGCGGTAGATGGCAGGATCTGTTTTGCCGGGTCACCAATATGTGACACGAATATGCGTTCCGGAGGGGGAGGGGTCAGATACCTTCGTTACGGTAACCAAGTTTTTCACCCACTGAACCAAAAAAACTGTCAGACTCGGGGTAATGGGTTATGTGCTCTCGGAGGTAAATGTGTTAAAATCTCAAAAACTGTTTGGAAAAGGAATACTATCGTAGTATGTATGATCTAATAATTATTGGTTGAGCAATTTGGATTGTTTCCATTATTATTATTGAACCTATGTGGCAGAGCGGGTCTAAACAGCGAGGTATATCTTGTTAAAAGGAAGTGGCCAACGCCACCTAAATTAAGGAGGCATTACGACTAAGGGCCGAATTCAAGTGAAACACCATTGCAATCGCTTCGAGGCGATCGCAATAGACCAAAATTACAATCGCTACTGGAAGTCGAATGGATACGTTGCAATCGCTACGAGATGCGATTCTAATGTAATTCGACTTCCAGTAGCGATTGCAATTTGCGATCGCCTCGAAGCGATTGCAATGGTGTTTTACTTGAATTCCTGCCTAAGGGCCGAATTCAAGTGAAACACCATTGCAATCGCTTCGAGGCGTTTGCAAATTGCAACCGCTACTGTAAGTCGAATTCAAGTGAATTCGTTTCACTTGAATCCAAATTTTGGAATTTGCGATTGCATTGGTGAGTTGCGATCGTCCGTGTTTCACTTGAATCCCTGCCTAAAGCACCATAGGTCCGACTCCAATTAAGTGCCAAAAAGGGGACTTTGGATCGATTCCCGCCTTCGATGGGAGTAATTTTCTTCCTTTTGTAAGGTAATGAAATTATATGGAATGAGAATCTATGTTACATGTAAGGGACGCGAAACACTGAGATCATAGTCCTCATTAAACAGTCCTGTGCAAAAAGGACAGCACGAATTTTTTCCCTTACATTCAACGAATCTTCATACGTCGAGATACAAGAACTAAGCAGAGATCACAGCCTTGTGTTTGTTTTTGCTGCTTTGCTTAAACTGTCACCGTAGCGTTTCAGAGCCTGAATGTTGATTTCGTTTAATTTTTGGTTTTGGAAGTTGGAATGAAAAAGCTGGATGGAATAATTTTGTTTACTCTAGAATGGATGTTTATGTTCCTGCAAATGAGTTCAATGAAGCATTATGGAAGCGCTTTAAAGCTGGGAAAATCAGAAACGTTTATCCCTTAGCCAAATATCACGATATTATTGAGAAAATAAAAACTGTGGAACAAAATCCCCCTTGTAATACTCCAGGAGAATATTACTTACTGAGAAAGTTTATTGTAGTAAATGTGGAAGGAAGAGAAAGGCTATCAACTAGATCTGAGAACAGTGTATTAACTGACCATGTGCAAGGTGGTTCCGCTTCAAAAATAAAGTTCTATGTTGCATTAGAAGAAATATATAAATACATCGATGACGTTCATAAATCTATTAAACATGGAGGTAGAGACAGAATTGTGCGAAATATTCAAAATAAGGGAATTGTTAACATTACGAGGGATACGGTAGAACTATTTTTGTCATTTTGTAAAATATGTAGACCGAGAAAAAGAGATTTTCCTCGTAGGCCCGGTTCAAAATGTGTAAATCCTCAAGCAGTGCAGAATGACAATACTTGTGATAGTCCTATAAACAATATTAGCAATGAAAGTGATAACTCTGAGAGATTGACTATAATTGCTAATTCTATTGTTACAAAGAACATAGATCTGAATGGGAGCGGGAATTTTGGAACGTTATGTAGTTTTACGAGGGGCTATATTGATCTCATTAATTACAGCACAAATCCCGATGGAGATTTTAAATTCGTGTTCATTTATATTGATCTCGAGACATGTTTCAGTGTTCTACAGCCAGTTAGATGTAAATGTTCAGGGGAAATAGTTTCCCACTTGCTTACTGTATTTTCCCTCCTTGGCCCACCTCAGATTTTACATAGCAGCTTTGATGATCAGTTTCTTGCTGTGATTGTCCAAGAAGTGAAGCAAGCTTGGCCAGATATTGTTTTGGTTTATGCTTCTGAAAGGTATCAAGAATTGCAAGAAGTAGCTGAAAATTGTATTTCAGAAATCGGCTCACTTTTGAGCAGTTGGATGTCTGAAAATAATTCTAACAGATGGAGTCATGGCTTGAAATTTACTCAACTTAGAAAAAACACAAAAGTTGTGGGAAACAATGAAAAAAGCCCTTATGAGTGTTTTTTTGGTCGACCTGTTGATACATCAAAACTTCCATCCGGTATTGATACTTCATTGTTGAAAAATTCACAGAAGGAAGAGGATCTATTAAGCATTATTAACCAGCAATGTGACTCTAAAGTATGTATCGAATCTTTTTCAGTCTTTCTCTTTTGCAATTTCTAATTTTAATGAATACTAGCTTTTAATAACTGAGTAAGAGATTGTTAGTCGTAAAAAACTTTATTGTTTGTTTAATGGTGTAAGCATAGGCGACTGGAGTACACAAAAGAAGTTTGAGGTCCAAATAAATGCTTGTGTGTGTTGGAGAGAGGGGCATCAACTCTGAAGCAGTGGTCAGAAGTAGCGCTCTCCAAGTAGTGAAACTACTGTAGTATTTTTTAGTAGTTTGTAGTGTAGCACACTACTTTTTAAAAACAGTAGAGTAGTGAGTAGCGCGATACAAACAAATAGTAGATTGTAGCGATCTCTGAAAACTGCTTTTAAATTTGTAATTGAAAAAAAAATAAATAAATAAATAAACAAATAAATGAATGAAAAAATTTAAAAAAAAAATAGAGAAAGAAAGAAATTCTTTCAAATCTGGTTTAATTGAATCTGATACGTGCAAATCTTGGACGAAAGCACCAGCGGACGCAATGAGAAATAACTATAAAAATGTGAGCTGATCTTAGATACATCATTTTGACGCCATACATTTTATCTGTTTGACGTCATTGGTTTATTTGGCATCATAATTTTCATTTTATGACAAATAACTTTCATAACCCTAAATATTCCCTGGCAAGAAATTATTAGAAATCTGAAAGTTAAATTTTTCAATCTTCAACTTTTGAATTATCTTACGGCGAATATTCGTAAAATTGCAAAAAAAATTCTTAAAAGGACAAATTAGAGCAAAAAAAATAAAATTCCTAGTAATATTCCATGTCCAAATAAGTTAATTTATAATCTAAACCACTTTTCGAATTTTTCGGTTAATTCTCAAACTGTGTATGCTTTTTTTTAAATTTATTTTTTAAAAAGTGTAGTGAAGTAGCGACAATTTTTCAAAAGTAGTTTGTAGTTGCTACATTTTAAAAAAGTAGTTGTAGTTAACTACATTTATAACAAAGTAGTTGTAGTTGTAGTTTGCTATAAAAGAAATGTAGTTTTTCCAACCACTGCTCTGAAGCCTTTTTTTGTTCAGAATTCAGATATATTACTGCATTTTGGAATTGCTAATTGAATGACCTGTAAAAAACCTGCTAAATATGGCCTCAAAAATAAAGACCGTAGGCCACTGTAGGCATTCCCCTTCCGATTCTAAGTTCTATTTTTGTGAAATAACCAGTAAAAAGTCCAGTTTTGGAATTTGGATCTCGTAAAATAAATTAATCCACTGAATAAAAAAATTTCAATCGATAATTAAGGAGGCAAGGCCCTTTAACTTTTGAAATTGTTTGAGAAGTCGCCTCGCTTGTCCCCCTGTGTGAGTTGCCAACGGGTGTAAGCATTGCTGTTTGTATTTATGTTTATCAAACATTTTAAATGAAAGAAAGTATGTGGAGCTAATTCTACATCAGTGTTTCTTTCTGAACCACTTTACAAACCGGTGAAAGTTTGTAAAAAAAAAGATTAGATACAAACATGGGTAGAATTAATTCTAAAATATAATAATGATTAAATAAAAGAAAAAAGCCTTTAAGTATAGATTTTACATTAAACCAAGGGCAGACTTGCTATTTTGCCCATGTTTTGTTGTAAAATCTAGGATCTATTTTAAGTAATGTGATTTATCTTAATAATTTCACTTTGTCTGTAAATCCCCTACAATAATTGTTGATTATTTGATTATGTTTAGAAAAAAAAAATGGAATAATTTTATATTTGTTTTAGCTATCACCTTATGAAAGTCTTCAAGTTTCTTTGGATCCAAATATTTGCAGCTTAGTTCAAAACCATTTAAACGCTTCTCCGGAATCTATTGAAGTAAGTATCCTACAACACTAATTTTTAATTGATAAAATTTTTTATTATATTGATGTTATTCAAGGGTTTCCAAACTTGTAACCTTGCAATTCCATCCCTGTAGACATCATACTGATTTATTCGAGAAAGACAGTAGGCAGAAAATAATTTTGGGGAAATTATTGTGTTTGTTTTGTGTTGTTATATGTATTCCACATTTCCATTAAAATCATTCCAAATCCTACGTATTTATCTGTCAGGGTGAATTCAGTTTGTGTTTTGGGTCCATATTTTTATGAAAAAATTAATTTTGTGAATTTTATACCTGTAAAAAAAAAAAAAAAAAAGACTAAATTTTGGCGTATTTTCATGCAAAAAATCCTGTCATATGGCAAGCAGCATGTTTAGTAGGGTGTATCGAAAAAAACTTTTTTTCGAAATTCAATTTACTAAGTTGATAAAAAGTTGCCTCTACCTACCCACATATTCCACAAAAAATTTCAGTCTAATCAGAAATTGTTTAGGTGTTCCGCACGAGGCCTGAAGTTTGTGAATTTCTTCAAAAATATGATTATTTTTCTAATTTTTTTTAAATATTAAGAATAAATGTTAAAAATAATTCAAGTTGAAAAATGTACACCGCAAAGTCGGAGGACAAAATTGGGTTTGAAAAAAAGTATATTAAACAACATTTAAATCTCCTACATTTATTCTGAACTTACGTAATTTTCACCAAAACTAGCATTTTACAAGGCCATGCGGCTTGGTTAGAAACTTGTTTATGAATGTGGGATCTAACTGAATTAACACTTGAAACTGGGAATCATCTATGATTTATGTGGAGTAAAAAGTAAAATAATATAAACTATAAACAGAATCTAAGCCCCTCGTCAAACAGTGCCTGCGTTCTATCGGGCCCCCCGTGATGATAAACGAAATACAGCTCTTCTAGGTTAGCTGCTTTAGGATTGCAGAAGACCATATATCTTTGGCTGAGGAAATAGACTCTAAATAATTCGGACATGATGCTCCAGTAAATTGCCCAGGAAAAGAAAATGTAGCTTCAGTTTCACGATTTAAGGAGAAAAAAAAATTCTGTTGGTAATGAACATAAAAGCTATCGGTTGTGATGGCACATCAGTTAACACTGAAAAAATCAAATGATGCTATTATACCTCCAGAAAAGTCTTTAGAACCCTCACTACAAGCCTTGGTATGTTTTCTTCATTTAATGAATTACCACTTAGAAAGTTAACGATGGCTCTTGATAAACCGACTACTGGACAAAATTATTTTAGTTAAACTATTGGAGAATTCTAAGAATATTGCTAAGATCTACCAGTTATGAACTTTAAGAAAATAGAACGCGTTTTACCAGAAGTTGATGTCAAAGAATTGAGTCAAAAATACTTATGGGATGTGTCAAAAGCTGTAATGTCTGGCAAATGTTCTTAAAATTTAGCAAAAAGGAACCCTGCAAACTTTTCCCATGCAAAATGGCTCACGATGGCAAAGTTTTGAGCCTATACATCGCAAGTAGTGATCCAAGTTCAGAGTTAAATAAACTAGCAGAATTTATAATAAAGGTTTATGCTATCTGCTTTTTCACAATCGAATCTCAGCATAAAATTATTCATGCATCTAAGAATGTTTTTAAGATCATAGATTGCAGCAAGTATTTGGATACAAACCTCCAAAATGTTATCCATTCCACATTGTAAAGAAGCCACCTTGCATGGGAAAATCTTGCAGGGTTCCTTTTTGCTAAATTTTGAGAACATTTGCCAGACATTACAGCTTTTGACACATCCCATAAGTATTTTTGACTCAATCCTTTGACATCAACTTCTGGTAAAACGCATTTCTTAAAAATCATGACTGGTAGATCTTAGCAATATTGTTAGAATTCTCCAATAGTTTAACTAAAAGAATTTTGTCCAGTAGTCGGTTTATCAAGAGCCACCATTAACTTTCTGAGTGGTAATTCATTAAATGAAGAAAACATACCACATCTTGTAGTGAGGGTTCTAAATACTTTTCTGGAAGTCTAATAGCATCATTTAATTTTCCAGTGTTAACTGATGTGCCATCATAACCGATAGCTTTTATGTTCATTATCAAAGGAACTTTTTTTTTTTTTTTTCATAAATCGTGAAACTGAAGCTACAATTTCTTTTCCTGGGCCATTTACTGGAGCACCATGTCCGAAATATTTAGAGTCTGTTTTCTCAACCAAAGATACAGTGAACTCTCACTTATACGCCGCCTCATTTATGCGCCTTTTTCACTTATACGACGATTTTCAGTGGTCCCGTCACATTCCATAGTAAAATAATGATAATTTCATTTGTTTATGCATCGCTCTAAAGATAAATATTTCCCTTATGCGCCAAATTGTTTGAAAAATGTAAGCAATTTAATTTAGTTTCTTAAAAAATGAGCATGTTTATTTACTTTCCTCTTTAATCTTTCTCTTTTATTGCTCACGGAAGGCATTTTTCCACATGAACTAGAGTTAGGTTACAGTAGTTGCTAAACCGTAGTTATGACCATTTTCTATAGAATTAATCTTATTCATTATTTCATTAGAACTTGTGTTGTATTTTAGACTTTTAAATAGGCTTGCTTGTGCGCCTCTTTCTGTTGGTCCCTTGAGCGGGCGCATAAGTGATAATACTCTGTATATGTTCTTCTGCAATCCTAAAGCAGCTAATACGCTAGCGGAGCTGTATTTCGTTTATTATCACGGGGCCCCCGATAGAACGCGGGCACTCCACTGTGTGACGAGGGGCTTAGATTCTGTTTATAGTTTATACATTTTACTGTTTACTACACATAAATCACATATGATTCCCAGTTTCAAGTGTTAATTCAGTTAGATTCCACATTCATAAACAAGTTTCTAACCAAGCCGCATAGCCTTGTAAAATGCCAGTTTTGGTGAAAATTACGTAAGTTCAGAATAAATGTGGGAGATTTAAATGTTGTTTAATATGCTTTTTTTCAAACCCAATTTTGTCCTCCTACTTTGTGGTGTACATTTTTTAACTTGAATTATTTTTAACATTTACTCTTAATATTTAAAAAAAATAGAAAAATAATCATATTTTTGAAGAAATTCACGAACTTCAGGCCTCGTGCGGAACACCTAAACAATTTCTGATTAGACTGAAATTTTTTGTAGAATATGTGGGTAGGTAGGAGCAACTTTTTATCAACTTAGTAAATTGAATTTCGAAAAAAAGTTTTTTTCGATACACCCTAATGTTTAGCTGTTGCAAATCTAATTTAAAACCACTTTGGTCTAAAGGACTTCATTGGGAGTTGACTAGGAAGCTGGAGGTTTTCTTTCTCTTGCTTTCAGACAAATTGATTCGGCTTGAAGGTTTCTAATGAGAAATTTTATGAACGATGGAATTGTAAGATAAGAAATTTCCTGGAGTGTCTTCCTTTGTGATATAAAAATTTGTGATGGGGCGCAAGTCAGTCCCAATTTGTATCCGAATCAACCCCTGTGTATTATAAGGACGGTGAAATCAAACTCACTATCAGCAACGCTTGAAAACATCACCAACTTATAGCAGATTAACTGGAAGCAAAATACTTCATTTCGTAATTGGTATTATCAGCAAGAACAGGCAAGCAGTCAAATAAGCAGTAAAAAAAAAGATTTATTTTTTTCCTATTGGGAGTTTTGAAACCATAATATTAGCAATTAATTATTTTATTTAAAAGTTCACTGTAGAAATAAAAATATTTTTGAAAAAAAAAAAAAAAAAATTGAACCGACTTCGGACCTCTACTCAGCAAGTGCTCTAAAAAGTATAAAAAAATTTTGTTCTTTGAACACCATAGATACTACATTTAAACATAAGTTTTGAAGTCAGCGCAAAAATGCTGAATAGAATCATACGAAACTATAATTCAACTAGAAATATAAATCTCAATGAATCCAGGTTCTTTAATCGCATTCGCATACACTGCATTGACAACCACATATTTATAATGGTACAAATATTCAGCTCTTCATTTTCAATGGTTTCTCTGAAAAATGTTGGCAAAATGTAGTTAAACATCATTTTACCTATAGTTTCTGCACCGACTTCAAAACTCATGTTTAAATGTAGTATCGATGGTGTTCAAAGAATAAAATTATTTTATACCAGTTAGAGTACTTGCTGAGTAGAGTTCCGAAGTCGGTGAATTTTTTTTTTTTTCAAAAATATTTTTATTTTATTCTTTTTAGTGTAAATGTACTTATGAAATAAGGTTATGTTTCCATAACGAAACTTCACCTAATTTTCTTTAGTAAATGCTCCATAAAATAAACTATGTAAGAGAAAAAAGAAAGAAACCATCAACGTGTCTAAAATTTTAAATGATTGACACTAAAAACTAATCCTTGTTATTCTCTGGTATTTATTTGTGTTCTAATTTAACCAAAGCCATTTAAATATTAACGGCTTTTCAACTAATTTATATTTCAAAGCAATACTTGTTTTTCGCGGTTCATAAAATTTTAAGACATACTACAGACGTAAGTGGCCCACTAATGAGTTTCATGTTTGAGTTAGTTAGTTAAGCCTTCATTTTCAAAATTCTCATTATCATTATTATTATCATTTCATATCAACTACGTTTTGTAACAATGGATTTCATATTTAATCATTTAGGACAAATCGCTTTAAATTTGACTACTTATTAATTGATATCTTCATTAATCAAAATCGTGTAATTATATTAATCAAAACTAATGAAGCCTGAAAAATTACCAATCGATCTGTACCTGGTTCGACTTTCAGTTCATTGGCGTTCAGGAGAAAGACGCAGGTTATAGAAGGATACTCAGTTTTTAATGTAAGTAGATATTTCAAAACAATGTTATCAGCATTATATGAAGATTAAAAGACCATAGAAATGAATTAATCCAGAGAAGCCTTACATTTAAAATTGTCATTATTGCGATTACTGTGATCACAATTTCTATTTCAATTGATTTCTGAAGGTTCCCGTTATCAAACCTGGACAACGAGAGGATGGGACCAATTGGAAAAAAAAAAAAAAAAACCCCTTTCAAACAAAAAAAGAATTTTTGAAATCGGTCCAGGTGTCTTCAAGTAATTTTTGGACATACAAAAAAAAAATCTCCGACGAATTGTATAACCTCCTCTTTTGTTGAAGGCGGTTAAAAATTCAATTTCAGTGGCTAATAAAATAAAGTAACAAGGCTGGAGCAATTAAAACAAATTACACATTTCAAAAGTTAAAACGTCTGAGCTTTTTTGACTTTTTAATTGTATAATTTATTTGAGAATCATATCTTTAATTTTGAGAAGTACTTGAATGACTAGTAACATAATTTAAAAATATACTAGCTGCCAGGGCAGCTAGATTAGCTTCCTGCGGCATGTTGATGCATAACGTCCCTCCTCCCTTACTTTTACCTCATTCTGATGTTATATTATTTGATATAATTTAATGTTCATAAGATTTCTAGACATATTACGCACGTGATCCGGCGTTGCACGGGCACTTCGTGCCTTGAAAGTAGTGAAGAAAATTTCAAGAAACTACTCCCCGCCAAGGCGGCTCGCTAAGAGCGCCTTCGTGCTTTTTCCTTTTTCCTGCATCAAAAAATCATTCGAATTATTGAGATGTTGCACGGGCACTTCGCGCCTTCAAAATGGTGAGGAAAGTTTCAGTAAGTTCAGCTCGCTCAAAGGAAAGAAGCAGACATAGGTACTCAGTTTTTAATATAAGTAGATGGCTTTTCAACTAATTTATATTTCAGAAAACTACAAGCTAGCAATAAAAGTACTACGTACGTGGCCCGCTAATGAGTTTCATGTTTGATTTAGTTAAGCCTTTATTCAAAATTCTCATCATCATTTTTATTGCTGTTTCATATCAACCAGGTTTAGTAACAATGGAATTCATATTTAATCATTTAGGAAAAATCGCGTTAAACTTGACTACTTATTAATTGATATCTTTGTTAATTAAAATCATATAATTATACAAATTAAAACTAATGAAGCCTGAAAAATTACCTATCTATTGGTACCTGGTTCGACTTTCAGTTCATTGGGGTTCAGGAGAAATAAGCGTGACATAAATAGAAAGATAGTTAGAAAGATTCTCGGTTTTTAATATAAGTTAATCTTTTAAAAAATGTATCCCATGGTTTGATTTGAAAGTTTAGTGTTGCAAATTTGCGTTACTAATGCAAGAGGCATGAGTAAAGTTTCATATATATGTATCTATCTAAAATATGTATAATGCCAACTTGATTTTTACTATTTTTATTATTTGCAGTCTAATCATCACGTAATTGAATCTTCAATTGTTAAAATTGAACCACCATCTGATGAGGAAATATCTAATGTGAATGGTTTCTCAATAAGTGATTCTTCAAATGATGTATGCTTTTCTCCTAAAAATGGAAATTTAGAAGTAAGAAATCTTAAATATTTGTTTAGCAATGTGTTTTTTAAACTTTTAGTCAATAAATTGCTGTTGTGCATTTGAAAGCACATTATAAATTGTAATGTAGTAGGAATGTGTTATGCCTTAAGACAGTTTTCACGTTTTGATTTTTAACTTATTAATATTAAAGTCAGGTTTGTGTAATAAAAACACAATATTTAAGTGTATCACAATATTTTTCTGTACTTTTACAACAAGAACAATATAAAAGTAAAACTTAGAAAAAAAAAAAACTGAAGTAGAATTTTGAAAATTGTCCAAATGTTGTCCTTTGTTGTAACCTGTTATACCATGTGATTCATTTCTTACTTTTTCTTATATTCACATATTTGAATCAAATTTATGTCAATAAGCATATACTATTTTAAGGCATTAAATTTTGTTAATAAATACTGCAGTTAACCTAGAGAATAGAAGTTCAGAGTGGACAAACATTGATTCATAATTACAGTTAATATAAAAGAAAGTATTTAATAGTTAACATTGGACATAGTAAAGTCAACAAATTAGAACATCCTTTTTTAGCAAAAGTTGTCTAAATCATTCAGAGAAAAATATGCATATTTCTATGGAGGAAAAGTGTTTGTTGACATGCTGTATGTATAATTAAAGGGGCTTCCAGACCGTATAGAACTGTAGCAATTCTTAACCATGAAAAAAAAAAAAAAACTTGACCATTGACTTGAGTCTTATCAGAAACGTAAAGAAAGAAAACAAAACTTAAGTTACTTCAAGTAAATTTGCTTAATGCTTAGTAATTATTCCTTGCGTAATACTTAGCGTTCATGTTATGCGTTTTTCAAAGGGCGCGGCACCCTGCCCGTTTTTTAAAAAGTGCGGATGCGCCCTGCCCTGCCAGAAAAATTCTGATGATGAGCTTTGCCCTTTCTGGGGGGGGGGGGGGACGATGTCCGAAAGAAACTGAAAATTATGAGGTCAGCACTTTCGCTCCCAATCAAATGTCGTTTGATACGGAGGAGGGCGGGGAATGGGGTGACTCAGCCCCCCCCCCCCGGCACACATTGCACCTGTTCAAGAAAAAGCAATTTTTGTTCCATGTCCATGTGGTCTGTCATAGGCTGGTGCACTTCTTTTTGAATAACAATATGCTTGATTATAGCGAAATGCTTCGCTTGCTGTTCTCCCTTATTTTTTACAAGGAAGTCCAATTGAAAGTTTTTTTGATCATCCTTACTCTTTTACTGATTCATCTTGTGTTAATCTTTTTTTTTCTGCAACAAGTACAAATGAAAATGACGTTGGATCGGATCACGTCATCTTGTTGGAATTTAACAAGTGAAGTTCGAGTGGGGAGATCTTCCTCGAAAATTTATCCAAGCCATAGCTTAAACGCTGGTTTTAAGTAACATAAATCAGTGATAATAACATTGATTTGAAAAGTGTTTTAATATCATAAATATTTAAAACGTTCTTACATTTTGGCGATAACTGCAACTTATAGTAACCCTGTTCTGCTCTGATTGGTTTCTGCTGCAACCCTACTTCCTATCCTCTCAGCTATTTTTTTTTAATTTGTTTTCATTTGGATTCGCTCATAAAAGATATGTTGGTTGCTGCTGATGTTTTTTTTCTTAATTTATTCCCCTTCCTTATTAGATGTAGGAAAATAAAATATCAGAATAAGCAGAATGCTGTCACTTTTTAAAATAGAACTGTTCAAGGGGTTGTAGTTGTGGCTTTCCATCAGGGTTGCCAGATTTAAGAACTGTATCCGAGGGGGTATGAGAGAAAAATTCTAATGGTTGATTTTTTACAATATGAAAACTATGAAAAATCTATGGAAAAAAAAAAAAAACACACACACACAATGAGCATATGAATAAAAATGACATTTTTTACCATTTCATAGTTGTTTTTCTTCATGAATATATGTTAGCATAAAAATAAAAAGCTAACTTTGTACTGGATCCAGACAAATTTTCATGAACAAAATGTAGAGTTTTATTTTTACAAAAACCCATAAGCACGTATTCGTGCATCCAGAAAACAGAAAATGAAATATACTTATTATACATAGAAGATGTTGCCGAAATCCAGTCCCCAGTGGAATTCAAAACCAGCTGAATCAAATTTATATGTTGTTTTCTTGTTGGTGGTAGTCATGACAAAACATCGCAGCAACGAAGACTTAAAACACATCACGGGCAAATGTCAGACGAACCACCTCGCCGCACACTTCAATCCTCAATTTTTTCCTCACTTCTGCCTATCAGTCCACACGAGTTTATATGGCTCCACATGCTCATTTGCATAGTCACACGCATGCTGAATTTACATACACTTGGAAAAAAGAATTCCATTAGTGAATCACAAATCAACCCGGCATGTAAATGCGGCTAGAATAATTGTTTAAATTTATTTATTTATTTATTTTTAACTGACCACAGCCAGACCACCGGGGACAAACTAAAACATATATTTTTTTTTCGAGTCCTGGAGTGACAAGAACATAATGTTTGCTAACAATATAGGTAGGAAAAGGTTAAACACTAACTATTGTGAGATCCCTTAATCCTTATTTCCCTGTTATTCGCCCCTTTTTCCTGAGGCAAGACTGTCATTTCGAATTTTGCAGGGGGGCAAAAGAGTATACATACATTCAATGACAATTATACCAAAAACCAACAAAAGACAAGCCCATTACATTTCTAAAACCAAGAGGGGGGGGGGGGCAATTGATCACCGGTCCTGATCCTCCAAAAGACGGCCTGTCTTGGTGTGAAAGATATAATAGTCGTTCCGACTGATGTTTTTCCCTATTAAAGAAGCAAAGACCTTTTATTTATTTTTTTTACAACTCTGAAATTCAACACCTCAAATTTATCTCCCAAAATGGCGATATGCCCGAGTGCCTTTCACCTCCGTAAAAAGTGCCCTCTTTAAGAAATTTACCCTGCCCTTTTCTCAAAAAAATGTGAACACTATAATACTTATATTTTTCATAAAATTACTTTTACTTTATTTCAGATTACTATTAAACAAGAAAAAGATGAAAATTCTTGAGAGCCCGAGAAAATAATAAGCATCTGTAATTTTTTAACATTATGAAAATGCATTTCTGAATACAACAATACATTTTTAAATGTATGTTTTGATACATCGTCTCAGCATTTTTTGATGAATTTCAAATAGAAGAATAAATTTGATGAAGTAGTGGAATAAATATATCTTTTAAACCTCAGTCAGTGTTTGAGAACAAGTAATTTTGAAGAATTGCATTCATTGTTCTTAAGTTGTATTTGAATAGGCATACTGGTTAAACTTGGCGATTGATTGCATTTAGATTGATGACTCAGTAGTTAGTTTCTGAAAACGTTTTTGTATACAATTGGTTAACCCTTGATTCTGAACACTTCTGATTGGCATCCTGTGAGTCAGGTTAACTGGCAAACATATTCCAACAAGACCTTAAAAATTTATGTTACTTAAAATATGTTATGCACCACTCTTTATCTCAGATTTATTATTTCTCTTATTATTTATTAGAAAGTTCAATTTCTGTACTTGTATAAAAACATGACGAGATTATTTCTATTAGTGTTATCTTTTTTAATTCATGAAGTCGGATTCTCATAAGATTTTAACTAATATTCACTCTCTTGAACCCTTTGTAGTGTAATTTAATAATGAAAACTTTTGTGTGAAGCAACTATTTAATTTTTATTAAAAAAGAAATAAATAAATAAACACATATAAATACATTTATATTTGTAATTCATACGCATGATTAATTAAGCTTATACAATAGACTCTGCTTGTTGTGATCATGGCTAATGTTATCAATTGCTTATTGTTATGAAAGTTATTCAGTCCTAATTTTCTTATTTTGTTTCTTTGTTAAAATTTCTGCTTTATGTGATCACATTATTTAATGTTATTAATTTTTTAGTCAAGGATTGTGCTTGAAGCAGAACAGACGTTTCTTTGCGTACTCAAGATTTTATAAAAAATTAAAACTAAAAAACTAAAAAAAGGTAGAAAATCCCCCAGATGTGATAAATCAAGAGTTTGAGTCATACATGGATCAAAATGTACCTATAGCTTCCACATTAGAATAATCAGAAATTTAAGGTAAACTTTGAATAGAGTTGCAAGTCTGTTGCAGAAAAAAAGGGGCCAAAATTCATGGGAGATTAGTAAAATTATTGTCGGAACACAAATGCAATACTAACATAATATCTGTATTGAAAGTTGTGGGAGAAATAGCAATGCAGGTAATTGAACTGAGTTTTTTTTTTTTTTTCTTCGATTTAATGCAATATTAAAGTTTTTGGCAAAACACAGAATTTTGGTACAAAATTATAATGTGCAAACAATTTTTGACATTTCTTCAGTCATCATTTAATGCCTTTTTACGTTTAGAAAGTAGTACTGCATCTATATTATTTGTTGGAACTGATTATTATCGAATTGCTACTTAGAACACTTTGGTATAATGTTCTGATTTCTATTTCTAAAGTGGAATTCATTACTCAGCCTTCAGCATGTAACTCATTGATTGTATTTCCTTTGTAAAAATTAAATTCTCACATACTTTCTTCGTCACTCTAAAACATTGTGATATTCTTAGAAATTCAAAATTATCAACTTCATTTAAAATATAAGTATTAGTATTCAAGTATTGTTTACACAACTGGAGAGTCTAATCAGTTAAGAACCGACCTAAATTATTTGAGTCATTATAAAGTGGAAGAAGATGTCAGGGGTTTGAACTACTTCATGATTATTTTTCCTTCTAGAAGATATCGACTTTTGCGAAAACAAAATGTTTGCATTTACTGTTGCTTAATGCAAATGGAAGTGATTATAGAATGATAAATAATGCGAACTTTAGTTCAATGTTATTTATGTTGCTCACATTATTGATGATTATTAAAAAATATTGATGTTACTCAGGGATACTATACATTGGAATTTATATATAATTATGCTCTTCTGAGTTGACTGTTGTTTCTATATGAAATAAAATTATTTTCTAAAATATATTTGACTTCTTTTTTTTTCTTTCTGCATTTCGTTGTAATTCTTAAAATCTATTGCATTATGCTATAATACTACAGGAGGGGATGTTAAATAAAGAGTTTAATCACAAGCAGTGACATGGCAGGAAATTTTTCAGAGAGGGCTATTCATTTATTTTTACACCCACACAGATCAACAGAAATAGATTTATAGATAAGTATATAGGTTATAATAGACATATAGATAGATAGATAGATAGAAGTAAATATAAAGATCTAAATACATGTAGATAGATATAAAGGTAAAGTGGTAGCCAGATATAGAGATTATAATTTTTGGAAAATAAATTTTTGGATTGGCCCTATACATTTAAAATTTTTGATTTTAATGTTAGGGGTTAAAGTTACATTTGCCAAGATCTTTTTAAGTTTTCTGCAAAAATATTCAAAATAATTTATTCATTTAATGGGAGATGTTGGAATAAGTTTGAAATAATTTTTTATATGCTCGTATTCTCGGTAACTTGAAGGATCACGAAAACATGTCGAGTTAGGCGGGTGTCAACTTATCGAGGTACTATAATTTCAATTCTAAGAGCTTTCTCTGTCTTATTTGCTACAGCTTACCATTTATGTACTAAAATTGAGTTCCAGTAAATAATTTTTCTTTTAATTCATTTTTTAAAAGTACATAATGAAATAAATAGGATAATTTTGAATACCTTTTAAGGAACAAATCCATAAATTTTGGAAAGAGATGAGAGCTTGTCAATCAGGCTTATTAAAGAGAAAAGCCTTGCTCACACTGGCTTGAAAAACATGTGTCCTACTGTCTTGTTTCTTTTGGGGATTGCCTTGGATTCATTTTTTCCAGCCTCTTCCTATTCCTAGGATTACATTTATAGCACGTAGTGTGGTAGATGATTCGGGTTCAGAAAAGGGGGGGGGGGTGATTTTCTAAAGGAGCTTTTTCCCAAGGGCGGATCCAGAAAATTTTCAAGGGAAGAGCGATTGATTTTATTACTTACTTTTTGCTATGTGTACTGGTTAGCAAATATTGATCACAATGATTTCGGACTTCAATTCCAAAAAATTTCCGGGGAGAGCCCAAACTCCCTTCAGCGTCATTAAAACACATATAAAATTACAGTTTTTGAACTTCAATATTATAAATTTACTGATGGAGGGCGGAGGGGCCCCAAGGGAGGGCGACCGCCCCTCCCTTGAATCCGCCCCTTCTCTTTCAAGAAAAGAATGAATTGACTGACCAAGAAATCTAAAACAGCAGAATTCTCAAAAATTGTCTGTGAAAGAATATTGGTATAAAAAAGGGAACTAAAATAGCAAATATGTGTTGACTTATAGAGGTTCTTGTAAATGTGTGTTAAGTTAGACAGGCATTCATCCGTTGAAATTAACATTGGACCAACCATTTGAAAAATAAATGTCCCAGATTTTAATGGGAAAGGCAGCACATGTATCATCGTGACTAAAAAATGAATGTTACTTTCTCTGATGAAAAATATTAAAATTGGGATGGCCTAGATGGATCATAATTCAATTAGCGGGACTTGAGAAAAAATCCTATGGTCATATGCTGTGCTGCTTTTACCATTAAAATCTGTCTTATTTGAGACACTATGTCCGAAAAGGCTCAAGCAAAATTCTTTGTTTTTTTTTATGCATTCTGATTCAGTTGTTCATCTGCATATGTTGTCACGTGCTGTTATTGACCCAATTTGAAGTTTTGTAGGATTTAGGGGCGAATCGTCAGTTCGAGCCGTTTTTTCAATTCCCTCAACCTTAAGAAATAGAATTTTTCTTGGCCTTTTTGATCGATACGCATGTCTGAATTTGCTCTCCACGAAGTAAAAAACAATGTACTACCATACTAGGGCCGATTTAAAAGACGAAAAATTAGCAAAGTGGTTTCATTTTTAAATTTCGGCTTCCAAACTTTCTCTTTTTCTTTACACGAGAACTACAGAGGTTTTGGGATTTTGATTATTCATTCAGCAATCAGCATTTTATATTCGATGAAAAAAGTCTCACCTTTCCTCCACCAATCACATTTTACGAGATATTTGAATAAAATCTGACTTTTGTCTAAACTTTTGAAACAGAAAAAAAAATGTCTTTTGTTATTTCCGATTTTTGTTTCGGTTACATTTAAAAAAACTTCTGACACGTATTTGGGACCATATTGTCTTCCTGCAGTGGAAATTTGAAAGCATTTCGCTGAATAGTTTTCTTTTTATTCATATATTTGCATTTTGTCTAAACTTTTGCATCGCAGTGTATTAGAAACTGTTTTATTGAAAATTGGCCGTAACAGATGTTCTTGTTCATCTTCTCTCCAGAATTTTGTTTGATGGTTTACTATGTGAGTGATTCCATACCAACTCAACTGAAAAAAAAAAAAAAAAAAAAAAAGTTGGTCGCACGACCGACTCATATTTTCTTTTAATTTGGCACTCATATTGATCATATAGAGGCATGGAGAAGTCCAAATTTTTAGGTTCCTGCTCCACTTATTTTCTGAGATGCATGCCTTCAAAGTTTGTCCGCTACGTCAAAATACTAAAAAGTGATGTTTTTTAATCATTTTTTATAAAAAATTGTACTCGTGCAATATAAAAGAGTTAGATATCTATGGAAACTAGTTACTCCAGGCATTCAGAAAAAAATACTAGAACGTTTATAATGAAAATTGCTAAGGTACAGGGCTCTTTGAAGTTGTCATCACAAAAACTCGATTTTGCCGATTTTGCTAAAATTGAGGAATTTATTCCAAACTAGAAGTTCTGTCAAGAACTAAACGGGCCTACTTTCCCGTACATCGACATCGGCATTCTAGCATCTGATCATTATTCTCTTGATTATCTGAGACTGAAAATTATGTCAAACATACCTTTTTAGCACTTAAAGCTAATTTCTAAAAGCAAAATATACCCCTCATCAGATGAAATGGACACGTAAAAAGTAAATAAACGAATAAATAAAGTTTTGTTGCACCTTTTAAAGAATGTACCTAACTGTTACAGTTCTTTCGTAGAAAAAATCCTCAATCGTTTTCCAAAAAAAAAAAAAATAATAATAATAATAATAAATAAATAAAAGTACAAAGAGCATCAAAACACATTTTATCAAAGAAAGAAAAAAAAAAAAAACTCGTCCGTTAATAAAATGTCTCGAATTTCACTTTTAATCCGTTGCCAGTTGTTAAATTTAAATAAAGAATAAAATGCCCTCGTGAATGAAAATTTTTTGTTACAAAAAAAATCGTCTGCCAAAAATATGGAAAAATAATAATAATAAATAAAATAAAACAAATGAATAAATAAACAAAAATTCGTCTGCATAGTCGGTCATTTTTTTCTGAGCTTGCATTTCCGCCATGTTTGCGGAGTCGGAGTCGGAATCAGAGTCCTCACAGAAGATTATTCAGAAAAGTACTTTAGAAACATTATTTATCAAAACCATTTTCTTACAAAGTTAGTTTGGAGGAAATTCGACTTTAAGTTCAGGATCAACATCACGGGACGCGGCAGCGTCCGGCCCGCCAAGAAAACTAAATACAAGCCGCCAAGAAATTTCCTTCGTCAAGAAAAATGTAAAAGAGCGACTAAGGACTGATTACGCGAGTAACCAAACTGGGGTTTTCACCCCTCTGTATCTCAGCCCCATAAAGATCCCTAGAGTTCATTTTTGGTATACTCAATCTCCAGCGGCCCCTGACGGCAGGGTTGTCATTTCGTCCACTTTTTTGCAAAAAGTCCGGGACACCGGAAGAAATGGACGAAATGGACAAAATTGGACGAAATGGACAAAATGGAAGAAACGAAAAAAAACACTTTTTTCATACGTTTGATGCATAAAAATGTTATGATGTACAATTAGTATCTCCCTTGCATTACCATTTCCTAAAAAAGAATGGTGGTATCATACAAAAAAAGAAGAAAAAAAAGAACGGCAATTAACCCATTGATTTTTAATAGGGATGCACCGAGTACTCGGTAAATATTCGGTACTCGGCCAAATTTGGATCAGGTACTCGGCCGATACCGAATAGTTGTAGAAAATTGAATAATTCAAGACATTTTTCAATAATTAAAAATATGCACATTTTTATATAATGCAATCATTTACAATTAATATATTTATAAAATATGACTGAATTCTACATATAAGTTTACGTATAAGTATAACAAATTATGTGTATACTGCCACCTAATGAGAAATTTTCAAGTTAATTTTGAAAATATTGAAGTTTGTAATGCTTCAATAGAGTAAATCTTTATTTTAATATCCCCAAAAGCTTTTGAAAATTATTCAAGTTTAGAGAATTAGAACTAATCAATAATAGATTAATATAATTCCAACTTAATTGATACTTTATATTTATTCATTTAATGTAGTTTCATTTTAAAAAGAACTTTTTCTAAAATTTTTGACAAAATAAATAAAATATTTTAAACAATGCATAAAGTTAAATTCAGTGGGATTTTTGTTCTAAGAACTATCATATAGAGGTCCATTCCAATGATCAGTTCATATGTCAGGGTTCGAATTTACTGCTGATCCATTGGTTCCAGACCAGTAAAACTCGCCTCAAATCACCAGAAAAATAATAAACAATCCAAGGACCAGCATTTTTTTTTAAAGAAAAAAAAATGTGGTTAATGATTTAAGGTGGACCAGTGATGTTGTCTGTTAACCAGTATATATTCCTGTTCACTGGTCGAGAAGACCAGTAAAATTTTGTTATGATTTCTAACCATGTACTGCTGTATGTCAATGATTTTAAAAAAAACAATTGGTACTCAGTACTCTGCAACTCGGTACTCGGCCAAAGTACTACTCGGTGCATCCCTAATTTTTAACTAATTTTAGTTGAAAGAAAAAAAGCTTAACATAGTGAATAAACTATTGAGTGTAATTACATTATTATAGAGTAGACAAATAGAAAAAAAATGTTTTTCTTTAATACATATTTTTAAAAAGAAATTAAAGAGTATTCTGTCACCTTAGATATTTAGTAACGCAATACAATCCCTTAAAAAGAAAACTTTATATGATATTTTCTCATAAATTCTATGGTTAAATTTTGTTTGAATTAAATACACATATAAATGTATATCATTGTATTTGAAAATACAGTAGATGCTACAAGAAATATTGGTTTAATTTTGATTCATTTGGTCAATTTACGTTATATTTTTTGAGGATTTAATAAATGTTGCCCCATTGTAAAATATGTATGTACAAGGCATTGTTTTATGGATTTATTAATGTTATTACACTACTGGAACATATTTCATTTCATGGCTAAATTTTCTTCCTTGACATCAAATAATGTTTACTTCATAGGGTTTTTAATATTTTGAAACTCAAACCTTTTAAAATTTTTATTTCTACTTTTATGTTTTATATACACTTTTATTGTTGGCAATGAAACTCCTTTACAACAAATAAACATCTTAAAATTATTTACTGCTGATGTGTACTCTCATAAGCATTAAATCTCATCGTTAATAATCATTTATTTTATACAGATACTATATTTTTATGGTATCTGTTGTTCATTAAATATTTGCTGGTATACATAATTATGTGTGCTAATTTTAATAATAAAACTTTTACCTCATTGAAAAAAATCAATATTTTAAAACATTACTTTTAACTTTGGATTTTTTAATCAAGAACTGTCATTTTCTTTAAAGTGGACAAAATGGACGAAATGGACAAAATGCTATTTTGTCCGGGGCGGTTTTTTCCAGGTTTTTTCCGGCGGTTTTTTCCGCCCCGGACGAAATCAAACAACCCTGCCTGACGGCCCATACTAAAGCAAAACATCCAGGACCCTCAGGGGGAGGGGTGATAAATGTTAAAAAATCGCTATTTTTCGCACTTTTAAAAAATTGTTTGACAGGGGTCCAGACTAAACGGTAACTCGGATTGAGCTCTCATTTTGCACCCACATTTATTTTGTCCCAAAGCTCGGCATAGGGGGGGTTTTCGACCCCCCACCCCCTCCCCCCTCGTTTTTATTTTCCGTATCTTTTCTCCCCGGGGGTCTTCAGTGTTGATTTTTGGTATGAATATTCTCGACTAGCGGTACCCGCACGGCTTTGCCCGTGGTATAAAATAAAAAGTTCATTTGTAAAATAATTGATATAGCAGAAAAAATGCTCTATTTTAGTTATAATTCAACTACAATTCCTTCAAAGTATGATTTAAAAATTTGGTATGGACCCTACACTACTTCCTTTTACGTGTACATTTCTTAGTAGATGCCTTAAGTGCTAAAATAGTGCTTGGAGGGAGCAAGATAACAATTCAAACATTTATGTGGCTAGTTTGCCACGAAACAATGCAAAAAAAAAAAAAAAAATGTTTTACAATGATTAATCTCCTAAATATCGCCGATTTTAATATCATTCAGTGGATTTTTCGCAAAATATCGCCAATTGCGCCAAATTCAGCCCCCCCCCCCCGCCCCCCAAAAAATTCGCCAAATTTGTCGCCAATTTGGCGACCAAAGGCTTAGCGATACATCGCCAAGTGGTCGCGCCAATTCATCTGCATTGAAATTAACACTGAATTACTCCATAAAAGGGGTAAAGCATCCCCTTGTGACCTTCAAATGAAACCCCAAGGGGAGATGCACAAAAATAAGCCAAAAGAGAAAATAAGAACAATTTTGTTGCGCACAGGAACCAACAGAAATCTTACCAAAATTTGAAAGAAGAAGAAAGTTTCCTTTCCTAGCTTTGAAAACAAAACAATACATTTGCCGAAATGAAATACTTTAAAAAGAACGTTGCAATGTCGCAATTTATACGATATTTGGCTAATCTTTGTGCTTTGGGTACCCCTTTCTCGCTGAAAGGGCGATAGACGCACCGACGCACCTCACCTACTACTGTTTCCAAACGTTGCCAAAATCAATATTGCTAAAATGCAAAATCTATGAAAATGAAAAAAAAAAAAAAAATCCGCCAAATCTTTTAATTAAGTCATTAGTATATTGGAAACAGGGTTGTCAGAAAAATACTACGCTCCTCATTTGGGCCCAAAAAATACTACCGTAATATCAAAAATACTACGTCTGGCAACGCTAGAAAAAGAACGAAACAAAAATAAGTATGAACACGTAACCATGGTAACATGAAAAGTTGATTTCCGTTGATAAAATAATTCATTTCATCTCTATTTTCAAACAAATTTTATTCTCGAGCAAAACCATTTTAGAATCGTTTGGCTTGCTTTACTGAAGGTAAGCCTTGAATTCCGGGATTCTAAAAACAATTGTTACAGCTCTCCTGATGATCGTAGAAACTTCAAAAAAACTTCATTTTGTGCAGAAACTTTCAAGCTTTCGAATGACATAAGACTTGAAAATGTGTATGAAATATTTTTTCCCTATTTTATCGAATTTCCGCTAAGAATTCGAATAGAAAAAGAACGAAATGGAATTTTCGAAAAATCGCTTCGAGGTGCAAAACTACATGCTACAAATTAATTTTGTGCCAAGTGGCATGAAAATCGACCGAACGGTTTTGGCGCTACGTGCGTAACAGACAGACAGAAAGAAAGAGAGACAGACAAACCTTCAGCTTTATTATTAGTAGAGATGAGACATTGAGGACGTTTTCCCAAAATTTACCCCCGGGGTCATCGCAAGCCGGAGTTATTAATGCTTAAAATTGGTCCGATTTCTATCTACTAGCTCTGTTCAACATCTGAGCATTTATGTTGTCATTGTTGGGCGACGAGGAAAGAAAACTCAATGATTTATAATTTCATCTGTTGTCAGTTTCTATTTGTTAACAAATAAAATATTTGTAATTGATTTTATTGCATAAGGCTTTTAAAAGGGATCTTCAATTTAGTTCATTTTAATATGAGATCGGCAGTAAGGGTTGTGGTTTTCTTTTTTTTTTAACTTTTAATTTAATCGTTGTATTGTTAGCAACTAGCTTTGTTCTGCGTCGGCTCGGGTGGTACATTGTGATTAATTTCAAATTTACCCTAGACTGAAGAAGATCCTTGAACTTTTGCACCAAATGCATGCCGCCAAGAAAACCACATATGTCGGACCGCCAAGAAAAATGTTGAAGGGAAAAAAAAAACATGCAAAGTAAATTTTGAAGAGAAAAAAAAAAAAAAAAAACAGGCAAAGAAATAATATTAATGCAAAAACATGTGATATCTCCCCAAAAACAACAGTGTTGTAAAAAAATCCCCCGCCAAGAAAACCTTAAATACTCAGCCTTAAAAAGTTATGATATCGAGTTTTCCCGACAAGTTTGTACCAAACTACAACTAACCTGTATGTATAGTTCTTTTAAATTGTTTTCAGTCCTGCCAGGCGGGAAATTTTTACTCATTAAACAACCACCTCACAAGACAAAGCTTCCCGCCTGGCAAAACTGAAAACAATTTAAAAGAACTATACATACAGGTTAGTTGTAGTTTGGCACAAACTTGGCGGGAAAACTCGATATCATAACTTTTTAAGGCTGAGTATTTAAAGTTTTCTTGGCGGGGGATTTTTTTACAACACTGTTGTTTTTGGGGAGATTCAACTTACATTCCCCGTAGGCGCTAATGTCATTTTTTTTTTGTCTAAACGGTTCAATATTGAACGAAAAATGGTTCAAATCAAAAAGCGAAATATGGGAATGAGCCTCCCCGAGATCTTTCAAAAAAAAAAGTTTATTCGGACGGTTCACTCAAAAGTTATTAGGTAGGGAAAGGTTGCTTGAACGGTTCAACGTTGAGCGAAAAAATGTTCAAATTGAAAATTTAAATACGGTAATGAAGTATCCTTGCTGAGATCCTTCGAACAAAAAAAAAAGTTTATTTAAATCGGACTGTTCACTCAAAAGTTATTAGGGGTGACAGCTTGCTTGAGTGGTTCAATGTTGAACGAAACATTGTTCAAATCGGAAATGTAAATACGGGAATGAAGTATCCTTGATAAGATCTTTCGAACAAAAAAAAGTTTGTCCAAATCGGAATGTTCATTCAAAAGTTATTGGGGGGGGGGGGGGGGGGCGGACAGACCGACCGACCGACCGACACACAAATTCCCCATCTCAATACCCTACTTTCAAATTTTTAATTTTTCGATATTCATTTTACCTTTTTATTTCTTTTTGGCTTTTTTTTTTTTTTTTTGGACTTGGCGATATTTTTTTAACTGGGCGATATTTTTGTACTTGACGATATTTTTTAGATGCATTAAGCCACTTTTAATACTTTTTTCGTCTTCTTTTATTTTTAACGGGAAAGTAGGCTAAAAAAGGAAGACATAACTGTAGTATGTTTTGATAAAATAAACTTTCACAAAGTTTACAAACACAATTTTTATTCTAACTTTTTCTCGTTCCATTCTATCATATCATCGCGATCTCGTTTTTCGTCACCAATGGCAACCAACCAGAAGAAGTAGAAGTCATTATTATCGCACGATACTAGAGCCAGTTCATGTAGATGAGAGGAGAGACCTGAACGAACTCTACACCCCCCACATAAGATTGATGTGTCACTCTTATGAAACTCAATCTTAAATAAGGCGAGAGATGGCATCTGCGTGAGTTTGGATTCAAATGAATCTTATATGCACCTACTTTAGCTATTTTCACATTCCCAGTAAAGACAGACTGATGCTCCTTCAGTAGATTTAAGAGATGTTCTTTCTTTACACCATCCAAATGCTTCAAATCTGCTTTGTTGATTATTTTTTTAGCTGTAGAACTTGATAAGCCAGTTGTTGGGTATATCTTTCCGAATTCGAGCTCATCTTCAACGATTACTTCAATCGCAAGAGCACGAGGATAGTATTTCCTTATTTTATTGACGTGAACGCGTCTCACACTTCCGTCCGGCAATTTAACTCTGTAAGAATGAGGAGGGTGGTGCTCAACTATTCCCCCTGGTCCGGCCCAACGGGCGTAAATGTTATTACTGCTGTCAGGAATAAGCAAAACAACTTTTTCTCCCAGGTTGAAATGCCTTACAGATGACCTTCTGTTTAAATAATCTGCGTACGCCTTTTGTTTTTGGGCAGCAGTGAATGATGCACTTTCTGCAGCTTTCTCCATTTTAATTTTCATTTCTTGGAGATACTCGGCAACTGGTTGGGAAATGTTTCTTGGAAGATGTATTTCACCTGCCCATGGCGATTTGAGTATGGATAAAGGACCTCTAGCTTCTCTACTGTAGAGTAGTTTAAACGGTGATACGCTTGTAGTAGTATTTGGGACTTCACGATAAGCAAATAAGAGGAAAGGCAGTTGACGATCCCAATTTCTACGATCTTCACGGATGATATGATGAAGCATATCTTTCAGCACCCTATTCCGAAGTTCAACTAATCCATTACTGGCTGGATAACCTGGACATGACAAACTGGGACTACCCCCAATTATTTTCATGAATTCTTCAGTAAGAACAGATTTGAAATGTGTTGCTTGATCACTGGCAATTATGTTTGGGATTCCAGTCCTTGAAAGCATCGGCAGTAACACGTCACATGCAGACTTGGCTGTAAGCGGCGGAACTGCTTCAGGCCAACGAGTATGTTGATCCATCATAGTCAAAACATATTTATGCCCTCTGCTGGAAGGAGGATCAATTGGTCCAATGACATCAATATTAACTACTTCAAAGGATAGCTCTGGACGATCTACTGGTGTTATTGGCGCCCTATCTCCAATTTTTTCCTCTTCATTGGGTGGTTCAAGAAAGAATCTTTTGTGAGAGTGACTACTGATTTTATTAATCGAGCCTCTACTTTTTCACCGAATGCTGAACTCAAATAAATCGAACCGAATTCGTCATTACAAGTGTCAGAAAATATGTTAGAATTGCACACGAAAATTTGTGATCCAGAATCAAGTATACACTTTACTTCTTTCTCGTTAACGTAAACTGCAACGTACTTCAGAGGTTGAAGGGCAACTGGTGATTTTAAATATTCGGAATTTACTTGGGCTATTACTGAATCCTCTTTTTTCAATGGAGAGTACCTTTTCGCACAGTCCCGAGCTAAATGATTTTCCCCACAGATATAACATTCTATTTTCTTTTTTCTTCACGTCTCACTTGATTATGGGCCTGTATAGGAATATTTCGTTGGTGATTTTGATTGCGAGAAGCTCTATAATTTGAATATACCTCAGACAACGACTTTCCTGTTGAAGCAAAAAACATGTCGCATTCTCTTGCCATTTTAATAGGTTTGAACCAACTTTCTTCCTGCTTTATATTTATATGTATGGCGGTTTCCTGATCAAGCGTTTGATATAATTTATCACTGACAATTAGTTCCTTTAAAGAATCAAAATCATTAACATTTCTTAAATTACAATAGTGATCCCAACTAGTCGCCAGTCGCGAAGCAAATTGAACATGGGTCTCATCTTGCATGCGTCTTGCCCTTTGATAGTTCTGTAAGCAAATTAAGGGAGTTGGTTCAAATTCTCTCAGAACCATATTTTTTAATTTATTATAATCATTTATTTCCTCACCTTTTATGTAAACTAAAATATTTGCTGCCTTTTCTCCCAGTAAATTTAAAAGAATTTCCCCTTTAAATTCGTCCGGAACATGTTTAGTTTTGAAAGATCTTTCCAATGAAGAGAAAAATAGATTCCAACCTTCTTGTTTCTTAGGAACGGGAATAGTTAGTGTGCGAACGCTATTAATTAAATTTTCCACAGAAATTTGTGATACAGGTTCAAAATTAACTTGACGTAACTCCATATTCTCCACTTGATTTTCTAACTTAACTTTCTCTAAAGCTATTTTTTCTCGTTCAAGACTTATCTTTTCTAATTCTAACTTCGCATTCATTTTTTCTAATTCTAGATTCGCTTCAATTTTTGCTTTTTCTAACTCACGCTGTGCATCCAGTCGCACTTCCTCTTCTTTTGCTTTCCTACTCGATATCATAGAATTAAAATATTCTTCAACAAACTCCTCATCATTTTTATAGCAGTCACTATTTAAAATTAAATCTTTTAAATCTATAACTTTCATTTCTGGAGTAGTAATCAGTCCAATTTCTTCCGCTAGTAGCTTTAGTTTTTCTTTCCGAGCGCCTCGGAACATGGCTAAATTTACGTATTTCTCAGAAGCAGTTAAACCAAATTAAATTTTAAATTCCACTCTGAAATTTTTAAAACAGCAAAAAGGTTTCCTACCTCGTAGTTCCCTTTGCTAAAGATGAAAGTTCGAATACGGTCGACACTGCGCCAGTGTAGTATGTTTTGATAAAATAAACTTTCACAAAGTTTACAAACACAATTTTTATTCTAACTTTTTCTCGTTCCATTCTATCATATCATCGCGATCTCGTTTTTCGTCACCAATGGCAACCAACCAGAAGAAGTAGAAGTCATTTTTATCGCACGATACTAGAGCCAGTTCATGTAGATGAGAGGAGAGACCTGAACGAACTCTACAATAACCAAAGGTTTACTCACTTTCTGGTAGTGTACCGATGTGAACTATAAATGGTTACACAATGCATAACTTGGGTTTCTCACTCCTTCTTGGAAATATTTAAGCGTAAAGATAAGCCATAAGGCAAAAAGATGCGTTTTTGGCCATCTTGGCAGCCATTTCTCATAAAGAGGGAGCAGTAGAAACTTTAATTTTTTTTTAAACAAGCCACTGATATGTTAGCTATTCACAGGAAAAGAGTTTACTTTTGGTTATTTCTTCCATGAAGATAAGGCCCCTATATATACGAGCCGGCGCATCAAGATTAAGTTTCACCACTTTGGATCCAGCTCGTGTTTGTGTGTTTGAGTGGTTGTCTTTTCTGGCCAGTAATCGCGTTTTGGTAATTTTTCACAATGAGCAATTATTAGCGGCACGTGAATTTGGCAAAGCTTAGCAATGTGCCAAAACTTTTTTCTGGTAACCCTACTCCGCAACAATGAAAATTTGAAAGTAAAAGTTAAGGAATTGGATCCAAAGTGGTGAAACTTAATCTTGATGCGTCGGCCTGTTTATATAGCGGCTCTACATGAAGAGATATCCTGCTGACAGTATATGCATGTTTTTCGCGACGACCATATGCTTTTGTTCCGCCTCTCATTGACTTGAAATTAATTAAACCAACAAATAACGATATATATATTAATAGCTGTATTATCTACCCAATATATCATGAAATTTAATTCATTAAATCGTTGAACAATAAATTAGATAATTGATGAAAACAAGAAATAGTATTTCTCTGATGTCTGAGTATTATGCATTCACCCAATCTTGTGATTGGGATATTCCTGTTTTTTATTTCAGAATTTCTTGAATATCACATGAATATCAGGAAAATAAATGAGGTATTTTCGTTTGATGTAGGATATTTTATGACAAATTTCATTTGATAGGCTACTAACTGAGCATGGTGATAAAGAGCTATTAATTTCAGCATCGAATTCCATTTTACCTTATTAACAGTTAAATATTTACAAAATAATTAAATAAATAATTTAATATAAAGCCATGCTTGAAGAATTAAAATGAGTGCAACTAATTTATTCCCATACTGATCTTTACAAAATTGACATGCATTGAGCACTGATAAGAACTGGCAAGAAAAAGTTTACTCACTAAAATATTAGTTCACAGATACTATAAAGCATACATTCTATTTTCTACAAAATAATACTGCAACAAAGAACAAGGGTATCCTCCTGTTTATAGCCATCAATCAGGAACATCCAATCACAAGATTGGGTATTGCCTATGAGATAAATATTCGAAGCTCCTTTATTTTAATTGTTTTTTCAAGAAATTCTTTAGTACCTACCCCTTTATACCCTTGCTCTTTGTTGCTGTATTATTTTGTAGAAAATAGAATGTACGCTTTATAGTATCTGTGAACTAGTATTTTAGTGAGTAAACTTATTCTTGTCAGTTCTTATCAGTGCAAAACACATGTCAGTTTTGTAAAGATCAGTATGGGAATAAATTAGTTGCACTAATTTTAATTCTTCAAGTAGGGCTTTATATTAAATTATTTATTATTACAAAATCTATATATATAAAAATGAGTGTATGTATACTTGTTCTCTATACAAATCCACAGTTTGCGTCAGATTTTCATCAAACTTGACACAGAGGTTCCTTGATGCCCTAGAATTCTCATAGGCGGGGTCTTGAAATTTTAAAAAATCTAAAAAGCTCAAATTCAAGTTTTTTGTCAAAAAATGACCCTTTTATATAGGAATCTAGCCTATTATTAGGCCTATTTTTTTAATCGACAAGAGCCTTTAGGTTATAAATTGATAAAATTTATGGTATTTAAATATTAGCATTTTTCCAACAAAGATTAAAATTAAAACAATGAATTTTCATTTCAAGGCTTACCTATTTCATTTTAGCATGAAATAAGTCAAAAACAATTAAACTGCTTTTTTTTTTTTTTTCGACTGATAGAGATAAACCTTTAAAGCGAGAAAGTAATTTATTTCTGATTTATCAACCTTTCTACCTCGAGGCTCGGAAACAACGATTAAGAAAAACATAAATTTTTGAATTGTAAGTATATTTAGCTACCACTATGCAAAAATGCCTCCGAAGAAACGGAAAGCAATAGGACAAGTTCATCCTAAGGCAAAAAAAAAACGGCTGAAAAACGTGAAAATGAGAGTCTTGAGGAGAGAAATCGAAGACTAGCGACAGTGCACATTAGAGATATGACGGCTAGAGCATTAGAAAGCAATGAGCAGCGTGAGTATCGTCTAAGAGATCTGAGAGATAGAGCAACTAGATCAAGACAATCGGAGACAGTGAGTCAGCGTCAGTTTCGTTTAAAAGAACAACAAGAGAGAACTACTACATCAAGACTAAATTTATTTATTCTTGCGCCTGAAGGTGAAACTAAGAATGTTGTTTATGAACAAGTTTTGCGTTAAATTTTTATTAGAATTTTTTGAGAAGCTAAAGTTTTATATTAATACGCACCCGGGCAACGCCGGGCATAAAGCTAGTAATTAAATAAATAATTTAATATAAAGCAATGCTTGAAGAATTAATGCTATCCTCCTGTTTGTAGCCAATCAGGAACATCCCAATCACAATATTGGGTATTGCATATGAGATAAATACTCGAAGCTCCTTTATTTTAATTGATTTTTCAAGAAATTCTTTGGTACTTCATAATTATAAATGCATAACGCTCAGGCATCGGAGAAATTCTAATTCTTGCTTTCATCAAATATCTAATTTATTGTTCAGTGTTTTAATAAATTAAATTTCATGACATATTGGGTAGATAATACAGCTATTAATAAATATATCGTTATTTGTTGGTTTAATTAATTTTACGTCCATGAGAGGGGGAACAAAAGCATATGGTCGTCGCGAAAAACATGCATATACTGTCAGCAGGATATCTCTTTATACAAGAAATAACCAAAAGTAAACTCTTTTCCTGTGAATAGCTAACATATCAGTGGCTTGTTTAAAAAAAAAAAAATTAAAGTTTCTACTGCTCCCCCTTTATGAGAAAAATGGCTGCCAAGATGGCCAAAAACGCATGTTTTTGCCTTATGACTTATCTTTAAGCTTAAATATTTTCAAGAAGGAGTGAGAAACCCAAATTATGCATTGTGTAACCATTTATAGTAAACATCTGTACACTACCAGAAAGTGAGTAAACCTTTGGTTATGTCTTCCTTTTTAACCGACTTCAACAAAGGAGGAGGTTATACAATTCGTCGGAGAAATTTTTTTTTTCGGTATGTTCCAAGATAACTCGAAGACGCCTGGACCGATTTCAAAAATTCTTTTTTTGTTAGAAAGGTCTTTCTTTCCGATTGGTCCCATCCTCTCGTGGTCCGGGTTCGATAACGGGAACCTGCAGAAATCTTTCGAAAAAGAAATTGGGATCACAGTAATCGTAATAATGACCATTTTGAACGCCAGGCTTCTCTGGATTGCATAATGAAACTCCTTTCTATGGTCTTTTTGAAAATTTTAAACCGAGTATCTTTCTATGTCCTGCTTTTTTCTCCTGAACTCCAACAAACTGAAAGTCGTACCAGGTACTGATTGATTCGTAATATTTCAGGTTTTGTTAGTCTTAATTTACATAAGGTTTGATAAAGGATTTCTGAAGAAAATGAGGAAAATCTCCAAATTTTTGCTCAAATTTAAAGCGATTTGTCCTAAATGATTAAATATGAAATCCATTGTTACAGAACGTGATTAATATGAAACAGTTATTATAATGATCATGAAAATTGTGAATGAAGGCTTAACTGAATCAAACATAAAACTCATTAGCGGGCCAACTATGTAATACGTCGTGAAATTTTATGAACTGCGAGAATCTAGTGTTGTTTTGAAACATAAATTAGTTGAAAAGCCGTTAATATTTAGCCTTTAATTAAACTAGTACACAAATAAATACCAGAGAATAACAAAGATTATTTTTTAGTGTCAATCGTTTAAAATTTTAGACGCGTTGATACTTTCTTTTTTTATGAAGCATTTGCTTAAGCAAATTAGGTGAAGTTTTGTAATGGAAACATTACCTTATTTCATATGTACATTTACACTAAAAAGAATAAAATAAAATATTTTTGAAAAAAAAAATTGAACCGACTTCGGAACTTCACTCAGCAAATGCTCTAAAAAGTAAAAAATAATTTTATTCTTTGAACACCATCGATACTACATTTAAACATAAGTTTTGAAGTCGGCGCAAAAACTATAGGTAAAATGATGTTTACTATATTTTGCCAACATTTTCAGAGAAATCATTGAAAATTGAGAGCTGAATATTTGTACCATTACATAAATATGTATTTTTCAATGAATGCGAATGCGAATAAAGAACCTGGATTCATTTAAATTTATATTTATAGTTTCGAATGATTCTATTTAGCTGTTTTGCGCCGACTTCAAAACTTATGTTTAAATGTAGTATCGATGGTGTTCAAAGAATAAAATTATTTTTTACTTTTTAGAGCATTTGCTGAGTGAAGTTCCGAAGTCGGTTCAATTTTTTTTTTCAAAAATATTTTATTTTGGAATGAATTCCTCAATTTTAGCAAAATCGGCAAAATCGAGTTTTTGTGATGACAACTTCAAAGAACCCTGTACCTTAGCAATTTTCATTATAAACGTTTTAGTATTTTTTTCTGAATGCCTGGAGTAACTAGTTTCCATAGATATCTAACACTTTTATATTGCATAAGTACAATTTTTTATAAAAATATGAATAAATAACATTACTTTTTACTTCCTTTTACGTAGTAAAGGAAGTATTGTGATCACGAAAAAAATTTCACTCAAATTTCGGTCTAAATTTTGACTTTGCTCACCCCTGAGTGAATGTCGCGTAGTTTTTTCGACCTGTCAGCACGTGCATATGTACCTAACAACATACAAACAGCCGAAAAATCAATTTCGACCACCCCCGAGTAAATTACGACGAGTTTTCTCGTGACGTCTGTATGTACGTATGTGCGGATGTATGTGCGTATGTGGCTCGCATAACTCAAAAACTATATGCCGTAGAAACTTCTAGCTTGGTATGTAGGCTCTGAGGGGGGTCTAGTTGTGCACCTCCCCTTGTGATTGCATTCGAATGTTCCTAAAGGGGTCTTTTACCCCTTTTTTGGGGTAAATCAATGTTAATTTCAATACAGACTCAAGTGATATGAATTGGCGCCACCACTTGGCGACATGTCGCCAAGCTTTTGGTCGCCAAGTGTTTGACGCCAACTTGGCGACATATCGCCAAGTTGGCGACAAATTTGGCGAAAAAATTATTTTTTGAATTTGGGTTCAACTTGGCGCTATTGGCGATATTTTGCGAAAAATTCACTAAATGATATTAAAATCAGCAATATTTAGAAAAATAACCATTGTAAAATATTTTTTGCATTGTTTCGTGGTAGATTAGGGGAGTAAATATTTGAATTGTTACCTTGCTCATTCCAAGCACTTTTTTTAACACTTAAGGCAACTACTAAGAAATTTACACGTAAAAGGAAGTAGTGTGGGGTCCATACCAGATTTTTTTAGTATTTTGACGTGGCGGATAAACTTTGAGGGCATGTATCTCAGAAAATAAGTGGAGTACGAACCTAAAAATTTGGACTTTCCCATGCCTCTACATGATCAACGTGTATGCCATATTAAAAGAAAATCCGAGTCGGTCGTGCGACCCCCAATCGGTGAGTTGGTATGGAATCACTCATGTAGTAATCAATTTTTTCCTGAAAACATTTGAAACTTTAAAAAATACTGTTTTTTGTCATACACTAAAGATTGAGACTAAAAAAAGTTGATATTGACCAGTGACCCAGGCACGTAGCTAGAATTTTGTGAAGGAGGGTGTCCATTGTCCAATGCTGCACGAACACTAAATCAAACGTATGCTAATTGTTAATTACACTAATTAATATTAATTCAATTGAAACAGGTTATTAAAATATGATAATTAACTTAAAAACGAATAAATTAATTGTAAGTAGTTCTGTGGTACAGGGATGTCTTTGCAAAAAATGGTCCTATCATAGAGTTGTCGCGTTTTGAAGTTTCAACAATTAAACAGTTCTGTGTGCATATTTTCTGCGGGTCTCTTCAAATTTTGCCTGGAGTGAGTGAGTGAGTGAGTGAGTGAGTAACTAGAAGTATATCTAAATTTTCCGAAAATATATGACGCTAATTCTGATCAAAACTCGTTATTTTCGTAAGGAAAAGAATATGTAATGCCTTTACAAAATTCGGCAAGAAATTTTCGGAAATTTTGCAGATTTTTGCAATATTTCTTCTTTACTGAAAATATACATGCAGAATTACTAGATTCCAATGGAGGTTCTGGTGTTCTACGTAGATTCGGAAGCAGGGAAAACTACCAATTAATATGAATATTTAAAGATAAAATGATTTTCTTCCATATATCTATTTTAGAAAAATTGTTGTTGCAAAAGTGATATGAACTGAGAAAAAAAGGCAGTTGTTTTTTCGGAAGGGGGTGGTTTTTTATTCTTAAGCTTTATTTACCTTAACAATGTAAGTAAGGGAAATTAGCCGAACTTTGTCAGATAATTTTATTTACAGTTCTTGTAACCACCCTGTTTATATTTGTCTCAATTTATTTGCTCAACCTTTAGAACCAGCTGAGAGTTTGAATGATTTTCTTCAAAATACCTTTTTGCCGATGCATAAAACTACACTGTAAAAAATAGATGTTTTTACAGTATAATACAGCTAATTTTATTGTAACAAACTGCAAAAATTGCTAAGTTTACCGTAATAAACTGTAAAAATGCAAATTTTACACTAATAAACTGTAAAATCGCTGCTTTACAGTAATAAACTGAAAAATTACGAATTTTGTAGTTTATTACTGTGCATTTTACAGTTTTGAACCGGAACCCTTGCTGCCAGTATTATACTGTTGTTTTAACAGTGTAATACAGCTAATTTTGCGGTAATAAACTAAAATTCTCGTAGTAAACTAAAATGGCTAATTTTACAGTTTATTACTGTGAATTTTACAGTTTTGAACTGGAATCTCTGTAGCCAGTATTATACTGTAAAAGCAACAATTTATTTTTTGCAGTGCATGGATAATGTTATGAGTGTGCGCTAAATTTTTACTTTGTCCTGAACTAATGAACATTTCGATTCATTCGGAGCTCTCGTTTTGAATCATCAAAAATTATTTTGTCAAATAGTAACTATAATAGTACTCATATAATTACTCATAATTACTTATAATGACTCTTATAATTAATAGTACTCTGTCAAATAGTAATAATAGTACTCTTACAATAATTCAAAAAAAAAAAAAAAAAAAGACTTGTTGAAAGAGATAATACCAATGCTCTTCTTTTGTCACCCCTCCTGATTATTGTGAAAAAATGTTTTTTGGTGCTTTTAGATATTATTAAAAACTTTCTGCAACTATCTTTCTACGAATACCATAAATGAATTGGTGCGAAGAGAGCAAAACTTTTTTCTTTATAAATAAAACCAAAGGAAGAGTAGAAGTTTCAACGCAATGAAATAATTCTAGACGGAAAAATAAATAGTAATGCAAATTTGAAAAATAATCGTGCTACTTAAAAAATTATAGTAATAGCGAAGACGGAGATCTGGTGGTTTTTCTTGCACTGACACTGCGTTAGCAGTGAAAAAGGCTTTACAGAGCTCCTTTACGCGTTTGGACATAGTGTTAAGCACAAGGCTGCAGAGTCGGAGTAAAAATAATCGACTCCGACTCCAACTTTTTTTTTTAAATTAACTTTTTTACCCTTGTGTAAAGGGGGAATAACATTAAACCGAGGTTGAAATAATAAGTCTATTGATAAAAGTTTCATCCCTATTTATTAGTGAACATAAGATGCATGCCATTAGAAGCTCAATTTGAAAATCAAATTTTCCAATAGTTGTATCGAACTCAAAACAATCTTCTTTAAAAGCTTGAAAAATGGGCTAATTTCAACTTTTTTAACTGATAGATTTCCATAAAATCGCGTGGTTATTTAATTTTTAATTTTTATTTATTCATTTATTTATTTTTTTAAGACTTAACAGGAGAAAAAATCACCTGGATATCTGAAATCAGCGTCAAAATTTCCCCCAGAAACACTATAAATGTTTTATTTAACGAAATTTTTGTTTACCAGTGTAATTTGGTGGCTTACAGTTTTTCTTTGGAGCAAAGGTCAATTAAAAATGCAATTCTCGTTACTTTTTTACCTTATTTGTGTCCGGATATCCGCCAGAGCCTTGGCAGAAAATGATATGCTTTACTCTTTGCTTTAGTAGTTAAATCGTCTCGAAGTTGAGGATTAAAAAGAAAAAGAAGTCGAATTTCAAGGTCAGTAACTGTGAGCAATTGTCAGTAAGTAGGGGTGGATACGAGGGAGGGGCGATGGGGCAATCGCCCCTCTCTTGAGGCCCACCATCAGTAGGTTTTCAAAATTAAAATTCAAAAAACAGAATTCGAAACGAGTTTTATTGGTGTTGGAAGGAAGGGAACTTGGGCTTTCCCCGGATATGTTTCGAAATTGAAGTCCGAAACCTATGCGATCAATATTTTCAAACCAGTATACATAGTAAAAAAAAAAAGAAATGAAATCAATCGCCCCTCCCTTGAGAAATTTCTGGATCCGCCCTTGTCAATAAGTATAAGACACAGCTGTAGTTACAGCCCGTATGGTTTAGTTTAAGGTTCAGGTTAGAAAACCATGACATCTGATCAACTTTTTAATTGCATGGTTTCAAATTTGAGCAAAATAAATGCCAAAATTATAACTGAGTTACTCAATGAGCAATGAGTCAATAACTTTGAGCACACACACACAGGGCCCGATTAAGATATTATGGGGCCCTAGGCCAAATACTTTTTTGGGGCCCCCTGTACTGAGGCTTTACAATTTTAGGCATTGACTACAGCAATTTTAGTCATTTGGGGGCCCCTAAATTGTGGGGGCCCTAGGCCATGGCCTAGTTGGCCTATTCAGTAATCAGGCCCTGCACACACACATCAGCTGTAATCCTACTTTACTCGGTGTTGTTTTAGGCTCAAGCAAAACCTTATCGGATCTAATAAACTTAAAGTTGCTCAAGACAACTTGTGATAATTTTTGTATGTTGTATCGAAAGTTTAACCCATTAATGGCTTCGACATTTTTTTCCAAAGATATTTTGTATATATTGGTTACAAAGTGTTTAATGGACAAGAAAAATAATAAAAAAAAATATTATGTAAAAAATAATTTTTTTATTAAAGGGGGTCCTTTTTTTTATTAAAAAGGACAAATCGTCCCTTAAAAGTTACGATATAGACCCCAGAGGGTGCATACTTTTTTTTTTACTAAAATTTTTTGTGCCAAGGATATAATATTAGAAAGACATTTTATAAGAAGAAATAAAATCAGCAATTAACATAAACTGGAAAGCTGGGAATAAGTTTGAAAACTTAGCTTTTTTTCTTGAGATTGTGAACGATGTAATTTTTAATAAAGATCATATTAAAACTGCTACAGAACACACTATACAATGGTTATATGCTGCAATCTGTTAACCCTACACTGCATGGTGTTGCCAATTGGCTACATGGACAATTTGTCCTCCTTATGAACAGCAGAATGTAGTCATAAGGCAACTCAATGCATAAAAAGCAAGTATTGGGTATATTTAAAGCAATTATCACCATTTATCCTCCATGCATGGCAGCACTGGTCTGTTACATGCTCTTAAATGAATCCAAATGGATAGCTTTTAAAATCACTCAAACTACCATGTTTTGAAATTATTTTTTACAATGAAATATTTTTCTTCGTCTTTTAAAAAAATAACATGAATAAAATAAACATTTATCTTTCGTTTAAGATGCGTTTTACATCAAAATAATTATTTGGAAAAAATCTAGGACATAATACACGTCTGTAGCCATTTGGCAACATTATGCAGTAAGCATCCAGAGAACAATTCGATTCATCTCTACAATTCATGAAGTATGTGCTTTGTTTATGTTTCGCGCTAGCTTCTTTCTCTTTTTGGAAGGTATAATATAATCATGCGGACCCAAAAGTGGTACTTTTGGCTGTTCTACCGTTTATAAGACCTCGCAATTATCAATGCTTAGTTGATGTTCAACAGAGTGAACAAACGAAAAATCAATCGGGAAAAGCCTTTAAAACGTGTTCACTTTAGATTTCAGTTAGCACAAACGTTGTGCTTACACGGACAAGTAAAGTCATTAATAATTTTAAAATATAGTTTAAAAAAAAAAAACTAAAAAATACGCTTTTACATTGGAATGCGCTGTGATCATCACGGGTTTCCCTCTGATTTTCAAAACTACTAAATATCCGCACTTAAGTTTACATGTGTACTTATAATACATCAATATGCAATACAGTTTAGCCTTTAGTATTAAAAATAATATTAAATATATTACTTTTATATTTGCAAAGAACGTAAATTTTATCTTTTATTCAGAGTTACATACATACATACATACATACATACAAACAAACCCACATGTGAAATTAATAAAAGCGTATTAAAAAGAGACCATGAGCTACAGAGGAACTAGTTACAAACCAAAAAAAAAAGAGAAAAGAAAGAAAGCTTGCGCAAGAGAGCCTCCAAAAGACATCAGATTTGACAGAATTGATCATCGGAAAGTACAAGTACATATAAAAAATAATGTAAAATGTCAAAATGTAAAGGATTACAAGAGTACAGTGTATTAAATGTTCAACTCCTCTATTTTTTTACAAAAAAGAACTAATTTCAAGACTATCATTTACAATCATTTTTATCTGTTGAATGCATGGTGTAGCCATTTGGCAACGAAACTATTTTTAATTAGAAAGGGGTGAAAATTTAGAGTTAAATTTTTTTAAATATTTTTCCATGTTTTCTTATTACATTTACAAACACATATATTTTTTTCTACGAAAAATAAAAAATCATGCAGTGTAGGGTTAATAACGAATTGAAACAATACCAAGGTACTAATTGAACACTATTATTTGGTTGAAATGTTCATTTGGGGGGAAATTCAGACTTTTTTTGGACCGTCAATAAAAAGGGACTACAGGCATTGATGGGTTAAAACTTTCAATTTGTCGCGATCCCCAAAAATACTCCAATACAATGAAATTTCGTTTTGGTAAATTTACTTTTCTCAGTGAAACAAGGGCAGCGATATGGAGACAAAGATTTTTGCTGATATTTTTTAAATATTTGGACCACCCTAATCTTCATTTAGTTTTTAATGATAACTTGCAATACGGAATAGTAGTAAGGGGCAATTCTATACGATAACAGACATATCAGTTTTTCACAAACAGCTTACAAAAGGCTAGAAATGTGTTAAATCCTTGATTTTTTTCACGGAGCTTTATGAAGAACATGGTCTTTACTATTATATAATGCAGTTAAATTTTGAAGATTTCCAGAAAAAATATGTAAATAACATCATTTTTTCCGGCACGGACGTGCCTCGTAAATACGTTCGTTACGAAGCCAAAAAGCCATAAGTACTGTTTCTGAAAATCTACAAAATTTAGCTGCATCATATTGAAGAACACTGCAAAAATTGAACTGTTGTTTTTACAGTATAATACAAGCAGCAGAGGTTACAATTTGCACAGAAATAAATTGTAAAACTTGCGATTTTAGTTTCTTACTGTAAAGTTAGCAATTTTAGTTTATAGCCATAAAATTTTGCTGTATTATACTGTAAAAACAACAGCATAATATTTACTACAGCAGAGGTTTCAGTTCAAAACTGTAAAATGCACGGTAATAAACTGTTAATTAGCAATTTTACAGTTTATCACTGTAAAATTAGCAATTTTTACAGTTTATTAGTAAAAATTAGCTGTATTATACTGTAAATACAACATTCATTTTTTGGTGTAGAGTCCACGTTCTTCATAAAATTCATGCAACGAAACAAGAGTCTAACATAATTGAAGTATTTGCAGGTTGTTTTGTGCAAATTTTGATGTTTTTTTTTTTTCAAAATGGAATTGCTCTAAGATAATAATAATAAAGCAAAACATTGACACATTTTTAGAGACAAGAATGATTTTATTCATACACCATATTTTAACATATTTAATCATAAAAATAAATACACCTTTTCTTAGACACTTGAAGACAATGGTCTCCAACAAGAGAAGCGTGCAGATAGTTACCATAAAATGTTGTGAGCAAATGAACTGAACTTATGTGCCATGCACCAATTTTACATTAAGCTTCTCAATGATATTCCAATAACATATCGGTGTATAATACAAGCTTTTTCACGGGTATTAATGGAATTAACAGACAGAGCGTTGAGTGCATAAGCGACTTTATGGTGGAATGTCTGTTAAACCACATAACTTTCGTGCAAAATGCATTTCTTTAAATTATTTAGAAAACTATATTTTCTGAATTTCTTCAATAAGTGATTTTTCTGAAAATTGAATCACTTTATTTTTTTCAATCATTTATGTAGCATGAATATTAAAAGTTTTTGAGCAAAAGCGACTTAACAAGTTACTAATTCTATCATTGGTCTCTTTTTTTGTAAATTGAAAATCACAGTGTAGGTTATACCGACTATTAGAATTTTCTAATTCTTGTATAATTTTTAAAATAGTTTATTGTAAAAATAGAAGTTTTTGTTCCAATGTTGTATTTGGTAAAATAATTTATCAGCTAATAAAAAGCTTTGATATATAGTAAGAGCAGATTTTTTTACATACAATATTCACAACCATATATAGACAACAAGAAACAGTTTTATAAACAGATATCTTCTACTTTTAATAACAAACAATGAATGGTCTCGCATCACAGTTTGAAAATGGGTTTTCAGAAGAAAAAAAAAAACTCCTAATTATCCTCAGACCTGTTTTAGTAGTAACGAAATGTTAGTTTTAAATCTAACAAGGTTCTAAGAACTTTGAAATGTTTACCAACTGTTCTATTGAGCAGGCCCAGCATCGACTGCCTGGGACTCACCAGGCAAGATTTGGCTGACGATTCCTTGCTGGTGTTGAATATTTTGAGAGTGTACAAAGTCATGGACTTGGTCTAGCTCTGCTGACTAATGGGGGCATGCTACAACAATAACAGGGTTTGACTGGCAGAATTTTCACGAAATGATGGTCGCAAAACTGTCTTACACACTACAAAAAAAAAAAAAACTTGTTTTTACAGTGTAATACTGGCAGCAGAGGTTCCAGTTTAACCTCTTAGAGGTTCCAGTTGTAAAATGCACAGTAGAAAACTGTAAAATCGGCAGTAATATATACATTACTGCTAATTTTTGTTTATCACTATGCATTTTACGCTGACAGAGTGGTGTAGTGGTTAAGACGCCGGCTTCTCACGCCCAAAGGCGCGGGATCAAACCCGACTCCAGTTGGTGAATTTTCATGATACAGAAAATCGACAGCGTCCATGTCGTATGATTATGTGGCATGTAAAAGATCCCTCGAGTACTTGTTTGCCTTTTATATCTTTCGCCAAAATTAAATTCCTAGTGCAGTTTCGCATCGAATGGAGCGCAATTGCCTCCATCTAGTGGGAAAACTGGACATCAAAATTTTCTGTGGCAATGGCATTCCACCGATGGTAGTGCCACATGAAAGAGTGGATGCCGGTCTTGGGGAACGCACTAGGTCTGCAAATAGCAAGAAGCTAAACGTAGTCCCGTTTGAAACAAACAAACTATGCATTTTACAATTTTAAACTGGAAAAATCTGCTGCCATTATTGTACTTTAAAAACAACAGTTTATTTTTTGCAGTGTATAAGGAATATTGATATTATTATTATTATTTTTTTGACTGCTTTTACTTCTGTGGAATACGTGAAGCAAGTGAGTTGTGCATGTTGAGTCCGTGGTGCATTTTGATCTTCACTATATACGAGACCACAAAGTACTCATCAAGCCTCAAGGCTCGGAGGCAGAGCTGGATTGTAATGCTCCTGGGCCATAAGCAAACACTTCGGAAAAAATGAAGACAAATTCCAGCATATTTTAAGGATTAAATTAGGTCTCAGATAATTAGGATAGAACTTTATTAGGATATTTTGATCACATTGAGAAGCTTATAGATACACGCATTCGCAAAAGATTTAATTGTAAAAGTTCTTGTATTTCATTGAAGTAATCTGTATGGATTAACACTGAAGTATGCTTTACGCATTTCAAACATGTAACAAACTCAAAACAGTAGCTCTAGTGTACATTTTAAAGAAAAGAGAATTATTTCTTCTTTCAGCTTATTATAGATCTTTCATACTTACAAATCAACATTGATATATACAAAAAGCTAAATGATAATTAACAGTATGGAATCAATAACCAAAGTATAGACGGTTTACTTTGATATCACGAGTTTTAATTCTATATAATTCTACAATAACGAATATATCAATAGAGTGATGGTTAAATGAAATAATTCTGCTTGGGGATGCTACGTGCGAAATAAAGAAAAAGTAAATGATTATCTAAATTTACATTTATTCGCGGAAACTGATGAGTTCTTTCTTATCCGCGGGTGAATTTTCACCAAATACAGGCTAAGTTTTTCTCAATGTGAGCAAACACTAAAGGGCAAAACAGGTCTCTTTTTTTAGCTACCAGTGACCGGTCATTTTCATTTGTAGCTACTTTTTAGAAATGGTGTGTGGTTATTTTTTTCCCCTCTAAAGTGCTATACGATTTTTTCAAAAAAAAAAAAAAAAAGTAAATATTACTGCGAAATGCATTCACTATGCCAAGTAAAATTTTTTTGTCGATTTAGTTCATAGTGATTGCCTCTTTATTTTGGTGGGTACTATTTTAACAATTAACGCCTTTAAGGTCATTAATTTATCTTTGAAGTGACGATCGGATGAAGATTGACAAATAATCTTTTAATCGCCATTTTTTTCTTATTTGTTATCTTGTGGCCGGTGGCAACAGCTAATTTTGCCCTTTAGCAATTACGTTATAGCAATGCCTACATAATACTAAGCATAATGTTAGTATTTGGGGGGGGGGGCGTTGGTTATAGCTTCTGCTCACTGTGCGGTTACTAGTAGGTACATGTATTCACCTATTTAATATGTTTTTTTCAAACAAAGAAACAGTACCACTGATTGAAAAAGCATTCAATCAACAACAAGAAAATACAATCAACAACTTATTATTCTGTGAAAAATACACCAGGAAATGTATTGTAGAATATCAGTATATGAAACTGAAAACATAATTCTTGAGCATAGTAATAAGCTTTGAGCATTTTTTTGCATACGTTACATTGTTTGCATGCGTTATATTATTTGCATACGTTACATTATTTGCATACGTTACGTTGTTTGCATGCGTTATATTGTTTGCATATGTTATATTGTTTGCATATGTTATATTGTTTGCATACGTTATATTGTTTGCATACGTTATACTGTTTGCATACGTTATATTGTTTGCATACGTTATACTGTTTGCATACGTTATATTGTTTGTATACGTTATATTTTTTGTATAGAGTTACATTGTTTGCATACGTTATATTGTTTGCATACGTTATACTGTTTGCATACGTTATATTGTTTGCATACGTTATACTGTTTGCATACGTTATATTGTTTGTATACGTTATATTTTTTGTATAGAGTTACATTGTTTGCATACGTTACGTTGTTTGCATACATTATATTGTTTGCATATGTTATATTGTTTGCATATGTTATCTTTCTTGCATATATTCGTCAAAGCTGAACAACAGTGAGTATATCTTTTGCGGCAACAGAAGAATATATATTGTTTAAACTTTTCGAAACGTATTGAATTGCTAGCTAGATTTGATATAAATATTTTATTAATGTCTAGAAAGAATATCTATGTAAGCACGTGCTTTGAATTAGCACTTAAGTACATAGAAATAAAGGTTCATTAATTAGAAAAAAATACTAAATAATGTAAACATAACAAATACTAAACGTTATGTAAATATTAAATGTGCAGTTTTGCTGTTTCTGTAAGCAACAAAATTAAGCAGTTTAAAACAAAAGTATGAATTTTTTGTTTAAAATCCTTGTTTATTCTTTTCACCTGAAAATAGTAGTATTTTCTTAGCAATTCAATACGTTGTATACAGTCATAAAAATACATGTATTTTATAAAGAGGTACATATCTACAGCTGAAAATTTTATATTTACTACTCTAAGAACATCTTATATATTATTCAACAATATAAATGGCAACACTCATTTTTTTCTAACTAAAACCATAATAGCTTTTATGTTCACTTATATAGATTAGTTAGAAATGTTAAGAGATTTATACTGATATTTCAAAAATTTTAGCAAAATATAGTAGTTTAGTTTGACAACAACGCTATAGAACTTGAGATATTTTTTAATAATTATTTTTAAAATTCTGATGGATATGAACATTGTGATAAATATTATGACTTTTTCCATATTTTTTGAAAATTCAACAGATCTCCAGACACCGTATTACACAAAGTTAGGTAAAAATTGAATGTTTTCCTACAAATTCTAAAATCAAAATGTGCTATGAAGCATTTTGGAGACACCCAGGGATTAATTTCCACTAAAAGAAGTGCAGAAGCCCTCTAAACTCCACAGCTTATTCCTGTGCACAAATAGCTTAAATTTTGCCTTAAGTGCAGGAGCCCTACAGAGTTCAAGACTTATTTTCCCGCATCAATAGTTTTAACTTTGCCCGAAATGTTGAAATTTTACATGAACTTGAAAAGAAGTGAAGAAACCCTACAGTCACCACAAATTATTCTTAAAGGCAAATAGCTTAAATTTCTCTAAAATTTCGAAATTTGCATAAAATTGAGGAGAAGTGCAGGAGTTCTATAGTCCCCACGACTTCTTACGCACAAACAGCTCCAACTTTGTCTAAAATGTTGAAATTTGCATAAATTGAAAACGAGTGATGGAGCCCTAGTCTACACAACTTATTCTTACGCCTAAATGGCTTAAATTTCGCTCAAGATGTTATAATTTGCATAACATTGAAAATAACTGCAGGAGCGTTCTAGTCTTCACAATTTATCCTTATGCACAAATAGCTTGAACAGCGTTAAAATTTACATAAAATTGAAAAGAAGTGCGGGAGCTGAGCTTGCTGGAGCTCCTATGCAAATTAAGCCCTGGAGACACCCCAAATGTGCAACACGGCCACTATTTTTTTTTCTTTAACTGCAGAACTAACTAACCGCTAACATTTCGGAAAAGCTGAGAAGTATTATTTAAAATATTCTAGTCTTTCATTAAAAAAAAAAAAAAAAAACTCGATCGTCTAATATGCTGCCAATGTACAATTTGCTCATAATTTGAAACCACTTATTAAATGTCGATACAAATTCAATGAAAAACAAGATTGTTGTTCTTCAGCAGACATTCATATTTAAAAAAAAAATTCCCCTTCGAAAAGTTACAAAACTTTATTTTATTAATTTCAAATTAAGATTAGAAAACACTAAAGCATTCAAGAAACTGTTTTAGTCATTGGACAAGACCATTTCACAAACTACGATTTCGTAAAAAGAAGAAAAATTGAAGCTCGTGCATTTTTTCTGCAAAATATCAGTATCTTCTGAAGTTAATTCATGCGTTTTGATTACACAGGCCAACAAAAAAAAACCTTTTTGAAAACTTTTTTAATTTTAATAGCTGATCTTGATAGATTTTTATGTGCTGAATCCAAATCTGCTTGTAGTTTTTATGTATCACCCTTAGTTTCCAAGCAAAATGTATTTTATTATATAGTCTAATACCCATTTACAGTATATAGGGAAATCAATGAAACACTGTAGAATCGTAAAAATGGTTTGTATTTACAGTAAAATACTTGGAATAGTAATTTTATGTGATGATACAAGGTTCACTTGTCAACTGGAATTGCTTTATATTTTCTTTCCCTTTTTTCCTTGAAGCTTCTTGTGTAGCTTTTCCTGCGATGAATAGCTTGCTGAACTTCCCGGTGAAGTGACCAACAGTAATCCCCCATCATGTTGGTATTCCAGCGGCCCTGGTAACGTTTTTCCATCACTTTAATGTCCTGGTGAAAACGCTCACCTTGCTCCTCACTAACATCTCCTAAATTTTCCGGGAAGTAATCGAGGTGGCTGCTCAAGAAGTGAACTTTCAGGCTCATCAAACATCCTAACTGTTCAAACAGTCATCGGAATGATTTTTTGGTTCCCTCCATATCATGGGAACAGCAAATTTAAAGTGTTTTTTCTCTTTTTGACCATTTCCTGATGTCTTCAACACATACATAACATACCTTATGCGGTGCCCAAGGTTTATCCTGGTCTCCAAGTTTGGTTCCAAAGTATGCTAGATAAACCTTTTTCACAAAGTCTGTAATGTTTCTTTGGTGCTTTTTAATAACAAACTCACCACAAATATAACAAAAACTGTCAGCAGAGTTTTTACAGCCGCGATGAGACATTGCACTGAGCAGATGTACAGGAAACGTAAAAGTGAGGTTATGTTGAAAATAAACAAAACATCAGCTGTTTAGCATGTGTTTCAGCAGTGCTGCCAACATCATCTTTGTTCATTATACCTATTTTTTCATGTTATCATAACTATGAAAAAGCTGTTAAATTCTAAAAATGTTTCTTTATTTCATGAATGTAACTATAAAATGTGAATAAATGGTGGGTGATACAACTTTTTAAGCATCATATTTGGATTCAGCAACCTAAACAACATAAGAATAAGGTATTTTCATTAAAAAAGTTTTTTCATCGTTGGCCTGTGTTATTAAGTTAACTCTATAACAATGTAAATGCATTAATCAATTTATTTTGCTCAAAATCTATTAATATTTTTTAAAAAATTCGAATTAACGGCAGTAAATTGCATAGAAGATTCGGTTCTAAAATCTGTATAGGAGTGCAAACAAAACTAAGTTATTTTCTCCGTAATATATTTACACCAAACTGCATAAGAGTTGCTATAGTAAATGCTGACTCATTGAAAGAGTGCTAGTCTAATACGATGTGTTGTATTTTAGTGATAGACAGCATAATTTTGTTTTCCTTTCTTTTCCTACTGTGAATGAAGAAGAGTCGAAACTTTTTTTTTTATTTTAAAGCAAGCTATTTCTTCACTTTAAATCACTTAATATCATCACTGCGAAAAGATGAACAGCAGCAGCTAACATTCATTTTGAGCGAAGTATTATTTACACGAACACATTATTAAAAGTTATACTTGTATTTGGCAGATCAATAATACATGGCGGTGGTGAGCTGAAAGATAATTGTTTTGAGATTAACAGCTTAGTTACGTGCCATAAAAAAAAGTCGAGATGCTTAGAACTTTAAAAGTTGTATTTCCATTCTTAAAGTGGTGAGTGCCTACTTAAAAAGTTTAACTAACATTTTTACAAGCTTCAAAAGCAATACTTGACTGAAGTAATAAAAAAGTTCAGAGATGTTTTAGTTTATGATGTATATAAAGAGTTTTTTTTTCCTTCATGTCTGGGGAATTCTTCATTTTTTAAAAAATATTTTTATCTTGCATTCTCCCCGTTAGTTACTAGTATATTAGTATGGCCTTTAAACTGGAAAAATTGCATTTTGTGAAGTAAACATTTTGTTTTGTCACACAAACGGCTAAAAATAGTCTTTTTTTATTTAGAGAAATAAGCATTAAATTATGAAAATGAATGCTACTTAGAAATTCCATCCCCTCCCCCCATATTTAAAGTTTGAAATACTTCATTTTGAATTCATTGACAGTGTTAGAAATAAGCGATCATTAATAGCATTTACCAACCAAAATTTTGATTCGATGTCCTGATTTCGAAGTGTAAGTGCCAAATTTGACGCCTAAAGTTGTAGAGCTCGTAGAAGGTTTTCATTAATGGCTCATTGTGGTTGGTCCAAAGGCAAAATCTGTAAAAGTTGTTTTTGAATACAATCAATTTTGTCTTTAAAAAAATAATTTCCTTTTCTATATTTTACAAAAATCCTACCGGCACTGAGTAGCATACATCAGAGCATATCGGCAAGGTATTTAATAATAAATAACTAAATATAAATATGTAGATTCATACATTTGATTCATTAAAAATGCACCTAAGTTGTTTTTTGTTGACGCCAAGAAACTTATACTAGTCGCCATCATGACGCATGGACTTAAATTCTTATTTCTAACACTGTTCTTGGATACTTTCAACCTTGATGTTGTAATTTTATTAAATTCAAATTTTTATTCATTCTCCACGAAAAAACATTCGAAAGTATTTATTTTTTTTCTGTACAAAACGCAAAGGTGAGTAAATGAAATTGTTAGCTACAAATATATGATGATGAAGTACTTGTATGAGAATGCGTCCAGGCTGCCCTATTTTCCATGAAAGGTAAAAAGGAAAAGAACTCTTATCATATACCTTTTTAGGATAGGATTAATAGTATTCTTCGAAGCTGTGCGAGTTAGAGTATTTTGTGCTTTTGGCAGCAGGAGGGAGCTATCCTTCCTTACGCGAACTTGATTTTTATTTCAGACCAATTCTACAATCAAGACATGTAATAATCTCCATCTTTTAGTTTAGCTGCAAAGAAGTATTCCCACGACATACCTGCGTGAAATTTTGTACTTTAATGTTCGTTTCTATCCCAGATAATCAATAAAAACTGCATTTTTAAATTATGACAGCTGGACAGAGTAAAAAAAAAATCCATCGAACGAAAGCTGATAGAAAATTTAACAAAGGCAAGAATAGATTCTTTACATTTGATGAATCAAGACTTTACGCATGCATAACGTTTTTCGTTTTTCATTGAAACATACGTTTAGAATATTTTTCCGAATCTTTTCTTAAATCTTCTTTTTATCATTTAAACAATTCTTACAATTAGATTTTGCAAAATAGTGCTTTAAAGCAAAAGAAAAAAGTTTTTTTTTCATTGGAACTGCATTTCAAATATTTTTGTTAATTTGTGCTTTAATAACGTAGCTATAACTTTTTATAAAATTCTTACTATCGTACTTTCCATTAGCAAAATTCTTCTCAATGTTAAAGAAAATAAAAGCTCATAAAACATTTTATAAATTAGAATATCTATACCAGTTACGCACCAGTAATGCATAAGCGGCATACTTTTGAATCTTTTATTTCAGAATCCGTATTTCAATGGTTCAGAAAGATAATATTTTAGATTTGCATAGTTTTAACGATATTTTTTAAGAAAATATTCTGTACATCAACTTTTTATCTTTGATTGCTGACAACTATGCTCTTCGTTTTTTGAAGAAAATTTAATCGCAACGTAGTTTAATTTTTTACTTCACTCGTTACAGTCTTGCGTTTAACTTGGTATTTTTTCTTTTAGTCGTATATTTCTTTAACACCTAAGCTCGCTCTTAATTTAATTAAAAAAATTATATCCTAATGTCCGAAACGTTTATCACATCTGCAAACACCGTAATGTGTATTATGATGAAAAAAAAAAAACAATACATTGTTTCATATTTTAAAGAGTCGTCTAAATTTCATCTTAACAAACTACTGTAAAATTAGGGGTGCCCATCCCACCAAAGGAGGATGTCACACCTTCCTCAAATGCTACGGAGCCTTAATCTCCCAAGGACGAGACTCCAAAATAAGATTTAAAAAAAAAATGTGTTTATTATATTTTAATTTTGCTTCCTATCATTCTAATAGGCCATACTTAGTTTACAGCTGTTTGCAATGTATCTTTTATAGGCATTATTTCAAAGGAAAAGTAGAAGTAGGTTCTGTATTAATTAAGCATAGTTTAAAACAGAAAGATTAACATCATAATTCACACACGATTCATTCTAGTTAAGAACTGATAATTGCTTGTGGAATACAGCTTATGTAGACTCAGTAATCTAAATTGAGGAGTACGTTTTGATGGTGAGATTAACGGTTTTGATCGAGAATCTGTCATCCAGCTCTTTACTTTGATGTTTGCCTACGTGGTAGAAAAACAATAACGTTTTCATGAGTTTCTAATATACTTTTAACAATCGTAATATTTGTTCCGATTTATCTGAATTGCATAGTTTTGCTTATGTTTTTCAAGAAAAAAAGAATTCAATAGCTCTCGCAACAGTGGGAACGTAGCAGTTGAACGTTGGTCTGTAGATCGTCCTCTAAACACATACTACAATATAATACAGCACGAACCGTAAAATAGTTGGTAAATGAAAGAGAGTTGTGGAAAGTTGCTATTGCAAAAGAAGAGGGGATGAGCAGCTTGACTGGAGATCTGGGAGTTGAAAGGAATGGACTGCCCGGACTTATATCTCTCATATTTCTTTACAGAGGCAAATGGAAAAGATCATGCCGAAAATCTGAAACAAAGAGAATATTTAGTTTTAAGAAATAATGAGCTGTGGGTTGCGAGAGAAAGAGGCAACCCGTTGAATCGTTTATTTAACCATTTATGCCCAGTAGCCTAAAAACGGGACGCTTGTTAGTTACTGCATACAAAAACCTGTAATGGGTATATCATTCTACTAAAGCTGTTTTTCACAAGTTAAATAGCCCTTCGTTTTGAGAAAACCAGTTAGAGCCACTATTTGGACATAAGAGCTTATTTATTGACAGCTATTTTCAAACAAATCAGTCAAGCAACGATCCAGCATGGGTAGTTGCACTAAGTTTTTTTTGCGAACTTATTTTTCATAAAATTAAACTATTTTAAAATGATTTGCTTAAAATTGATCACAGATGCCTTCTGTAATGTTACTTTGCAAAAGTAAAGTCAAGTAAGGTCGTATTTTGCTCACATATCTGCAAAATATCCCATAAAAGGACGTTAAATAACGTAATAAATATGGCAACGGCGAACTATTTCAAGCCTAAAGTGTATGTAAACCATTCCAAGTAAGAGTTTTAAGCAGATAAAAATTGAAAAAAAAAATGTTTAAAAAAATCTGGGCTTAAATGGGTTAAAAATCAGTCAAGCGACAAGCTCTAAAAATCCGAAAAAGCATTTTTACCCTTACTTTAAATTTTTTTTCTATAAGAATTAAAATATTTTAAGCTGAAATGTATGCAGATTTAGATACATTTCTTTCAGTAAAAAGTGTTATCATAAAGATTGAATAATTTAGCGTGATAATAGACATGTTTTCTTAAAATTAGAAATTTTGTCACTTGTTTGGTTTTTGGTACGGAAAAACGATTCAATGGAGGCAGTGAGAGGCAAAGAGATGTGTGGACTTTTCAAAATTTTGAGTAAAACGCGTGCGAAGTTCAAACCGTAGGGAAATTTTCATTGATTTTTTTTTAATGTTTTGTTAGCAGCACCTACCTCTTTTCCCCAAAAAGATGAGAAATTCCTTCTATCATTTGCACTGGTTATCTTCAAATTTTTAATTTTAGCACTTAATGCATTTTCTTCTAGGTGCTTTAGTTGGAGAATGCATTTGCAATGAAAATTATCACAGATTTCAACGAATGGAAATAGAGGTATGAAGTTATGACGTTATGATAGAATTACAGCTTCTTTGTTCTTATTACTTAGTGCTTATTTTGGCAGTAAAATCTGCATTTTTAAATAAAAGTAAAAACTAGCACTTCATCCTATGCATATGGAAATTGATAAAGTATATTAAAGTAGAATCTCGTTAATTCGAACACGTATAAAACGAATAATTGTTAAGACGAACTTCATTTACGATCCCCGTCCTCCTATTTGTTGTTTAGTGTTCTTCGGATAAAACGAACTGTTTTTTCGGTTCATTGGAGTTCGTTTTAAAAGAGGTTCGACTATATAATGTTTCTTCTGTCTTCATGAAAAATGAGGAGATACTTCAGAGAACTAAAGTACCAGGGCGTTTTTCTTGACTTTCTTATTTTCTGTATGTTTAAATGTATCTTCCACGTATTATTCCTCTTCCTTTGTGAATTCTTTATTTGCTTTCTTTTGACTTATATGCATGTTAAATTAGAAGGGCAAAATGCAAAATGGGATGAATATGTAATTGAAATAATTTTAATTTATTTAGATCCTACTTGAATAGTTATATGGAGTTATGTGAAGGAACGAAGAATAAACTTTCATTTTAAGCAAAGATAAAAAGTAGAAAGGCCTAAAAAAAAGTAATGTTGGCTAAAAAAGACAAAAGAAAAAAAGTCTTGCATACAATCTAGATTTTTTATGAAAGGTAACTTTTAAAAGTTGTTTTTACCTCCAATGCTGCTATTCCACATCCAATGGCGATAAAAAGCATGCTTTGTTCCTTCAAAAACTCTTCAAGTTTGTATTTGCAACCCTGTAAGAGAGTAAACACTTTTAACGTAGGGGAGAGGGGGGCACATGTAAACAGGGGCACATGTGAACAAACGATATTTTACCCAGTTAACATGAAGAGAAAAATCTGAAAAAAATTTATGTAGATGGCAGCAGGAGTACTATATCCTGCCTGAAATTTCAAAGATCTAAACCATTTTGTTGTTTAGTTATCATAAGATCTTCTGTTTGGAAGGTGCTGATAAACTTTTCTGTTCCAGTTCTCGGAGTAAAAACACATCCGAAACTGTTTTTTTTTGCGATTTGAACTTAATTTATCTTACAGTGGGATTAATAAGGTAAGTTTTTATGCACTATTTAAAAAAAAAAATTGAAACAAATACAGTTTTTTATCAAATTAGGCCTAAGTTGCGATAAGGGGCACATGTGAACACATTATGTAGGGGCAGATGTGAACAGTTCACATGTGCCCCATAAGGTATTTAGTTATTTTAGTTTCAAAAATTGTTGATTTTTTTAAATTAAATAGTCTAAAAAAGAAATATTGATAATTAAAAGTTTCAATATTCAAAATTTACAGGTTGTATCAGCCGTATTTGGTAATAGATTTATTTTTTAGGAAAAAAAATTATTTTTTAGTACATGTACACTGTTTTTTAGGATTCCAATAAACAATGGTGAGAACATACAAGAGAAAGACCCTCAGGGCTATGATATCAGAAAAAGATGTTGAAGATGCTGTACAAGCTGTCATGAAGGATAATATGTCAATTAGGAATGCGGCTGAGAGTTTTGGTTTGAAACCTACTATGCTTTTTAAAAGAGTCTGTCAATATCGAAGAAATTGTAACAAAGTCGGTCCACTTGGAATGCCAGATATATTTTCAAACAAGTATGCAAGTAGACAAATCTTTACTGTTGAACAAGAAACACTACTAGAAAAATATCTCATGAAAAGTTCAAAATTACAATATGGTCTAACATATAAAGCAGCAAGGGAAATGGCATATAGCTATGCCAAGAGTTTGGGCAGACGTGTTCCTGAATCTTGGGAAAGAGAAAAAACTGCAGGTTTAGATTGGATAAAAGGATTTATGAAACGACACTCTACACTGTCATTAAGGAAACCTGAAAACACTAGTCTGAATCGGGCCTTAGGATTTAACAACGCAAGTGTTCAAGAATTTTTTGAAAACTATGAGTCTCTACTGAAAAAGTTCAATTTTTCTGCTTCCGCGATATATAACTGTGATGAAACGGGAATCACGACTGTGTTGGAGGCTCCAAGAGTTATCGCAATGTGTGGAGATAAACAAGTTGGACAAAATGTATCAGGTGAGAGAGGTGAACTTGTAACATTTTGTGGCATAGTAAATGCAATGGGAGTAGTGTTAAAAGGCCGCTTCTGCGGCAGGAGGTGCAGGTGCAGGGATGTGCAGGGTCCTGCACCTCCCAATCTTCCCCTGCACCTCCCCCACCCTGGGTTGAGTTGTTTAGGGGCTGCTGCTTGGGGTTGAGTTGTTTTCAGGGCCGCCGGGAGTTTTACACGTTGAAGAAGGTTATGAGGCTTTTTTTCGAATGGCAACACCTTTTCTGGTTGCTATGACAACCAAATATTTAGGTTTCTTTGAATGGCAACACTTGTTGTGTTTTTGGGGCCGCCGGGAGTTTTCGGTTGGCAACACGTTCTTGCTTACGCAAGACTACAAGGTGATGATCTGGTTGCTATGACAACCAAATATTTAGGTTTCTTTGAATGGCAACACTTGTTGCGTTTTTGGGGCCGCCGGGAGTTTTCGGTTGGCAACACGTTCTTGCTTACGCAAGACTACAAGGTGATGATCTGGTTACCATGACAACCAAATATTTAGGTTTCTTTGAATGGCAACACTTGTTGCTTTTACGTTTCTTGCTGTCATGAAATGTTATCAACCACTGGTCATATCACATCGAGACGTTGCGATCAGCATGATTAAACAACACATGCGACTTAATCATCCAGGCACACAGCAAGCGAACTCATATCATTCGACCCCACTTAATTATCACCCTCTGACCACAAGCAACCTTCACCATATCAATTCGCATATATGCAGAGGGTCAAATAAGACGCGCTGTCTTACAACCACTGATAGTATCCGTGTTATCATTACAATCCTATGAAAGTCAAGGATTAGAGTGACACCAATGTTTTTTTTTTTTTTTTTTTGTTATCCCTTTACCAACGCGAAGATTTATCATGGAAGTGACAAATATGTGGTGTGTACTATCAGATAATTTCACTGATCGTAAAACGCGGACGAAGCATGCTACTCTTAGTCACGCATCGAGGGGTCGAACTTTGTCTAATCGCTAATCAACTCTAACCATAAGCTCATCACTGATTAACACCCCTCATCAAATAGTGGTTTTATCCATTCGTGATCTTCCAACTAATGAAATTGTCGAAAATGAATGACATCATTGTTTTTTGGATTAATCCAAATTTTAAGCCTTTCGATTGGTTGATTAAAAGTGAGGTCACATAGACTAACTTTATCGGTTTTATCTTAATTTCCAGTCACTTCTGTTTCTGCTTTCGCACCACCACAAGTTCTTTTATTTCTCACTGTTTTGCCAGTCTTGGCCATTTTCAGTCTTTAAATTTCACATCATTTGAACATGAGTTCCAACCAACTTCCCGCTTCAAACAAGAACTCTGCTACTTCAAACGTAAGTACCTTTTCATTTTTAATTTCAATTCTTAATTACATTTTAATTTAGTATTTATTTTCAATTGAAATAAGTTTGTGTTGAAAACTTAATTTTTTGTTTTTTTCTTTCACAGTTCATCAACTTTGGCATTGATGAAGCTGAATGGGACCAGATTATGGCAGACCTGCCTAGCTCGGCACTCATCCCACCTGTTATGATACCCCCTCCGGGTTTCGCCCCAATAGTGGTACGCATCACTTCATTTGATCTCCATGGAAAAATTGTATTCTGTGATAAATATTCATTGTTATTATTTCTTTTAATAGCCGTCAACATCCACTATCCGTGATGATACGATGCCCACGCCATCCCCATCCCCATCCCCATCCACATCCACATCCGCTGAGATGAAGCCTGCTCATGTAAGTGCAATTTTGTTTTAAAGTATATGGTATAATATTTTTTTTCTCGAATATATTCAAAATTAATTAATCATGTTCACTAAAATTAACTTGTGAGAATTATACCACATGCTTTTCTCTTTTGAAAACTCACTCTCTTTTTCAATTGAATTCAGTTTTGAGTCTTGTGATAATTTTCAATCCTACTTTATATTATTATTAACGTTAATTATTTTTATGCATTTGATGTTTCACCATTTCACGGTTCTGTGCTGATTGCACTTTGTATTCATTGCAATATGTGTTAATCACATTGCATTTATTTTAACTCTACGAGTCTTGTGATAATTATTTTTTCATGCATTTTGTTATAGTTTGCATTCATTGCAATTTGTGTTAATCGTATCGCACTTTACATTTAATGTTGATTGCATTTATCGAGAATCACTTTATATTATTTACTTCACATTCCGTGTTGATTCCATTTACTTGATGCACTAATTATTTTACTTTAAAATTTATCTGTAATTCATGAGAGAGAGAGAGGGTGAATTTCTTTTTGGATTGGGAAAAAAAAAAAATTTTGCATAACTGTGTTTTCAGGTCGCGTGGGTTTTGAAACGAATTGTATAATGTGTTTTCAGGTTGTTCGGGTTTTTGAAAGAATTGTTTTGATTTGTGAAATTTATATTTACGGCAAATTAAACTCATTGTAATGTTGATATAATAATAATTTTGATTACTGTATTTAAGTAAAAAATAATAATTTTTTTATGGAAAGAAAAAAAAATTAATTTCTTGAGGAAAGAAAAAATTAATTTCATGCAGAAAGTTTTTTTGTTTTCATCTTGAAAAAATGTAATTGAAGAAACAAATATTCTTTTCAAGAAACGCGTTGCCTTTTATCAACAATAGGCCCTTGCCGGCTTTGTTCGAAAGAGCAGAAAATTTCCCCTATTGTATCCCCACTTCGCGAACACCGCTCAGTAGGGGGTGTTCAAAGGAGCATAAAATTTCTCTTACTGCCACGAATCGCGGAAGTGTGAATTTTTTCTGTTTACTTTTGATTGTCTTCTGTTTACTGTTAGGCGTGAATGTTCTGTTTACTTTTTTCTCGATGGTTTTTAACTGTGAAAATACGAAATCGCAAATGCAATGAGTGAGAATTTTGCAGTAAATATTTTTGATATGATGTGATCTTTTTTGGATGGGATGGAGAGAAAATTTATGTTGTGTTGTGTTCATGTTCTGAGATTACTGTGTTGAGAAACAGATGGTCGATTGAAATGGGATTATTTTTAGAATCAGTTCGTTATTTTTTGTATGTTTGAAATAGGATTATTTTTTGGAATCAATCATTCATTGTTTGAAATAACTTTAAGTCGAATTAACTTGTTGTGTGAAATGAGTTTTTATGATAGTGTAGAAAATTATTTGCTTTTAAGTAAGCTTTATTCTGAAAGAGATTTTTTCATCTCTTTGATAGGTATGTGAGGTTTGCGATAAAACGTTCTCAAGGAAAGATGCATTAACACATCACATGAAAACACATTCGAATTCAGATTCTTTTATATGTTAATTGCATTAGTTTGATCGTGAATTTAACAAGTGATGCATACTCTTGTGATAATTATTTTCGCATTAGTTTGCTATGAATTTGTCATGTCATGTGATAATTATTTTTTTTCATGCATACTTTGTGTCAATTTCACTTTGCATTTACATCACATTTTGACTTGATTGTTTTCAATTAATCGAGGAAAAATTCAATTTGATTTTTGCTTGGAGATAGTTGAATTTATCATGTTTAATTTATATTCATTTTGGTGGGATACACATTCGTGATTTACTGTTGCAAATTTTGAATCCGAATAGTCTGTAGATTAATGTACAAAAAAAAGTTTAGCTTAGGATTTATTGTTGAGTCATATGTGAATCGACTTTAAGTTTCACTTTGAAACCTTTCACATGACAATCACCTCTTGTGATTTACAAATTATATTGATTTACTTGGAATTTGCTACCTACTTTGTGTCAATAACACTTTACATTAATTACATAAAAATTTAATTGTTTGTTTCCAACTTGAAAAATTAAATTGTGTAAATACATGTTTTTGTTCAGCGAGAGACTATCTTTTTCAGAAATCAAAACTAGGTGGAAAAGGATTGTTTGTTATTTTTTAATTGGGTATTTGTTGATTTTTTTTTGAAGGGATAAAATTTTTTGAACTTGAATAAATTGTGAATTTTTTGGATAAAGTTTTAATTTTTGAATGTGAGAAACTGTTTTGATAGGATTTTCAGGTTTGTTGAAAATTATTTTCAGGTCAGGTAAGTATGTTCTGTGAGATGTTTTTGTAGGATTGTTGTGAGAAATAGTTACGTTGAACGTAGTTGCAGAGTATTAGTTTGTTGAGAAGAAGTTCACCATGCTTAATAGCTCGATGAGTTATATTGAGAAATAGTTTACTATGTTGATCGTAGTTTTTACTGATCACTGCACGGAGGTAGTTGCTTCGAAAAAATATTTTTAAGTTGAGATAGTTCGCTATGTAGAAAAATTTGGCTTTTAAGTAAGCTTGACTCTAATAATTGTTTAAAGTTTCTAAAAGAGATTTTTTGTCTCTTTGACAGGTCTGTGAGGTTTGTGAAAAGACATTCACTAGAAAAGACAATTTAAATCAGCATATGAAAACGCATTCGTCTGCAAAGCCTTTTACGTGTGAGGAATGCGGCAAAGGATTCGCGCGCAATTCTGTTTTGACTAGACACATGAAGACGCATACTCCTGCAGCAGTCCCTGTCACCTTGAAATGTAATGATTGCGACATGACATTCACACGCATGGACAATTTGAGAAGACATGAACGAGCTGCTCATGGTGACCCCACATACAAGTGCGATCATTGTGAGCATCTATTTAATCGAAAGGCAAACTTGATGCAACATATTAGAGTCATGCATAGTACCTCACTTAAACGTAAAGCACCATGCCAGGATACAACCCCGAAACGTCAAAGATCTTCACAACAAAGGCCTTCGCGCGAAAGCGCTCTTGGAGTATTCGCCTCCGAATTTTTTGTGCCTCTTCCAGAAAATGAAGCAGACTTGAAAACATGTTTTGAAGAATTAAGGCCTAAAATTGAAACTGTGGTGAAAGAAGAACTTTATGAAAAAAGAGCCATAAAATGGCGATTAATTATGAAAGCTCTTCTTTCACCACAGTTTCAATTTTAGGCCTTAATTCTTCAAAACATGTTTTCAAGTCTGCTTCATTTTCTGGAAGAGGCACAAAAAATTCGGAGGCGAATACTCCAAGAGCGCTTTCGCGCGAAGGCCTTTGTTGTGAAGATCTTTGACGTTTCGGGGTTGTATCCTGGCATGGTGCTTTACGTTTAAGTGAGGTACTATGCATGACTCTAATATGTTGCATCAAGTTTGCCTTTCGATTAAATAGATGCTCACAATGATCGCACTTGTATGTGGGGTCACCATGAGCAGCTCGTTCATGTCTTCTCAAATTGTCCATGCGTGTGAATGTCATGTCGCAATCATTACATTTCAAGGTGACAGGGACTGCTGCAGGAGTATGCGTCTTCATGTGTCTAGTCAAAACAGAATTGCGCGCGAATCCTTTGCCGCATTCCTCACACGTAAAAGGCTTTGCAGACGAATGCGTTTTCATATGCTGATTTAAATTGTCTTTTCTAGTGAATGACTTTTCACAAACCTCACAGACCTGTCAAAGAGACAAAAAATCTCTTTTAGAAACTTTAAACAATTATTAGAGTCAAGCTTACTTAAAAGCCAAATTTTTCTACATAGCGAACTATCTCAACTTAAAAATATTTTTTCGAAGCAACTACCTCCGTGCAGTGATCAGTAAAAACTACGATCAACATAGTGAACTATTTCTCAATATAACTCATCGAGCTATTAAGCATGGTGAACTTCTTCTCAACAAACTAATACTCTGCAACTACGTTCAACGTAACTATTTCTCACAACAATCCTACAAAAACATCTCACAGAACATACTTACCTGACCTGAAAATAATTTTCAACAAACCTGAAAATCCTATCAAAACAGTTTCTCACATTCAAAAATTAAAACTTTATCCAAAAAATTCACAATTTATTCAAGTTCAAAAAATTTTATCCCTTCAAAAAAAATCAACAAATACCCAATTAAAAAATAACAAACAATCCTTTTCCACCTAGTTTTGATTTCTGAAAAAGATAGTCTCTCGCTGAACAAAAACATGTATTTACACAATTTAATTTTTCAAGTTGGAAACAAACAATTAAATTTTTATGTAATTAATGTAAAGTGTTATTGACACAAAGTAGGTAGCAAATTCCAAGTAAATCAATATAATTTGTAAATCACAAGAGGTGATTGTCATGTGAAAGGTTTCAAAGTGAAACTTAAAGTCGATTCACATATGACTCAACAATAAATCCTAAGCTAAACTTTTTTTTGTACATTAATCTACAGACTATTCGGATTCAAAATTTGCAACAGTAAATCATGAATGTGTATCCCACCAAAATGAATATAAATTAAACATGATAAATTCAACTATCTCCAAGCAAAAATCAAATTGAATTTTTCCTCGATTAATTGAAAACAATCAAGTCAAAATGTGATGTAAATGCAAAGTGAAATTGACACAAAGTATGCATGAAAAAAAATAATTATCACATGACATGACAAATTCATAGCAAACTAATGCGAAAATAATTATCACAAGAGTATGCATCACTTGTTAAATTCACGATCAAACTAATGCAATTAACATATAAAAGAATCTGAATTCGAATGTGTTTTCATGTGATGTGTTAATGCATCTTTCCTTGAGAACGTTTTATCGCAAACCTCACATACCTATCAAAGAGATGAAAAAATCTCTTTCAGAATAAAGCTTACTTAAAAGCAAATAATTTTCTACACTATCATAAAAACTCATTTCACACAACAAGTTAATTCGACTTAAAGTTATTTCAAACAATGAATGATTGATTCCAAAAAATAATCCTATTTCAAACATACAAAAAATAACGAACTGATTCTAAAAATAATCCCATTTCAATCGACCATCTGTTTCTCAACACAGTAATCTCAGAACATGAACACAACACAACATAAATTTTCTCTCCATCCCATCCAAAAAAGATCACATCATATCAAAAATATTTACTGCAAAATTCTCACTCATTGCATTTGCGATTTCGTATTTTCACAGTTAAAAACCATCGAGAAAAAAGTAAACAGAACATTCACGCCTAACAGTAAACAGAAGACAATCAAAAGTAAACAGAAAAAATTCACACTTCCGCGATTCGTGGCAGTAAGAGAAATTTTATGCTCCTTTGAACACCCCCTACTGAGCGGTGTTCGCGAAGTGGGGATACAATAGGGGAAATTTTCTGCTCTTTCGAACAAAGCCGGCAAGGGCCTATTGTTGATAAAAGGCAACGCGTTTCTTGAAAAGAATATTTGTTTCTTCAATTACATTTTTTCAAGATGAAAACAAAAAAACTTTCTGCATGAAATTAATTTTTTCTTTCCTCAAGAAATTAATTTTTTTTTCTTTCCATAAAAAAATTATTATTTTTTACTTAAATACAGTAATCAAAATTATTATTATATCAACATTACAATGAGTTTAATTTGCCGTAAATATAAATTTCACAAATCAAAACAATTCTTTCAAAAACCCGAACAACCTGAAAACACATTATACAATTCGTTTCAAAACCCACGCGACCTGAAAACACAGTTATGCAAAATTTTTTTTTTTCCCAATCCAAAAAGAAATTCACCCTCTCTCTCTCTCATGAATTACAGATAAATTTTAAAGTAAAATAATTAGTGCATCAAGTAAATGGAATCAACACGGAATGTGAAGTAAATAATATAAAGTGATTCTCGATAAATGCAATCAACATTAAATGTAAAGTGCGATACGATTAACACAAATTGCAATGAATGCAAACTATAACAAAATGCATGAAAAAATAATTATCACAAGACTCGTAGAGTTAAAATAAATGCAATGTGATTAACACATATTGCAATGAATACAAAGTGCAATCAGCACAGAACCGTGAAATGGTGAAACATCAAATGCATAAAAATAATTAACGTTAATAATAATATAAAGTAGGATTGAAAATTATCACAAGACTCAAAACTGAATTCAATTGAAAAAGAGAGTGAGTTTTCAAAAGAGAAAAGCATGTGGTATAATTCTCACAAGTTAATTTTAGTGAACATGATTAATTAATTTTGAATATATTCGAGAAAAAAAATATTATACCATATACTTTAAAACAAAATTGCACTTACATGAGCAGGCTTCATCTCAGCGGATGTGGATGTGGATGGGGATGGGGATGGGGATGGCGTGGGCATCGTATCATCACGGATAGTGGATGTTGACGGCTATTAAAAGAAATAATAACAATGAATATTTATCACAGAATACAATTTTTCCATGGAGATCAAATGAAGTGATGCGTACCACTATTGGGGCGAAACCCGGAGGGGGTATCATATCAGGTGGGATGAGTGCCGAGCTAGGCAGGTCTGCCATAATCTGGTCCCATTCAGCTTCATCAATGCCGAAGTTGATGAACTGTGAAAGAAAAAAAACAAAAAAATTAAGTTTTCAACACAAACTTATTTCAATTGAAAATAAATACTAAATTAAAATGTAATTAAGAATTGAAATTAAAAATGAAAAGGTACTTACGTTTGAAGTAGCAGAGTTCTTGTTTGAAGCGGGAAGTTGGTTGGAACTCATGTTCAAATGATGTGAAATTTAAAGACTGAAAATGGCCAAGACTGGCAAAACAGTGAGAAATAAAAGAACTTGTGGTGGTGCGAAAGCAGAAACAGAAGTGACTGGAAATTAAGATAAAACCGATAAAGTTAGTCTATGTGACCTCACTTTTAATCAACCAATCGAAAGGCTTAAAATTTGGATTAATCCAAAAAACAATGATGTCATTCATTTTCGACAATTTCATTAGTTGGAAGATCACGAATGGATAAAACCACTATTTGATGAGGGGTGTTAATCAGTGATGAGCTTATGGTTAGAGTTGATTAGCGATTAGACAAAGTTCGACCCCTCGATGCGTGACTAAGAGTAGCATGCTTCGTCCGCGTTTTACGATCAGTGAAATTATCTGATAGTACACACCACATATTTGTCACTTCCATGATAAATCTTCGCGTTGGTAAAGGGATAACAAAAAAAAAAAAAAAAAAAAACATTGGTGTCACTCTAATCCTTGACTTTCATAGGATTGTAATGATAACACGGATACTATCAGTGGTTGTAAGACAGCGCGTCTTATTTGACCCTCTGCATATATGCGAATTGATATGGTGAAGGTTGCTTGTGGTCAGAGGGTGATAATTAAGTGGGGTCGAATGATATGAGTTCGCTTGCTGTGTGCCTGGATGATTAAGTCGCATGTGTTGTTTAATCATGCTGATCGCAACGTCTCGATGTGATATGACCAGTGGTTGATAACATTTCATGACAGCAAGAAACGTAAAAGCAACAAGTGTTGCCATTCAAAGAAACCTAAATATTTGGTTGTCATGGTAACCAGATCATCACCTTGTAGTCTTGCGTAAGCAAGAACGTGTTGCCAACCGAAAACTCCCGGCGGCCCCAAAAACGCAACAAGTGTTGCCATTCAAAGAAACCTAAATATTTGGTTGTCATAGCAACCAGATCATCACCTTGTAGTCTTGCGTAAGCAAGAACGTGTTGCCAACCGAAAACTCCCGGCGGCCCCAAAAACGCAACAAGTGTTGCCATTCAAAGAAACCTAAATATTTGGTTGTCATAGCAACCAGAAAAGGTGTTGCCATTCGAAAAAAAGCCTCATAACCTTCTTCAACGTGTAAAACTCCCGGCGGCCCTGAAAACAACTCAACCCCAAGCAGCAGCCCCTAAACAACTCAACCCAGGGTGGGGGAGGTGCAGGGGAAGATTGGGAGGTGCAGGACCCTGCACATCCCTGCACCTGCACCTCCTGCCGCAGAAGCGGCCTTTTAACACTACTAATGGGAAACACTGTACCTCCTGTTTTTGTATTCCCAAGAAAAAGATACAAAGATATTTTTTTAAATGGTGCTCCATCAGAAAGCTTAGGGTTAGCATACCCAAGTGGATGGATGACAGCGGATAACTTCCTAGAAGTTGTTAAACACTTCCAAAAGTACTCCCGCTGTACCACAGCAAATCCTGTTTTGCTTCTACTAGATAATCATGAGAGTCACATCAGTTTGGACATCATATTATTTTGCCGTGAGAATGGAATAGTACTCCTTACATTCCCCCCTCATTGTTCACATCGCCTACAGCCTTTAGATGTAAGTGTTTATGGTCCCTTCAAATCTGCTTTGAAAACTTCCTTCAATGACTGGTTGACATTACATCCATTAAAAAGAATAACTATATATGAGGTTGGACAATGTTCTTCCCCAGCTTTCACAGCAGCCTTTACATCAGGAGTGGCCAACCTTTTTAGGGAGAGTGCCACTATCTGGACAGAAAAAGCTCAACGTGCCATATTGTATTTTTCCAACAAACTGAAAATTTTTAAAAAGTTAAAAATATATTTTAGGTTGGCTGACTATGTAAGGGCCATGCTCCCCATCAGCGTAAAACGCGACCGAAACTAAAGGCAGAAACCGAAAATCCGGGTACTTTCCATAGGAACACCATTGAATAAATTTTACGCTTCTGCCTAATTTTTCTGCTTTACGTCGATGTGGAGCATGACCCTAACTCTTCCTCAAATGAAATATTTTTTCTCGTAAATCTGAGCAATTGAAATCTAAATGATAATAAAGATAAAACAAGTTCAAACTTAAGAGTTATCGTTAATAAACACTTTTATAAGTTCTGTCAGTTGGCTTATGCTTAAAAAAGAAACAAACATCAAACATTCGATTCTAAAAATTGAGCAGTCTGTACTTAATGTGGTTTATGAAGCAATTTTTTTTTTAACCAAGTCTTTAGTTTTAGGATTAGTTCTTGAGAATCCTAAGCAGTTTAACTGTTTTAAGTGCAATCAATCAATATTCAACGGTATTTAGATTTTCTGCATTTATAACATAAATATTTGTTTAGAAGCGTGTTTTGAACCAAATCTACAACAGCATCAGACGGCTAAAGTGTGCAAATGTGAAAAAAAATTGTTGGTACAAATTTCCAAATTTCTATATAACGTGGATGAAGTAAGCTCTTATGTAAGATTACCAATGCAAAAGGTCAGTAATTCTGATTTGGATTTCAGAAGGGGAACAACTAGTGTCTTGCAGAAAAATAGACAAAGAATTTGAAAATATCAGCATTTTTTTATGATTCTGAAAATCATCAAACCTAACACTGAATGTTTACTTAAAATGGGTGTAAAATTTTCTCCATATATCATTGGAAAATTATTGAATTTGGGTTGATACTTTCAGTATTAAATTTACACGCAGCTGCCCAACAAATATTGTACTCTTTGAGGTAGATCTTCAACCGCTGCAACTCAGAAGAAAAGTTAGCCTCACGAAATATTACAATAAGCTTTCCAGCTATGGCAACCAAAACAACACTTCAAGATACCTAAACACATGGAAAAGCAATCAAAGACTGAAGAAAAACAGCCCTTTCAGCCAAGTATCATCATTACAACTATTGCACCAAGAAGTAAAGCCTCATTCCCTCCATTTCAGCTTAAGCCCATCAGAAGAGCTCACTAGAGTTCACTTTTACCTCAACTTCACAGATCCAATTACTAAAAACGACTTCATTCCTGACCATCTCAAACAACTGGCTTTAGAAATTATAAACAATATTCCTAAAACAGACATTAAGATCTACACAGATGGCAGTAAAATTGACATTTCAGCAGGGAGCGGAATTTACATTGAAACACCAGAACGTAAATTATCTTTCTACCAACGCAACCCTAACTTTTGCTCAGTATTCAGAAGTGAACTTCTTGCAATTGAAGCTGGGCTTGAGGCAATTTCTGAGGAGAACAACTTTGGAGATGTTTGGATTTTAACAGATAGCCGTAGTGCCCTGCAACACCTTAAGGATCGACTACATATTGGTGACCACACAAGTACCTCCATCTATAACAAGCTAAAATCCATCTCACAACACCACGAAATACATCTGCACTGGATTCCATCACATGTGGATATTCAAGGCAATGAATTGGCAGATAGACTTGCTAAGGAGGGCTGCAAACAACAGACTGCCACCTCAACTAAACTCACGTATCAGGAAATCTGTTCTATAAAGAAAGCCGAAATTATGAAGGAATGGTTGGTGCCCCCATACAGCAACTGGTACTCTTCAATCAATCCAGGCTTCTTTCTCGTCTTTTCAGGAGACAGAACATACTACACCTGCCTAACACGACTGGCCAGTGGCCATATCAGAACCTTAAAATACAAAGATGGCGAGAAAACCTTTCCCCAGTGTACCAAATGCCACCATCACCGAGCTTCCCCCAAACACATTTTGGACTGTCTCGGACTTTCCAGAGAAGATATTTACTCGTCTCCTCTGTTGGTTGCGGACTTCCTCAGGGTCAACGGTTTATTAGATCTGGTCTGACTACGTCAGACCAGCTGGGAGATAAGCAGAAGAAGAGTATTAAATTTAATGTTTTATTCTTTTTCTTTCTAAAGTAGAGAGAAAGAAACTGAAGTTTCATCATAAAAAAATGTAGATGGCTCATACTGGTTTAGGAAAATTTTTTTGTACTATCTTAAATTTAAATTACTTAAACGCCAGATAATAAGAGATGACATAGCTAAATTCATTTGCTATTCTTCATTCCTAAGTAGCAAGTCCTCACTGCTTTCCTTCCAGCCATTTTAAAAACACACTCCCTAAAATTCTAAAATCTTATGACTATTTTTCCTTTGGACAGCTATTGCACTTTTCAATGAAGGAATAACTTGCCATACTCTCCTCTTTCTCCTGGGAAAAGTTCACAAAACATTCAGAGCTCGAATTCGTAGTTTGTTAATACAGTGAATTCTACAGGGACACCAGGAAAGAAAAAGTCTCATTCTTTGGCCAGGAGTTTGTGATAAATAATTCAAATGATACTTTTGAAGTTTTTTCCCAAATTATTTTCAAGTAATGTAACAAAAACAATTTAAGGATCTTCATTCATGCAACCATACCGAATTTTGTCCAATCTGGTTTCTTAATTTTAGTTACATAGTTAACTTTTTCCAAAAATTTCATCACCCGTAGCTGAAACCATTGCAGATCAAGAAACTGTTCTGTAGCATCGAAAGTTTCATTCATGTCAAGCACAAATATGCTTTACAAAGCATTGTTTGTAGAGTCACAACTTTCGTTGGATGTCTGAAGCTAACGCTAAGTATTTCGCAATATTGTAGTTAAGACAATTTGTAAGCCAGCCTCCTGACTCTTAATCGTCATAAAATCATTATATTTATCGGTTCAAGGGATTCAGTTTTTATCAATATTTTTGAGATCGACATTTTCCCTCAATTTTGGAATTTTCAAAAAGTCTTCGCGTGCCACTGTTACTTCTCTGCCGTGCCACATTGTGGCACGCGTGCCGCGGGTTGGCCACCCCTGCTTTACATCAAAAAACATTAAGTCAGGTTTCTCTAAGCCAGGAATTTGGCCATTATCTCGGCTTGCTTTTACTGATGATGATTTCATTGCAACTCAAATAACAAGTTCAATGCCAGTTAATCCTGAGGAGGGCTCCACAAGCTGCAATGCGCATGCCATTCGGGATGATCAAGTAAATATTGGTGCAAGCACGAGTACTTCTTTTGCCTCAAGTCCCACCCCAGAATGCGTAATACCATTCCCTAGAATAGCGTTTCAAGATTCTACTCTGGGGAAAAGAAAGAAGCGTCAAAAAGGGAAATCAAGAATTTTGACTGACACCCCTGAAAAAGACATTGTTGTCAAAGCTATGGAAGAAAAGGCAGAGAAGAAGAGGATAAAATCTGCAAGAGTTGCAAAGAAAAGAAAGTTGGAACTTGCCAAACTGTTGAAAACAGAGCAGTCAAAAGATGTATTAAGTGACACTGAGTCCGACATTAGTTTTGAAGACAGCAACTATCAAAAAATGTGTGCTGAAGTCAACTTTTCACCAGAAAATTTAGCTGTGAATGACTTTGTCCTCGTAGAATTCACTACAAAGAAGACAAAAATTCACTATGTTGGCCGTATTGAGAAAATGGAGAGTGATGAAGCATATGTGAAGTTCATGAGGAAGCAGAAGAATGAAACTTTCATGTTTCCAAAAACAGATGATACATCGATGGTAAACACTGATGATATTCTGCTAAAACTACCACCACCTACAATTTTAGGTGGCACATGTCGAGCTGCATCTTCTGTTTCTTTTTCTGTAAAACTTGAAGGCTACAACGTTCGTTGAATTGAGTTAATTAATTATGCTGAATGCCTACCTTGATATTTTCATTGTAAGTGTTGGTTAATGTGTAATAAACAGTATACTTAAAACTAAATATGCTTGGGTGCATTTTATACCATTTATGTATCCGTGTTTACTTGTGCCCCAGGCATGTTTACAACTGCCCCTCCACTGGAGCAGATGTGAACAAAATTTAACATATTTTGGACTTATTTTTTTTGGGTGGAATTCAATGTTGAAGAAGAAAGGTAACTGCATGAAAGTATTAGTAAATGTTTGATTTATCATGTACAGCACTTGTTTCTTTTATATCTCAAATGAATAATGAAAAATATACAAAAATGTCATTTTTGTTCACATGTGCCCCCCTCTCCCCTAATTGTTGAAAATATTTATCTTTTGACTCGTATGAATGCCAATGTAAGCAAAGAAAGAATTTCATGTTCATTCCTTATCAACAGAATGCTATTAGTTTTCTATCAAACATTTGATTTATAAACTTAAAAAAAATAAATAAATTTAAAAAGTACATATCAGTTTTTTTTTTGCAGTATTTTCATGACGAGTTGATTACTGAAATGCTATTATCTGAAAGGAGATTTTACGCTGTTGTACAACGAAAAACTGCATGCGGTTTAGTAAAGACAAAGCAAACAAAAAGTACTTAATTCTTAGTTATAGTTCATACTATGCATTAGTTTTAACCGAAAATCTTTGAGTGAACGACATTGTAACAGAAATTGCAAACTAAGGTCTTGGACTAATTAAGAACTCCAATTCTATTTGTTTTTAACCTATGGTTCAAGGGACACTGATGACTTTCGAACAATATTTTAGTATACCACCAGTAGTTTAATTATTTTATTTGATAGGGATAGGATCCAATGAAAAAAAAGATCGCAATTCATCCAACTCGTAAGAGAGAAAGAGAGTTCAGCACAAAAATATAGATAAGGTGATCCATAAATTTCACTTTCTTTCTTTCTTTTTTTCTTTCAGTCCCAATTTCAATTCCATCTAATTCTCAAATGATTTTTTTAGAAGCTAGTGAGTCTTCCATTGTTCGACCATTAGACATGATAATTAAAAAAAAAAATTACTACTGTCTGTCTGTGAAAGCTGCGCCTAGCACTCGCGAACCATTCCACTTAAAAAAAGGGGTGATGGGTTGTGAATGGGAACTTTCCGAAGTTTTCAATTTAAAACTTGCATTTTTGCTGTTCTTTTAACGTGTTCACACAACTAAACTATGTATTTGAAATTAACATCGTTCTACGTTGTTTGACACAGCTCAAAACGCTTCTTATTATTCTTTTCCTTATTGTTATCTTACCTATCACCCCTATTTTGGTGAGATCAGAGAAGACCTGACACATGCGCAAATACGCGGAAGGTATTTTACCTAAGAAGATCAGACAGTACATGCAGTTACTTTATAAACAGGTGCAAGAAAATAAAATAATTTGCTCACTTTTAGAGCAGAAACATGAAAACTTCGGAAGTTATCTTTCCACGTAAATTCAAAAGTTTCAACTAAGATCATTCGTTTACAAGATTTTTGTTTCAAAGGAAGGTATTTCTGGCTTTGAGGAACGCTAGAATGTTTTAAGCAGGGCCAACTTCTGGGGTGTGGATCATGTAAAGCGATTCTCCATGAAAGGAAAAACTCAATTTTCCCTGATTAGGAAATGTCAGAAATGAAAGTGAAAGATGTGTTGAATTTTCAACTCGGAAGTAAAGAGCATAATGATAATGGAATGCTGCCTCGTTGAAAATGTTTCCTTACTTTTTGGTATACATTGTCTACTCTTTCGAGAGTCAAAAAATCACTGTGGCTCTTAGTCTGAAAATTCTGCATTGTTTATCTGAATCTAATTATAGAAAGCTCCAATCTCGTTGAAAGCTTAGAACTTTTTTGCATTACTGCAACCATGGTCATATAGTAACGAATTCAGATTAACGATTTTTTTTGGGTATAAATTCAAACAACAAGTCTCCGACAAGAACCGTACGAGATAAACATGGATTTGACTCCCAATATTTTCTCTCAATAGATCAAAAATATCCTAAAATAAGAAAGATTTGATACTGGAAAATGTATATAGAAGTATAACAGGAGATATTTACTGTAATGTAAATTTCTAGCAAATGTTTTTTCGAAAATTACCTTAAAAGACGGTAGCCTTTTTGTAACTTAAATGACAGAAAAAGATAGTTTTCAGATGATGTATTCTAAGCTCTTGAATAATTCAGGAGCCATAGTTTAAACTGAGATTAAATTTTCTTATCACTAAACCACTTACGCAATCATCCATTAGGTTTGAAGATATCAATAGAATCAATGTAATAAGAACAACTTTTATTTTTCTAATTTACTACTAACCAGGAAAGTACTCGACTTAAGTAATAATGAAAAAAGTTAAAAATGGTACCATTCGAAAGAGCATACTGAGACATGTTTTTGACCCAAAGATCAAGTGCCCTCGTCCCCTCGTTTTCGAGATAAGGGGTCTTAAAGTCGGCCGAAAAGTAGCCAAATTTGAAGACTTGGCAAGAAATTGAAGCTACCTCCCGATTCTCCCTTCCGCTGCTTGCTTGACATCGCATCATTTCCATGTTTGGTCATTCGCAAAGAAAGTAAAAGATGTTTTACGTTAATCCCTTACTTGTATGAGCTAAAATAAAGAATGCTGATCAAGACTATGATGTGGAAAGCAGAGAGCTTTATCCAGAGGAGTGAAAGCTTTACAAAGATGTTAAATTTTTTATCTTTTTACGATTGATAACAATACATTTTAGAATTTTAGTTATTTTAAGTTTTTTTACTGAATTAAGTTGCATATGTTAATTATTATAAGTTAAAATATATTTCACGTGTTTCCAAATGAATAATTCGGGATAATTAAATAAGTATGAAAAGCAGCTAATATGAGCTCATGTACAAAAAATGAAAGAAATAATCTTTGGGGTAGAAATTGAATTGTCATGGATTATGATATCAGTTCTTATTTTTTAAAAAAATCGATACAAGAAGTTTCACTATCTGCCAACTCTTAGCAAAAACATTTATTTTTTTTAAATTGAAATCGAGAAAAAATAAATAATTTAAAAAAGAAAACGAATTAGTAAATATCAATAGCTGCAAAATTATATCCACGTCGGAAATTACATCAATGGTAGAGGGAAATAATTATTTCCATTCTTAAAATATACTAATAGAGTCGGCATTCATTGTAAAAACCCCTGCCGTTCAAACAAATTGGTCACTGTAGCGAAAAGTCTCTGTAACGTAAATGTAAAACATATTGCATGTTAATTTCGTACTGTTTAAAAACACTAGAATAACGTTTACTAGTTCTGCTATTTGTTCAACGGGTAGGAAAAGACTAACAAAATTTTAAATCAATTCAAGTTTTAGCTAACTTTTCTGTAAAAGTAGAAAATAGGTGAAAAAAAATCATGAAAGGCCTGATGCACTGAAAAAAAAAAAAAAACCGCTCAAAACAATTGAGTCGAAAAAGCACAACTTAATAAAAATAATTAAATACACAGAAAAGTTTAAAATAGGAATGTTGGGTTTTGAGCTGCGGAAACTGTGTACTTGTCAGTCTGTCTATTGGTCAGTTTTTCTGCCTCCCCCCCTCGCAATAACTTTTGAGTGCATAGTCCGATTCGATTTTTTTTTTAATCGAAAGATCCCAGTGAGGACAATACATTACCATATTCGACTTTTTGATTTGAATAATATTTCATTCAATTTAGAATTTCCGATTTTTTCCCGTCCTTACTTATAACTTTTGAAGGAACAAGTTCGATTCGAGCGAACATTTTTTTTTTTTTTCGAAATATCTCCGAGAAAACACCTCATTCCTGAAGTTAAAAATGCAAGACAACGTGTCCAAAAGTACAAATAAAATGTTTAAAAAGAGTTAGAAACACCTCATTCCTGTTTCATTTTTTTATTTGAACACATTTTCAAAAAATTGTTAGCATTTTTTTTTCTTTTTTGAAAGACCATTCCTACATACCCAGTGATGCAATTGACAAAAATGTTTAGGAGAACTCACTTTGAGTTATAGGGGACCCACCAAAAGAAAAGTGGTTTGAAAACACTTATATTTGCAATTTTTACAATTAAAAATCCTAAATATACCCCCCCTCCCTCATACTACAGAATTGTACGAACACTTAAAAAAAATAATTAAAAAAAAACAGGAGGTTCAGTTGTCACCTCCTGTTGACAAGGGCCCCTAATAAGGGGCACTCCCCTTAAACAAGGGACCTGCTTCAATCGCAAATAGTACGATAAAATTTAATTTTGATGTATTGCTTAAAATTGTTTTTCCTCTTTAAAAAGCTCTATGCTTTCCATGTCATAGGCTTGATAGTAGCTTTTTGTTTTAACTCGCACAAGTAAAGTTAAAAGATTATTGTAAAGCCGTCTTTCAAAAGCTTTGCAGATGACCAAAAATGGGAATCAAGTTTCCCGTTGGACGCAAATATGCCCGTTGGACGGTAATCGCACCGCAGCTTCCAGTTTCATTATAACTCGCTAAAATTGGCGATTTTTCAAAAAAAATTAGCTGTCTTTAGGACCTTATATTTCGATAACGGGGGCGCGAGGGCAAAAACGCGTGCGTCCAGAAACATGTTTTACAATGCTCTTTCGATTGGTACTAATTAAAAAAAAATTCATTATTCCATGATCGCGTACTTTCCTGGTAAGCGTTGTTTTGTTATGCAGAGACATTAATTCCAGGAATGTCTAACTGGAATCATTGAACGTTTTAGAAATTTTAGTTTTCGATTTTTTTCCGATTTTACGAACAAGATGTAGCAAACTTACTGAGCTTAGTGCTCTTGAGTAAATTTTACTTTATAGAAAGACAGTGACTTACACTTTGGTGTCTGAAACGGGCATTGGAGCCGTCGTCCCTTTGACACATGCTCTCGTTGAGGGGCTGGGGGTTCAGGTACGCCCCCGGCTGACCTGCATTCTTAAGCACACAGCAGGAGGGGCTCACGTTGCGCCCATCGCCGATGCCCCGCTTCCAGACGCTCTCCTCGTAATCTGTAGGATCACGGATGCCACAGCACTGAAACTGCAAAGAGAAAATACGGTTACCAATGAAAGAAATGCCTGTAGTTACCTTTTATTTTCCGTAGTTGCATTTCTTTTCCCGCCTTATCATAGGGCTTGGACATTTATTAACACCTTGTTCTCATTGATGTTCCTGTATTATATTATCCCTTTTAATTTTTGTCAATCTTTATGTAACCAAGAATATTCTGAACATATGTAAGCAAGATCATGTGATCACTTTAAGTATTTTTTTTTTACTATAATAAATACGTACGTCATTCAGGGCAAACCAAACCGAGAAGATCTTGCAATCATTCGGGCCCTGGATGATGGCGCTCCTGAAACGCTGTAGCTTTTCATTTGAAAAGCAAAAAATCATGCTAAATGCGAATATGTAGCTCAATGAACCGAGCTACATTTTGAAATTTGAGCGAAGCTCTTGATGGTACTAAGATCGTGTTGATATTTAGATTAGTGTTCTTTTCTTTAAAGCTGCGAATACTTGCTTCATATTCGATCAGTTGATCGTGTTTGTATCAGCCACGTATCCTGTTTAGAGATCTGTCTGTTAAATACAATGTCTGTCTAGTGAAGTGTTGAACTAGCCACTGGACTTGAACAAATATCTGTCGACGCTACTCGTTTAACCCATTTATGCCCAGGTTTTTTTAAACATTTTTTAAAAAAATTTATCTGCTTAAAACTCTTACTTGTAATGGTTTATATACATTTTAGGCTTAAAATAGTTCGCCCTTGCCATAATTAAGTTATTTAATGTCCTGTTTATGGGATATTTTGCAGATATGTAAGCAAAATACAACCTTACTTGACTTTACTTTTGCAAAGTAATATTACAGAAGGCATCTGTGATCAATTTTAAGCAAATCACTTTAAAATAGTGTAATTTTAGGAAAAATAAGTTCGCAAAAAAATTACTTTCTGTGGCTACCCATGCTGGATCGTTGCTTGATTGATTTGTCTGAAAAAAGCTGTCACTAAATAAACGCTGACGTCCAAATAGTGGCTCTAACTGGTCTTCTCAAGAAGAAGGACTATTTAACTTGTGAAAAACAGCTTTAGTAATATGATATACCCATTACAGGTTTTTGTATGCAGTAACTAACAAGCGTCCCATTTTTAGGCTACTGGGCATAAATGGGTTAAAGGTGTGAATAAAAAGTGGTCAGTGCCAGATGCACTTTGTTTGACATCCTAAGAAACTAAGATCAACTCTTTTTCCTTTTTAAAGAAGCCCCACCTAGAGCTAACTTTAAAACTTAAACTACGGTTCAAAATTTTTTAAACCTTTGAAGGGCAATTCTTTAATTTTTTTGAAATTTCATGAAAAATACTATGACTAAGTTGAATTGATCACCAAGACATACATTTTGCAGTCCACATTTTTTTCATGAATTTCTTTTGCAAGAGTGGTGTTTCACAAATCATAGCTTAGAGTATTAATTCTCGCATGTAATTAACTTATTTTTTTCAAAATAAAAATACAGTTCAGGGGACAAAAAACAATGTTAAGTATCAAAATCACCAAGAGACTCGTAGAATTGTTTCTTACCTTTGTTTGGGCGAGGTCAAAAGCTTGTGTGATAGGCTGATCGACGCCGTATTTCGTTTTCAGCGTATCCTTTAATTTGCCTTCCATTTCTGACACACCCTTTGAGAAAGAAAGCAATGATATGCTTGAATGCTTCTAGAATTCAAATTGAATAAAAAGGTTTCACTAAAGGCACAACTGACACGGCAGAAGATGCTTTCTCAATGAGAATGGAAGTTCATTAAATTAAAACAAGAGAAATTATATGCAAAGCAAATTAAAATATATAAGCTAATAAAAGGCAACAATCAAATAATAAAAACATATTTTATTAGCAGTTAAAATCTGAAAGTATATTTTTTTTTTTTTTTTGCTGGATAACATGTTGAAAGGAAATGCGAATAACTAATTAAGCAGGAATCAAAGGAATAGGAACGGTTTAATAAACCAATAACGTTTTTAAGATAAAAATCAGTGATAAACGTTGGGTTAATATGTATTTTAACAATAATGTTTGTTACTGACCCTGGGTAACATTCTACAGAAAATGAAAATTTAATACGAAATAATATTGCACTTAAAAAACAGGGAAACTTGAAAATTTCGATTTTTTTTGAAACGCACACTAGTGAATAGTAGTACAAATTTCTCTTTCTAAATGTTGACAGTTATATTTTTCAAAAACCTTTTAGTAGAGACTTGAAAGCACCACTTTCAAACAGAATTGTCGTTTTGAACATTGAACAATTAGTTTTAGATTTACGCGATATGGGAATAAATCAATTTATCCCCATATCGGGGCATATTTTCTTTAAAGCCTTAAACATAGTTGTATAAATATAAGATCTACTATATGTTACAAAAAGTAAAAAAAAAAAAACGTAAAACTACCGGGTTATCAAAATAGCGAAAAATAATTGCAACTTAATGGGATAAAAATAAAGTCACTATTTAAAAGCAATAAAAAGTCTTCTAGTTTTTTTTCCCGAAAAGTTTGTGGTTCTCTATTTTTTACATAAGCATTGGAAAGGCATAGGAAATAGTTTCGCATGTTATAATATGGAATTTAAGTTAAAATATGTTATTTTGCTCAAAACACATGGTCTTTCCTTTTTCCTAATGTGTTTCGCATTTATTGTAAGAAAATTTAATGATTTGAATGAGCACCATTTTAATTAATATGAAATTTTCTTATAATAAAATTATCCGTTAGAATAGAAACCTGACTTGCTCTTAATAAAACAAAGAACGTTTTATAACGCCTTTTAAAATTGAACATTTAATAACTAAAACGGCGAATTTGTTTTCCATTAATCTGTTCCCTGTAAAATTAAGAGGGGAGTTACTGAGCAATAACTATTTGGTAAAATTTATCTAAAAGTCAATTGTATATAAACAAAATTAATCATTTGACTCCCAGAAGTCCAAAAATAAACACAAAGGACGATAAATAAATAAATATACAAATAAAAATGAACAAATAAATAAATACCAAGTGAAAAATGAACTAATTTTGAAAATAAAGCCACAACAGTTGCTGATATTAAAAAAAGGTGCATGTTTTCACTAATCTAAAATCAAATACATAAATATTGAATATTTACCCTTCAATAACATTCCATCTTTGTTTTACGTGCAAATTATGAGAAATCAGAACTGAGTTTTAAGCATTCTTGAGAATATGGTCCTTTATTCTCTGAAATGGAGAATTGCCTACGCTCTTTACCTTAGCGCTAGCTAAAGTAACGCAAAGATAAGAAAACAATACTTCCTACATGACTGTACTATTTTTTCAGAATTTAACATACTTAAAAATATTTACAGTCTGAGACCAAAAAGGAGAAGGCAGTTATGTACGATTTTTGTTCTGTTTCAATTTTTATTGACTTTTAATGTATTATAAAATCCGTAGTGAAATACAAAGTTTCGTAGTGAAGAACTAAATATTATTTAAGGTTTAAGGTATGAGAGTCCAAAAGTATTTTACTGCTTGGCTTGGCATGGAATGATTCAAATTCTGATTTTTGAAAGTAAGGTAAAAAAAAAAGAAATGCTTTTTGGTTTAGTTTTCCCTTGTGTATTATTGGTCCCATTTCTCATTTAATCAGAAAACTTTGCAACATTACCTAGCTTATTGATCAATGTCAATTAGTGAAGAACGTTTTTTGTGTAGCGGATCACTTAAGATTATATATTTATTGAGAACTACTGAAAGCACGTGGCAAACCGCACATCAACTTATTAGTTTTACAGTTGACAGCATGTCTTCAATCTATCAAGTCTCAATCAAAAAGGTTTGTTTGATTATATGATACACAAGTTTTACATTCAGGAAAACATTTTTGCAAGAAATATTATCATAGAATATAGAATGTGTTAATACGTATAGAACAAACTTGACTCAATAACTACAATTGAATTCTCTTAGCGGACTAAGTTCTGCATTCTTTTGCATTCAATGTGGTTTTTCTGATTCATTTGTGAGGAGCAAATTGTTTCTTTAAAAAATCAGAGTAAATTCTATTAGACTTACTTTGTCTTGGAAGATAATTGCAAGAACACCAACGGCAAGTTCAGACCCAAGGATTATGAAAAGAAATATGAAATACTGAAAGAAAAAAAATATATTCATGTACAGTTAAGCATTTAAATGCATAATCATTTTTCTGAAGCGTTCAATTTGAAGTGAAAAATGGTAGCGTAAATATTGAAATTGCTTAAACACTTCATTAACACCGTTATTAAGTTTTTGACATTGCCACCAAGTAATTGCTTTAAAAAAATGTTTTATCGAAAAGTTCACAAGGGTTTTAAGAATGTTTTTCTACACATATTTTTAAATTAAGTAATCATGCAAAGTAATGAATTGTATGAAAAAAGCATGCTTTTAATCTTTTCGTCTATTTAAAGAAATGTAGACAGGCTTCAGAAGTTGTAAAAGCAATTTGGTATTTTTTTTTCACAAAGGTAGATTTTCACGTACGATTATTATTTATTAACAGTCACACTGTAGCCTCTTCTATTCATTATTTATGAAGACATCCCGCAGCAGTCGTATGGAATGATTTTGAAAAATATTAGCTTTACAAAACAAACCAAAAAAAAAAGTACAGATATATATTTAAAATTAATCACTTTAGCAAGTTTTGTTAAGAGGTTCTAATAAAAGTATCTTTCGTGCTTAGTAACAATTAGAGTTATCAAAAGTAACTAGTTTTAAGCTACTGTTTTTTTCCTTTTTTTGCCGAATGCGCTGTTTTGCAGCACAGGTTGATGGCCGAAACATGAAATCGATTTTACTGTGATTATTACTGTGAATAATATTACGATCTGAAATGTACGATCATTACTGATTGCACAACTAAACTAAGTAAAACAAATATTTTATGCAGCGTTTTGTATATTTCACTGCCCGTATGTCCGTCGTTAAGGTCTCTCGCTTTAGTTGTCGTTGGGGTCTCTCGTTATATCGCGACAGTAGCGATATTATAAATCCGCCTCGAATTCCAAAGAGTTTTTTTTTTTCACAAAATGTATCTCTACATCTTTCAATGCGTAGTTAATCGGTTAGGAATAATTGAGAATCGAAATATTTTCTGTATAATTAACTAAAACGAATCCATTACGAAAAGGAGATGTTTATAAAACAACAAATAGGATATAACTATTCCTAATTCAATGCGAAAAATAAACTGTTGCTTTTACAGTATAATACTGGAAGCATTAAAACTGAAAAGGCACAGTAATAAACTAAAATTAGTCATTTTACAGTTTATTACTGTAAAATTAGCAATTTTACAGTTTGTTACAGTAAAATCAGCAATTTTAGTTTGTTACCGTAAAATTAGCAATTTTACAGTTTATTACCTTAAAATTAGCTTCATTAGACTAAAAATAACAGTATAATACTGGCAGAAGAGGTTCCAGTTTAAAACTAAAATGTACAGTAATAAACTGTAAATTAGCAATTTTACAGTTCATTACTGTAAAATCAGCTGTATTATATTGTAAAAACAACATTTTATTTTTTTCAGTGTTGCTTAACGAATTTATGCGAAACAAATCTTCCAAAATCAGTCAATGAATTATTAAAAAATATACGATATTATTTACGTTTTAAAAATGTCATAAAATACTTTTTTTTCTTATTACATATTTTTTTGGTTTGTAAGTATTTCAATTTTTTTACTGCTTTGTTGTAAGTGATTACAACTGATTTTTAGTTGCAATTATCTCTCATTGTCGCTCTCTTTTTTTGCTCTTTTGTTAAGTGATGTGAGCTTGTCAGATTGCAATTACAGCTTTTACTCTCGCCGACTCTATCATAGAATTCATGGTTTTGGATAGAGGTTGGCGATAGGAGCAATAAAATAAAAATAATTGAAAAATAAGGACATAAATGAATAAATAAGTAAATAAAAAATATAAAATAAAATAATAAATAACTGAAAAGTAAAATAAAAGAGATCTCCTCGGCTTTTGGGTAGAAGCTTCGAATGTCGGAGGTTGTGGGCTCGATTCTCATTGGTGCCCTGTTTATTATTTTCTCTCTCTATGCTGTAAATCTTTCTTTTGCTTTGTTTTGTATGTTAATAAAGAAGTCTAACCTCTCGAGGCAACAGTGCCCCTTTATTTTCTTAGTGGGTTTTAACTATGACGCGACGATAACATTAATAAAATAAAAATAATAAAGTAATAAAGGCAGAGGAGTTGCAATAAAATTATAATTTCATGAATTTTTACTTTTATTTCGCCTCATTTGGTGGAAGTGAAATCGAGTCGATCTGAATTTAATGGAAGAGAACGCGTTCAAATAAGAGAAGATGTGCAGCAGAGCAATAAGAGAAATCGACAGTATGACGATACAGCGATGAGCATGTATTTGCTCTCCTGGATGGCCCTGCAACATTCGAAGAATCCGACGATGAACACGAGTGCTTCGAAAGGGGAGGGGGAGGTACAATGTGATTGCATTTTTATGAATTTTTACTTTTATTTCTTCTCACTTGATGGAAATAAAATCAAATTGATCTGAATTTAATAAAAACGGAAGCATACAAATAAGAGAGGCAGTGCAGGGAAATGAGAGAGAGAGAGTACGAGAGGTACCGCAACGAGCATGCACTTGTTCCGTAGCATTTGAAGATGAAGACGAGCCCTCCGAAAGGGGGAAGGAGGTTATAATAAAATTATAATTCTATATATTTCTATTTTTATTTTGGTGGAAGTGAAATCGAGTCGATCAGAATTCAAAAAAAAAAAAAAAAAAAAAACGAACGCGTACAAATAAGAGGGAACGCTCAGAAGAGAAAGTAAGAGTAGGAAAGTACCGGGACGAGCATGCACTTGTTCTCCTGCATGGCCCGCAGCCTCCGAAGAATACGACGATGAAGACAAGTCTCCCCGAACAGAGGCGGATCCAGCAATTTTGTGAGGGGGGTCAATATTTAATGCACTAATGTTATACCTTATCAGTTAAGTGGAGGGAAAACAAAGCATGCAAAATTTAAACAATCTTTAAAATATCATGCACAGAAAGTTATTTTCTTTTTAGAACATTTTGTTAAATAAACTATTTTTTTATTTTGGAAAATATTTATTATTAGGAAAAATATACATTTTCTATTTATAAATTATCTATATGTAATCTGTATTGGAATTATAAAGTTCTTAAAAGTAAAATTCTTATGAAATTCTTAAATAAAATTTCGCGTTTTCTAACATAATACATGGATAAAATTTTTATTTAAATGGGAGCAAGCTTGATAATGATAGAGTAACTGATAAAAAGTATTTCTCATCACAGGGGGGTCAGTTGACGCTTTGATCACTCCCTGAATTCGGCATAGCCCCGGAGATGTGGAGGAGGGAGGGGTTATAACATAATTGCAATTTTATGCATTTTTAGTTTTATTCCTCCTTACTTGGTGGAAAGGAAATCAAGTTGGACCGAATTCAATCAGAAATGAAAGACAAAAAGTGTATAGTATCACGACGAGCATGCACTTGTTCTCTTGCATGGCCCCGCAGTATCTGAAGAATCCGACGATCAAGACGAATCCTCGGTTTTTTTGGGGGGCGGGGGGGGGGGAGAGTTACAATATAATAAAAATTTAAGGCATTTTTAGTTTCATTCCTCCTCACTCGGTGAAAATGAAATCGAGTTGGACCGAATTCCATCCAGTGAAAACGCGTACAAATAAGAGAGGACGTGCAGCAACGAAATGTAAGAGTAAGAGAGTATGAGTGCATACCGCGACGAGCATACACTTGTTCTCCTGCATGGCCCCGCAGCATCCGAAGAAGCCGACGATGAAGACGAGCCCGCCGATGGCGATGAAGGCGAATGCCAGGTACTGGATGTGCGCGTACTGCTCGTCGTCCTGGAAGAGCCTGAACAGGGTCGACTTCTCCTCCTCGATCAGGATGTAGATGCCGAACGCGATCAGAGCACATCCCGAGAGCTGTCAGGGAGAGAGAGAGAGTCAGTACACTGCAAAAAAAGAGCTGTTATTTTTACAGTATAATACTGGCAGCTGAGGTTCCAATTTAACACTGTAAAATGCACAGTAATAAATTGTAAAAATAGCAATTTTAGTTTCTTACTACAAAGTTAGCAATTTTGCAGTTTATTACCGTAAAATCTAGCTGTATTATACTGTAAAAACAACAATGTAATACTGGCAGCAGAGGTTCCAGTTTAAAACTGCAAAATGCACGGTAATAAAATTAGCAATTTTACAGTTTATTACTAAAAATTGCAATTTTACTGTTTAGCAATGTAAAATGAGCAAGTTTACAGGTTATTACTGCAAAGGAAGCACTTTTTACAGTTTATTACTATAAAATTAACTGTATTATACAGTAAAAACAACATTCGTTTTTTACAGTGGAGAGGTTAATTGAAACAAACCGTATTACGCATCGTACTGCATCTGCGGCTGACATTCGAGCTGCAGTTGGTACCGTCGTGACCCAAGGAACGGTAAGAAACTGTTTACTTCAAGGACAGCTCCGAGCCAGGCAGCCTGTAGCCGGTATTCCATTGACTGCAAACCATTGCCTTTTCCGACGGCAGTGGTGCCACGACAGAGCTCACTGGAGGTCGGAGTGGAGATCTGTTGTAATTTTTGATGAAAACAGATTCTGAATTAGTGCCAGTGGTGGCTGTATATTGGTCAGAAGGAGGCCAGGGGACCGCCTGCATCCAAGCGGTCTACGGCCTAGACACACGGGACTCACACCTGGAGTTATGGTCTCTGGAGCAATTTCCTACGACAGCAGGGCATTCTTGTGGTTATCCCAAACTCACTGACTGAAAATTTGTCGTCAGTCTGTTAATTTAACCAGTAGTACAGCCCTTCATGAGTAGCATTCAAGGGGGCGTTTTCCAACCGGATAACGCTCGCCCTCACATCGCTTATTTACATATTTATATAATTAATAAATGAACTACTTAAGAGGTTCATCGTCAATGGTTAGTCAACTCTGTGCGGATATAGCAATTAATCCTCTTAAAGGTCATCCGCACGCAACGGAAAATCCGAAAGAGTTCCTCGAGGCCTGAGGCCTTGAGAAAAAACCCCTGTGTCTATGTCGAATTCTGTTGAGGTATTCCCGCGGATCTCCGATCTTGAGGCTGGAATTTCTCATCTAAAATTTCATTCGATTTTCCTCTTGGCCGATCCACTAAAGCCGAAATTTAGCGTGTTGCCTTCCCACTATAAACACACCGATCTTGGTATGTATCTGTACTCTGTATGCGAATTTACCCCTAAAGAATTACATGGCACCATTTACTCAATTTTGAAAGAAATGTCTGTTGACTGGTTTTTGAAATAAACGGTTCAATTCTGTATCTCAGAACCAGAACAACGTAAATTCAAAAATGGCAATTTTCACTTTTTTGCTTCCTTGTATGTAGAATCTCATTCCACACCGACCCATTAAAATAGTATTCTATTAAACAAATTCTTTCACAATTATTTAGCAGCTTGAAAAGAGCGCGAGTCCCACCTTTGCATGTATCTAACAATCGTTTTCGCCCTCTACTGAAAAATGACGAAAATGGACTTACGTTAATCTGGTTCTGAGGTACCGAATTGTTGCATTAATTATGAAAACTCTTTACGACTAATATTGAGTTTGAAACTTTGCTATTTAGAGGTTTTTGCTGAAAACTTCTTATGAACTGATAAGAGATTGATTCAAAGAATTCAAGTTTAAATAATTTAACTTTTAGTTTTTAAAAACTTGAATTAAAAATTTCAGAAAGAAAGCAAATGTTAGTACTGAGTTCATCTTTAAAAAAATCAATTATGCCTGCCGTCGGCAAATTTCGATGTGCGGCGATTTTACAGCTCTCTCGTTATCATAGTAATTTTAGCTTATGATCTTGAGTCATAAACCAGTTAATATTATTAAGAATTATTTTAATTTCTTAAAAATTACGGTTAAACATGCGGGGCTAAAGAAAAAGGAACTCACCCAGAATATGAGATTGAATGCTATGAGTACACCTTTCGCGCACTTGGCACCACAGCTCAGCGCCATTCTTCAAACCGGCTGCAGAACCGAGATTCTGAAAAAGAAAGACTTTTAAAAACGAGACATTATATTTCCTACACGATCAGCAGGCGCATATTTTTCAAAAATGTGGTTCATTTCTCCATCAGATTTTAGAATCAACAAATTTTCTCAGAAATTGTGTTTCATGGAGATGAGAATAATATGAAGGGTCAGGGGGAAAAACCACGGTAGTCACATTTGATTCATTTTGAGAAAAACGAAATTTAAACTTTACGAACTCATAAACTTCCCCAGTAGACTTGTTCTAAAATGACAATAATACATGGACTACAGTGTTTTTTCACGAATATTGCATATACTAAACGAAATTACTTATTTTTCTAACAGGTGGTAGCATCAGTTTAAATTCAACAAAAAGTGGACTACACGTGGTTTTTCCCCCTGACCCTTCATATGTTAATAATAATAATAGTAATTCTATCCATAAATATAAAATTCTCTCTTTTTTTTTGTGCAATAACTTTCTCGTCAAACAGTGTTCTGCAAAATCTACACTGCAAAAGAAAAAAAACTGTTGTTTTTACAGTATAATGCTGGCAACACAGATTCCAGTTTAAAACTGTAAAATGCACAGTAGAAAATTGAAATAAGTAATAAACTGTACAGTAATTAACTAAAATTAGCAATTTTACAGTTTATTACCGTAAAGCAGCATTTTTACAGTCTATTACCACAAAATTAGCTGTATTATACTGTAAAAACAACAGTATGATACTGGCGGCAGAGGTGCCAATTTGAAACTGTAAAATACACCGTAATAAACTGTAAAATTAAGCAATTTTGCAGTTTACTACTGTAAAATTAGAAATTTTTGCAGTTTGTTACTATAAAATTATACTGTATTATACTGTAAAAACAACATCTATTTTTTACAGTTTACTACGTGCAGTTATGAAAATTGATACAAAATTAGTTTGCATACTGATAGTTTGCCAAACAAAGCCGGTTGTATTAATTCGTCCTAAATTAGACAATATAATCTAATATTCAAAAATTTATCAAAGACAAACAGCAGCATTCCATTCTACTGTTCATCTCTTCCATTCATATTACCATACTGGGAAAGAGGGGCTGGTATTACGTACTAATTCTTAGATCCTAGATTACCTCAAATTAATTTGTAGCTAGTTTCTTGACTCTTTGATTTCATGTGTTTTAATATTATGTTCAAAATGAAATTCTATATTTTGTGTAACTCATCTATATTTTCAGAAAAACTAGCATCAGCTTTCCCAACCAACTTCCATTTCAAATTCCCTTTTTTCGATTGTACTACTTGTGTTGACTTCATAGGATGAGGGGGAGGAGGGGGGGGGCTTGATTTCGCATGAATTTCCAAAGGGTGACGCAGAGCCTGAAAATTCGGAGCCCCTGCTTTAATGCAAGTAATATATACATTTTTAATTTAAGCAAAGTCTACACCTTTACGGTTTTTCACAATTTGAGATTATTAATTTATTTTTGAGAGGGCATGACCGAGTGGCAATTGACAGCTGATTTTTCAATTGCCATTTCTTAAAAATTCAGTTCTCCTGTTCTTTTTCGAATGGCAATTTTAAAAAAATGGCGATTTTTCAATTGTCATTTTTTTTTTTTTAATTCAGTTGCCCTGTGGTAGGTGGCGACAGCTAATTTTGCCTTTTGCTGTTTCATATTATTTTTTAAGTAATAACATTTCTGAGAGTTCAACATGTGAAAAATATGCGTAGTGAAGTGTTAAATCATGGAATTGCAAACAAAATAGTTTTATTTTGAGTTCGATTTTAAAACTCGTTCTTGTTATTGTTGGATATAATTCAATGAGAAGGAAGTAGCAACAGACAAGATTTTATAACCCCTGTTGTGAAATAATATGAGAAAGTTATGAAATTGAAAGAGACAGTTTCGTGGCCGAAAATCATATAAAATTTAGCAGTGTGTAAGAAATGATTTTATACAAACACGGGGAAAAATACTTCGCCGCAAGTTACAAAACGTGACAGAGTTCCCAAGTAATGACACGAGACAGTCTACCTTGAAGTGATGTAAAATGTCAGAGTTCATAAAGCTAATTGCAATATTTAACCATGAATTTTCTTCCTAGCTGATCTTTCCTGGTGCGCTTTAGGAAATACGCTTTACTTCCGATTCGAAAGTTAAGCGCTATGCACGTACAATCGGACCCAGTTAATATGAATTCAAAAAAAAAATTTTTTTTTCATAATAACCAGAATTCATACCAACCAAGATGGGACTGCATTTTACTTTAAATTTTCTTTCAAAAAGTTAATGCAGCAATCTATATACATAAAAGACTACTTTTGAAAACGTATGTCCGGGGTAATCTTCCAAACTACTGAACCGATTTTAACCATTTTTTCACCGTAGATAGATAGAGTAACAGGGAGCAGGATAAGCTATAATTTATTTCTGAAAAGCTTAGTTTAAAAAAGTTATTATGGAAAACAGTTAATTTTATGTCATTTCCCCATTAAATGATTAAATTTTCAACCCATTGTTGCAAAAATTTGGTGCCATGCAGCAACAATATTGATTGTAATCATATTGAAAATTTTGAACCAAGGCTTCTCTGGAGTAAGTATGGAATTTATTGCCTTCTAAGGATTTTTATATTTATCTGAGCCAACAATCGCTAACGGGTGAAATAAAAAAAAATTGATTTTGGCAATAGTTAGAGAATAGAAAGTGTTTATAGTCAAAAAAATTTCTAAATTAGGTACATAAGATGTTTTCACCTCACCAATGTTGTCACGAGGATAGAAACTAATAATGGGACTTATTTAACGAGCAATATTTGGAAATGGTTAATTTCAGTGCGATTGATACTGTAAATATGTATTTATTTTAATATACCAAGCTTATAACATTTCCTATTTACTCAAACATTATTTGTAGCTTGCTATTTTTTTTAGCTTGCATTATTTTTTTTATAGTTTATCCATAACATAGCCATTGTTTACAGAAGTAGCCATTATGTTTATAGATATGCACTTTAGTGTTGGGAAATTTATGAATGAGTTTCACTAAACCACCCTACACCCATAGAAACCCGGGCAGGGCCGGGTACCCGGCTAGTAGGATTATAAAAGATTAGTAGAGAAGTGTGGGGCAAAACGAAATAGTAAGATAATTAACCCTTTTTTAAAATGAACGAATTGGAAATTACAATTTGTTTTGGAAAAAAAGAGTGTTTTACTTTCGAGTCATTGTGTAGTTATTTTGTTGTGTTTGTTCTCCAGGGTTTTGTCCTTCTAATGCTTAAATTATTATTTCTATTGAGGAAAAAAATGCCCTTTCGAGCTACAATCGTTGAAAACTAAGTTTCGTTTTTAAAGGCATGCATAAAATTGCTATCGATATAATCATTAAAATTAGTAAAACGTGTTATAACACATCATAATGTCAAATGCTGAACAATATGAATGCAAAAGAATCTGTTGACTCTTTGATTTCTTCCAAATGTTGAGTTTCATAACTTTTGTCAAAACCACTCTAAATAAAAACATCCGCATCTAGAGTTTTTCTCCTATCCGGTGAAATTCAAGACAGACAAGTTCCACTGTTTATTTTTTATCCTTCACGCTCGGTGAAGAGGTGAAAAAATTGGTTAAAAAATGGTTTGAAGTTATCTTTATCTCTTTATACAGGGTGCTCCGTTTTAACCTGCACGATCTTTATTTTCTCAACCGTTTTGTCTTAGATGCGTACTTCCAAGCGCAGAAATGCTCAAAATGAAGTGTAGATTTAAGATGTTGGAAGTTTGAAGCGAAAAAAAAAAGTTGAAAAATACAAAACGCAACTTTGTATACAGATCCTAGGTCCTTAAACTTACCTTTAAGAAAATCAAAAGAAAAAAAAAAACTAATTCGAACACAAAAATTTTGACATTACTACAACTAATATTCACCGAGATATAAAACGCAGCGTTTTGTGCCTTGACTTACACCACTTTAATCTCGCTGCTAATAAACCGTCTTGGGAGAAATTGAATCGGTGAGTGCATAAACAACGTAAGTCCAGAACTTTAAATCGTTCAGGAGAGAGGAAAAACGTTTTAATTCTAGCATTGTTTCTGCGGTCAACGTTCAAATAACATTCCCCGTATCTTTCGAATTAGTAACCTGACTGACGTAATTTTTGAGCTCAACACGCACCTTGCCTCCCACAACTTGTTTCCACAAAAAACGAATTTTCAAATTTTTGTGACTGATGTTGTTTTTGCACTCACCGATTCAATTATACAAACTGCAAACGGCTTCAGTAGGATGACAGCCGGTCAATCTACTGAAAGGACGATACGTTCCAATCTCAGTTTTTGCACGGGACCTCAAAACTTTGAACTTGAATATCTCTTCGAGTTTTAATCGCAATTTGTTTCAAATTTTTGTGCTGGAATTTATTTTCAATGTAGATTTTTTTCCTGAACATAAGTTAAAATACCTGGAGTTTGTATGAGAAATTAGATTTCTTATTTTTTACCATTCTTTTTTTAGTTTCAAACTTTTAATATCTTAACTCAGCAACTCATTTTGAGCATTTTTGAAACTGAAAGTATGCATCTTGGACGAGCCAGTGTGAAAATGAAGGTCTTTACATATATACATTTATTTGAAAAAAAAAAGCGAAAA
>JAXGGA010000678.1:0-198694 GCA_038373865.1 Uloborus plumipes
ATTTCTTTTGTATTGACGCGACCTATTAAAGCACGATGTAAAGCATTTACACCGCCAAAACTGCCATGGAATCTGAGGAACTTCGATACAGAGGTTGGTCAGAACCTTGTTCCCATTACAAAACCTGCTTATGATCAATGCAGCTTACACTAAAATTCCATATCGATATACGGACGGTAAATATACTTCATACAAACTCCAACTATTTATATGGTTTAGATAAATATCACCGTAAAATAAAATTACCATTTACTTTTCTTCAACACCACCAGATGGCGCCACAGTTTTTACTACAAACTCACATTGCCAGAGCATTGCTCGCATTCATTTCAGTGAAGCCTTTCTGCTCCAAGTCCCCGGTAGATGGCGCCTGCACTAAAAATCCAACCTCCAGTGGAAACCTTTTTCCTCTTAAGATTAATTTTCCCCCCATCAATAAGGTCCGGAAGTGTCTACTGGCTAGCGTACCTGGCTGGAATCGGGTGGTTCGAGGGTTCGAGCCCCCACTGCAGAGGATATTTTATATTCTAATCAATTAAAGTAATTAGGCAATAATTAAACAATTAATTAAATTAATTAAATGAATTAATAAAATTAAGTAATTAAATTAAGTATGGAAATGAAGTAATTAAAATTAATCCAAGCTGGCGGCGAACCCTCATGCAAGATGATGGATTTCAAAAATGACGTCATCAAAAATACCCCCGTGCCAGATCATGACGTCCGAGGTGTGACGTCAGAGGTCACGTGACCGTTCTTTCCCCCCTTCAGGACCCTTCCCCCACTGTTGAGTTGTTTTCCTCCATCTGCCTCCTATATCCCCGTCCTTACTACTTACGGTGATGTTTCAGTCGTTCAAGCAGTCTTGGCACGGGTGCTAAGGAACACACATTTTAAAACCGAATTTTAAAAAGTCTATGAACAAATTAGTTGACCATTCAAAACGTTGCATTTGAGTTAAGTAAATCCTATCATGAATAAATATTAACTTAAAAATATATTACCACGCTTCTTTTATTCTATGTCTAAAATGTACGGTTGTTTTGTATCATTACAGCGTATTATCACACCGTGTGCACTACACTTAATCACTTACATTACACCAAAAAAAAAAGAAAAGTTTTGACAGTTTTAATTCAAATGATGTTTTTGTGCAATCACGAATTGCGACATGTGAAGGCTTGTGTTTGTGTGTGTGCATCTGTGTATGTGTATGTACGCGTGTGTGCGTAGACGATCGTGTGCATGCATAGGACATGGTCGGTACCGTCAGGAGCAGAGGCTGAGGACCTGTACCACCTGCAGCCGAGGCCGGTGGACCTTCGAGGAGGTGGAATACCATCCACTCAACTCCTGGTGGAAAACTCCTAGTCCAATCTGAAAAGGGAACCACACGACTACTACGGTCGAAAATGAAAATAAATAGCAATTCATCATTGCTCAAAAAAAAGTTACTCATCAATTAAAACTCAAAGAAATCACACTATTAATTTTGAACTATTGTAGAAATCACACATCTTTACGTTTCAGGTAGTATGGTTGGTTGTTGGTTACTTTGGGTTTACTGACACAAGAGCCTTCATACGCTATACTGCGCCAAACGATAATAACCGATAAAGCATATAAAAATTTAAAACACTTTTAAAACAGACACATGAATGATGTTTAAAATCTTAACAAATCAAGAGAAAGAAAGGCCAGACAATTTTAAGTAAAATTAGAAATACATAACAAAACAAAGACAAAACACAAAAGACGAAGATAAAACTACTAAATTAGAGATATAAAACCAATTTTTCATGCAAAAAACAAAAGGTAAGTAGTATGGATTAAGTAACCTGTCTTATTTGAATCACTGCACAGAATTCTGCAAGAACGTTTGTCTGAAGATGCTTTTTCGAAAGCTACCTACTTGAACCTTTTTTAGTATAACGTGCGGCTCCCTGGTGAAGTGTGAGACCCCTACCACACTAGGCAGGGTTACACCCATTCTATTCAGCTACTGTCTAAAATTTTTTCGTGCTACCTCCGCTGTATCTGCGCACGCGCGAAGTCTCCTCGGACTTGCTCGAAATAGGGGGAAAAACAACGAGGAAGTAGAAAGCGAACAAAAGCTGAAAGCATCGAGTAGTGCGCATCCTAAACCTATCTCCCCTTTTTCAGATGGAAGCGTCCGTGGCTCCCAGGCGCACAATACGCAAACAGACAGTACAACTCAAAACAGATTTTCATACTACCATTTGTTATTTGGCATGAAAAATCTTAAAGAGAGTCCTGGGTTGCTTAATAATAAAGCATTCTTTGAGATTCTGCATAAGATTTTTAAAAAATTTAGACTCGCATTATAGCTCCAACGTACTTTTATTGTTCGAAACTTTTCTATTATTGAAAATTTCAGCTACTGAATAGAGCTATATATAGCAGATTTACCTTTAAAGTTTATTGTCATATTTCATCCACCATAATCATACGACTTACGACCTTTGAATAAAACAGTGCTCCATAAATGAAGTCAAATGCAATAAATTCCTTTTTTCGACAACGGTTTTCTGTGTAAGCGAACAAACTGCTTCGCCTTAAAATAACATAAAAATACTACTGTTAATAAGCACTCGTAAATTATATTTATTTTAAATTTTTCCCTTGCTACTGCGATTTAAAAGCCGTATATTGTTTCGAATATGATCATGAAACAATAGTACAATCGAACCGTTTTTTCAAAAACCAGTCAACAAAGCTCTAAAAGTTTTTACTCTTATTTAAAATTTTTCTATAAAAGTTACAACATTTTATAATGAAACGTACATATATTTAGATATATTTTTTTTCAGAAAAAAGTGTAGTCGCGATTGAATGAATTAAAGGGATGCTATAAATGTTCTCAATATTGAAAATTTGTGTTGACTGGTTTTTGAAATAAACGATCAATTCATATAAAGTTTTTCTGAAATGTTATAATACATTTTTATTTCTAATGCAATAGCAATTTCTTAAATTAAATCTTTAATCATCGATACTAAACTCAAAACTGTGAAAAGAAAATACAATAATTATTGAAAAGGCGAGTTAAATCAACGAGTAGAAAAGTAGTTATCGAATCTGAATTAGATGAAGTTAATTTTACTTAGGCATGCTTGCAAGCCTCTGAAATTACATTGAAACTTGAAGTAAAATTTCAACCAATCCGCCGACTCTATTATTTATCACCGGTCTCGCGAAGTAAATATATCATCATAATCCAACTCATTTACTTGCCAATATATCTTGCTAATTCAATTTCCTTTTCTTTTTACCATAGGCCATAGGTCTCTGTCAAATTTCTTTATAAGTTGAATCTTCCCATGATAAATTGAAAAAAAAAAAAAAAAAAACTTTTATGAATCAAAAAACTAGTTTACATAACGAATACGTGGTGGCTTTTAAACGAGATAATTTAGGAACCCCCTTTTAACTGCACGCCAAGTCACAGTCAAAATGATACAGGATAAAATCGATAGGAAATATTGCGCTAAAATTGATATTGATGCAAATCAGACAACCTAGAAAACCATGCTGACAGAAAACTTCGAAACACCATATGCTATCTATCCCATTAAAATCTGTGCGCGTCTGTCGGTCATCTCCTGAAAGGCGGATGTGAGTTAAGGGTCGAACGACAGATAAAAAATCAGTAATTTACTCGGAAATATATGTCACCCGGTCTCATCTTAGTATGATTTTACTAAGCATAAATATTAAGAGTAAGAATCTGAAAGAGTGTCACGCCTGTAATTCATGACGTCTCAGATTTTTTCCAAAAAAATTACCAAATGTTTATTATCTTATTGAAAGACCAAATCCAGAATGGTTTTGCTCTAAATTTGAGTTGTTTAGTTTTTATGGACCCCTAAAGATGAGGCGTAGTCCAGTTTGCCACGCTGTTGAAACCCTAATCCCATTGTGTCGATCTCTGAATGCACCTGAGCCCATTTGTGTCGATCACTGAATGCACCCCCCGTGCAGCCTTCAAAATTCGGAAAGCAAGACCGGTTGTCCGCCATTTTTGACCACCATCGTAGGAAAAATTAATCTTTACGCCAAATAAGCGATAAAAGCCATTTGATGGAACGACGCCAAAACTACGTGCTATTACAGATGTGGCGCTCTTGGTGGAACGAGACTAATAAAAAGTTATAACTACGATAAGTAGGAAAGCAAAATGTTTGAACTTCCGCTGAATATTGGAAAATATTATATGAATATTTCTAATTATAATTTTGCTACTTTCTTATGTTTTGCATAGAGTGGGTCGGGGTAATTTGGATAATCGGGGGAATTTGGGTATAAATTACGTTTTATTGAATAAAATGAAAAATACTCATTTGAGATAACCTACAAAAATTCACAGTATAAACATCCTTCATACCTATGAGAATATGCTGAAAAAATGTTTCTAACACTTTTATTAAAATTGATAAAAAATAAATTAAACTTTTTGAAGATGGCAGTGTAATGCGAGCCAACTACTTCCAAATAGTGTTGCGAATGAACATGTGACTCTATGTAGTAGTGAAAATATCAACGTAAAATAGGCACAAATAAGCAGAGATACTGCAGACACGTGTTTCGGTGCTACAAGGAGCCCCTTTTTCAATGCAAGAAGTGTGAGCTTTAGGATGAAGAATCATCCGATAAAAGCAACACATTCGAACAAACATTATTTCATTCTGTTTTCTTCTGCTGTTTTTTCTGGGTGTTACAATTGCTTCGGTACATAATTTTCCTATTCGCAAATTTATTGCTAATTTATTCATAAGTGGTTTCTTTTTTTGACAATGTTTATGATCTATCGGATCTTTTGGAAATTTATTTCTTAACGGTTTTTTCTTGATGGTTTCATGTAATAAATTTCGGCTCTAAGCATTGTCTTGTTTGTTTTGTTAATATCCAGTTTTTGCTATTTATACTATCTTTTGTTCGAATGTGTTGCTTTTATCGGATGATTCTTCATCCTAAAGCTCATACTTCTTGCATTGAAAAAATGGCTCCTTGTAGCCCCGAAACACGTGTCTGCAGTATCTCTGCTTATTTGTGCCTATTTTACGTTGATATTTTCACTACTACATCAATAGCACAAAGGTATTTGTAAACTTTATGTGACTCTATGTTTTTCAAATTCAGGTATGTATACATTACATATGTCTACTCTAATTTGTCATTAAATTGAAAAAAATATCACTGTTAGTTTTCAGGTAATTAATGATTTAAAAACACGGGGTAATTTGGGTATAAAGTTCATTTACCAATCAGAAGGACAAATGATTATTTTAACGGACTACAAAAGCGAAAAAATAAGCCCACTATTGTGCCTAAAGCTATAAGATTCAGAGAACTTTCAGAGAAACCTGTTAAAATAAAGAAAAAATCTACAAAAACTGTCAAGATGAGTCAGTTCGAGAAAACAAAAGTAAAAAGTGAAGATAACCTTTCCCAGCCTTCTACAAGCCATGTAGGATTATGGGTTTCAGTAAACTATCAGAGTGAATATGGGAAAACTCAAAAAGAATTCAGGGGGCAAATAATTGCCCAAGACCCTGAAAGTCCAGAAAGTTATAGCGTTAAATTTTTACGGAAATGTGAAGGTGACGGTCAACGTTACATTTTCCCGGACGAGGAGGATGTTGAATGGGTTAAGTTGGGGCAAATTTCAACACATTTCCTGTTCCAGACTATAATGGAAGATTTTTAAATTTGCTTGAATGTTCTCTCATAAAAAACTACTGCCCATTCCATAATTGATTAGTCATTTTGTGCAATTTTTTGTATATAACCTAGAATTTGTTTTATTTGTAACCTGGAATTTTTTTTATTTGTAACCTAGAATTTGTCTTAATACTCATAAAAATTATTATTTACACTATCTCATTATTTATATAACACCTACATTAAACATAAGTTTAAAAAAATTAAGTAGGGTAGTTGTTAAAAACCGGGGGTTAAGTAGGGTAGTTGTCTTTGCTCTATAACCATTACTATACCTAAATTCCCCCGTCCACGGGGTAATTTAGGTATAGTGAAACTTAATTAGCCATTAATATACAAATGCATCTATTAACTTGAAATTTGTGAAAAACTATTCTAAAAAGTCACAATGCTAAGATGAAACAAGAAAAAGAAAAATAGAAAAGTATAATTTTTTAAACAGGACTGGAAAGCTCAAAGTAGGTCTATTTTATACCCAAATTACCCCGACCCACCCTATTATTTACTTTAAGTTGTTGATATTATTACTTAAGTTACTTTTATAGTTGAATAAAACTAAAATAGAGCATTTTTTCTGCTATATCAATTATTTTACAAATGAACTTTTAATTTTATACCACGGGCAAAGCCGTGCGGGTACCGCTAGTATGTTTTAAAGCTCATGTCATTAAGCGCAAAAAAGTATTTGACTTATCAAACATTATGCCCCCCCCCCCTCCTATTCATTGTATTATAGTACTGAGAGACTTCCGCTGTTTAAAAAATCAAACTTGTATTTCTCTCAATGGTACCTACAATGTACAAGTCGTAAGTGAAAAAAAAAAACAGCTACAGTATATTCTTTTTTGAAGAATGTTAAGTATTCAAGCTGTACAGAAACTAAGTTTAAAAAAGCAACCGGCCAGGGAGAGGGAAACATAATTCACAAAATAGTGTTAATAATGCAATTCTTGTAAGTACACCTCCCCCCCGCCCCCATATTCTTGACATAATTTCCGTGGATTTACAGATGAGCATTAAGACAAAGGAAATAAATGAAGTGTTAACTGCGCGTATGAAGGCATAATTTCGGTAAAACAAAGAATATATTTTTGTACAGGAAATAAGCATTGAATTGCTTATATTGAGGACCCGATTAAGTTAAAGCGATGCCCAGGTTATGTTGAAAATTCGTATTTTCCGTCAAAAGACAATCCCCCCTCCCCACCAATTAATAATAGATGCGATACATGAACAAATATTCACTTATAGATTGTACACTAATAATCCTAACACATATTGGTGCTGCCCCATCTCTTTGTATCCTCTCACAAGTAGCTGAATCAAAACTTTGTTTTTACAATTTAGGAAAAAAATCTAGTACTAAATATTTATAATAAATTGGATATTATAACCTTGTAAAACATTCAGTCAGGCAATTATAATAAAAACAAAAACAAAAAAAAAAAAAAAGAAAGCTGAACTTTTGAGTAAATGCAGAATCCTGTAGGGTAGTTTTTGATCTATTGAAAAAATAAATTAAAATTAAAACTTCCTGATTAAAGATTTTAGATTTCAAATTTAGTATTAGGCAACAATTTTTAGAAGTATTTCCAAAATCGGGAGAAGTTTAATACAAATAGAAGTATTAATAAAATTGTATAGAAAATATTATAATGAAATAGTAAATAGCGCGGCATAAGTCGAAAAATAAAACATTTGCATAATATTTAAACATTGTTGAATGAATGTTTTTAACCAACAACAAAATTAACATTGTTTTATTTTGTTCCCCTTAAAATATGGTGCTAAATTTCAAATCTAGGGAGCAGTGCTTTAATTTTCACTGTTAATTGGATATTAGCATTAAAGTATTAAAATTTGAAATAAACTTCAGTCAGAACAGCGTTTTTACTGCTGTCATTATAATAGATTTGTTTAAAAAGAAACAAAGGAAAAAAAAAGAACTGAAAGTAAGGAAGCTTATTTTCCTACGTATTAAAGAGGCCACGTGCTACGTGTAATCGAGATTTTTTCTTTTTAGGTTGATTACTCATTATTTGGAAAAAATGCCTTCGTATTTCACTTTGAAAGGCTGTGCACTAATTCTTATTTTGAAATTGATTAAAAGTGTAGTAAACTAAAAGCAGATGCTTATAGATTGCTTCGGATTGCACACAACGACTAAAATGACGCGCACATATTTACCACAAACAAACGACCGTCGAAATCTTGGGCAAACAGTGAACCGCATTTTTAAAACAATGAACAGTTTCAACTTTTTTTTTTTTATTCTTTTTATAAGTTTTTTCTTGGATCCCCCCCCCCCTCCCGTACTTGCTTTTATTTTAGTCTGGATTGCACGTAGCACGTGGCAAAAGATGCCACGCGTTACGTGTAATCCAAATTTTTTTTTATGAGACGGGTACAATATTGGAAAAATACCTTTGTATTTCGGTACGAAATGTTGTATTACGTTTTTTTTTAAGAAACTGATTTAAATTGTGGTAAAATTAAAGCAGATGCTAAGAGATAGCTTTAGATTGCTCACAACACACTAAAATTGCGTAAGCTTATTTATTACTTTCAAACGAACAAACTCATGTAAAACGACCTACAATACTGTACATTTAACATCTTCGAACTAAATGTATATGAATTAAATATGTAAATTAAATAAAAAAATAAAATTTTGCATCTTTGTCTTTGAAAAAAAATAGCAATATCAAATCAAATTAAAGCTTGCTGTATAGAGTCAGATTGAATCTGTTCACCAGGAGCTGAATTACATTTTTTTTTCCCTCTGAAAATTTCAGAACGCTACTTTTTCCGAAAATTTAAAATTCGAGAATTTCTAGTTTTTCTCTAGACTGGAAGTTTGTTTCTAAATGTTTGTACGCACTAGCGATTTTCTCGACATGATTGGCGGTTAGTATGTCTATTCTTAGAGTGAAAGTTGAAATTTCATTTTTCATATTTTTAATCATGCATTATGTCTAGAATGTGTCTTAAGGTTTTTTTTTTCAATACTCATTACACCTTTCCATAGCCTAAATTTTTACTTAATACGATATAAAAAACCAATTTTGACAATTCATTTGTTCAAAAAAAATTTGTAAAGGTCTTTTTTTAGTAAAAAGTCACTTTTTCCTACAAAACCCAAAAGTTTCCTGAAAACTTTCAGTGCTCACTTCTTCACACTAAAAAAAAAAGTGTTTATCTCTTCGTTACAGACCCCAAAAGTATATGACCCTCCAAAATTGGAAACAATCATCTAAAAAAATGATTTACAATTAAATGATTCACATCCCCCCCCCCCCAAAAAAAAAACGTGATTTTTGTCACATAACTTTAGTACATCATTGTTTAAAACCCACATATTGCATTTACACTAGCTTTTAGACCTTTTTATCACAGCAATATAACCATTTCCCATATTTGCCAAGTTTCAAATGTTTTTAGTAATACAGTCGACGCTCGATATAACGACCGTCTCCGTCCTACAGAAAACGGTCTTTATAACGAGTGGTCGCTATAAGAGGTAGAACATAGAGTATATTGGGATACAGTTGGGGGTTTTCTCACCGGTCGTTATATTAGGATGGTCTTTATAACGTGTGGTCGTTATAACGAGCGTCGACCGTATTTTTCCTCACAACTGTTAGCGTAAATGAAAACTTCGAAAACGTGGTTCTGAGAAAACTAAGAAAGACAAAATAAATTTCTTTAAAGGTAATGCATTTGCATTCCTTAAATGTCTTCTAGTTTTCTAAATAATTCATTGATTAAATTTTTTTCCAAGTTTTAGAAAGAATAATATTGGGATAAATGTCTCAAAACAGATTTTTTTGTTTTTTAATTAGGGTGGTCTCCTAACCTGTCTTAAACACAAAAATACTTAATTTCTAGATTTCTTGTTTAATTCTTGAATGCGGAAAACCAATTCCAAAAACCCGAGGATAAAATTTAAAAAAAAATGAGATTGGTCGAAGGCATAAAAAAAACAATAAAAGTAAAACAAATTATTGCAAATTGAATCAACAATAGTAATAAATTAAAAATATATATATTATAAAAAGACGAAAAAAAAAATGTTGATCAACAAAATAAGCACTATATTTAGACACGTGAAAAAAGTAGACGGTAATATTAAATTCCGGAGTTAATTTTACTGCCTATGACGCAATGGATCACGTGGTCGCTAAATGCGACTCATATAAACAATAAAAAGAGAAATGTGAAGCCAAAGCGAAGTCAGAAACCAACCTTTGATTACTAAAGAAAACTCATATTTCATCCAGATTTTTTGAAAATTGGTCACTTTATTAATTACACGCATTACTGATTAAAACTATTTCAAGTTGGAGACAACATTTTTTCAAAAACAAGATCCCCCCCCCCCCTCTAAAAAAAAGAAAGGAAAAAGGACCAATTTAACTTTTATTTCCCAGTGTCAATATAAAATTAATTTACAGAGAAAATATAACTAGGCCATCGAAAAATAATATGCTAATGTAATATGCTAATGCGATTTTGTAAAATCGCATACAAAAAGTCACGCAGGTTATCACAAATCGGGATCCGTTATTATTCTTTCGGAATGAAATCAAATAAAGAAACAATTTCCAATTTATCAGCAAAAAATATAATTGACGAGTGTAATTGAACCAAAAAGCAAGTAATATATAGACTTATCTCGCGTTATCTTTTATCACAGGTCTTTCTTTTAGGCATAAAAATCAAAATAAATAAGTGTAATAAGATTTTAATACACTTTAATTATTGTTTCATGAAGCTCTCCTTTTGTTTTGGAATGATTTTGAGATATATTTGCGAACATTGTAGAAGAAAAAAAGTTAGGTTTCTAAAACTTGCTATAATGTTACCCTATTGTAACCGTTTTTAAGTCGTGAAAAATTTTATCTCAACTTATGAAACTGACACTGTACAGAAATATTTTAAAAAGTTTTTTTATCTTTATCGTTTTAACAATTTTAGCCCATATGTTTCGCCATTTAATAATAGCTCTCGGATTTTCTAACAACCATGCTTCAGTAGAAACAATTATTCTGCTTTGCACAGGTTTTTTCCTTTCGTTTTTCTAGGAAACAATCATTTTTTAAAAAAATATATGAAAAGAAAAAATGCTGTATTACAATTGTGATTGCGAACTCTTTTTTATTATCCTATACTATAATACGAGAGATGTTTGTCAAGTCGAAAATCGCCCCGGAATTAATAAACTCCGGTAAACTTGGGGGTCTGGGGTTTTTGGCCACGGGGAATCGATTGGCGCCGGTTTTGAAGCGCTACGGTCGAAAAGTTCGGAGTTACAGATAGGATTCATTAAAAGTTTGAGAAGATTTCTTACTACGCCATTTTCTTTATGATTCATAGCAAGCACGTTTTAACAATGGATTTCATATTTAATCACATCAGCGTAAATTTATGTTTTTATGGTATTTGGCAAATAATTTTTGGCAACAGTAATTCTCTGATTTCGATTTCAAATCACCGTCAACAAAGTCCGACATTTCAACATTCATCAGATTTCAAACTACATTTTCAACATGCAAAACGCACCTCTACATGAAATTCTACAAGGAGCCGGAATTTTGGAACAACAAGCAATCAACTCAATTCTACCCGCAAATGGACAACTAGAAGATACCGTCATTGTCAGAATGCTTCTCCATTACGCCAAACAAGCTTACCCGACCGTCAAAGTTGCCGTACTTCACCCTGAATTTGTCGCAAGATTCTACGTTACAACAGCGGATGGCGCTTATGAAGGAATGGCTCTTCTCAACGATATCAGCGACCAGAACAAGGCTTTTAACTATCTATACGGCGTACCACAAGGATTCGACGTGCTACTCATTCCCATTCACAAGAGAGCTCAAATGGATAGAGGCGAGCACTGGATGCTAGGAATTTACGAAGCAAGCTATGGAGAACGTCAACTATTAGTCTGCGATCCAGTCGACAACCAGCTGCCCATCGATGCTGCTTTGAGAAAAATACTGCGACACGTTTTGAATACCGTTGTTACGAATGAAAAGTTGAAAGGTTGCATCGTGAAACCTCGCAACGCTTACAACCACCAAGATGACGCGTCTTCCTGCGGAGTTTACATCGTCTTTTATGCTCGAAAATACCTCTCTCATCGACGCCTTTTCCTGGACAATAATTTTCAAGTAGCGGATGAACGGAAGCAAATTTACCAATTCGTTGTGAACAGTGACCAATTGAACATGTCAAGACCATCTGAAGCCGCATCTTTCACATCTTCGACCAATATGCACGCTTTGAATATCCATGACCCGATGAGAACGCCGTTGCGCCCGACAAGAGCAGTCAAGCAGCGTAGGAAGGAACGAATCTCGGATATATTGATGGAACTCAATGCATCTCAACGAGAAAAATACCGCGATGATGCAAGACACAGACGAAAAAACGAAACAATGAGGGGCCGCAACATTCGCCTAGAGGAACAACGCCGCCGTACTGAAAGACTCCGTAGAGCTGCGAAATCTCGGCCTGCGTCAACCTACAAAAATGCTGCAACTTCCGACGTGGAATACAAAAGTCTTGGTCCATTTAACGTCGCTTGCATCCACGATGGCACTTTGCATTTCCCAGAAGAAAGAGTGAAGAAACAAAATACACGTAGATTCATTTGGCGACTGCTGCTTACATGGAAGAATCAAACTACCAATGCCCGCATTTCCAAACGAATTAGCGCTTCTATTTGCACGACAACACCGCCTATCGGAAGAATTCCACAGAAGGATCCGCAACATCGACGCCTGCTTTGCACTTGCCTCATTCAAAGTCGACGACGACAGAACCGTCAATAAACATGGAATCTACGCGTTTATCGCCGGCGGTCAAGTCCATCACAAGATCAACCTGGCAACGCGCCCGACTCAAGATCCGCAAGGTGGGTTTGAACAGCCGAAGTTTGCCCAAATGTACTTCATGGACCCGGACGAGGCTACAGCTGCACGATCTGAGCTCAACCGAGAGTTAAGCCAAGAACTATTGCAACTACTCGAGGAGATCATGCGCTTTAACAACCCGTTCGTCCAATCGTTTATGATGATGAGAGAAGTGATCGAAGAAACCAACCAACGCGCAATCGCAGCCGGAGTACAACCGCCCAATGTCCACCTCGTCTTTACAAACCGTGAAGGCGACGATCCTCGACGATTCAACGCACCAGTTGTAAACGAAATAGCCGCAGTCTTGACTCTCAACGCCGATCAAAGCATCCCAGAGAATGAAATGGTCATGCGAGAACGTGGAAAAAACATCACGCAGCTAAGCAACATCGATGGTCGTGTCGAGCCTTTTACCTACCCGCTTTTCTACCCGAGAGGAACTTTTGGATTCTTTGTTGGAATGCCGCTGCATACGCCTTATCCATCAAGAAATCATGTTACACGCGCAGAATTAGCCTGTTACCGACTCGCCTACCGTCCGAATTATGCCAAGCCACTCCCGATCGATTGCACAAATGCAGGAATAGATCAACGATTGGTCGAGTTTAATGCACTTCACTTTGGCGGACGCTTACTCCAGCAATACGTGGTCGACACCTACATTCGCATTGAAAGAGATCGCATACAGTGGATAAAGAGCCATCAGCGTGAAATTCAAGCCGAGAAATACGCCGGAGTTCACAACATGCTCAAAAGCTTGGCTGCGCAAAAAGATGCTACAATTGGCGAAACAACCATTCTACCGTCATCTTTTCCCGGATCAACGCGCTGGTACACCGAGAATTTCGAAGACTCCATGGCATTAGTGAGAAGATTTGGATCGCCTGAATTTTTTATCACCGTTACCTGTAATCCGCAGTGGCCAGAACTCCTGTCAGCGATACGCAATGAATTCAACGCCGCAATTCCAGATAGCCTGTTGGCTCTAACCCGTCCAGACATCGTTGCAAGAGTCGCACGTCTCAAGTTCCGCCAAATCGTCGAAGACATCATGACGCATCAAATCTTTGGAAGAGCATCGGCGTACGTCTTCACCATCGAGTTCCAAAAGCGAGGTTTACCGCACATGCACCTATTAGTGATTATGTCGCCAGCGGACAAGATTCACAGCACTGACCAACTTGACGATTTTATCTCGGCGGAAATTCCAGAAGATGATCCAGAACTCAAGGAACTGATCTCGAAATGGATGATCCATAACCCGTGTGGTGATATGAACCCAAGCGCTCCGTGCATGGTCAGCAAACATGGAAGAGATCAGTGCAGGTGGGGATTTCCAATGGAACATCAAGACATGACATCGCTGGTGGACGATGAAAAGCCGAGGTATCGCCGACGCTACAATCCGTTCTTGGATCCAATGAACCCAGAATTCTCGCATGAGCAAGCCATCTACAGGAAAGACTGCAACGGCCAGCGCGTCACCACAGACAACCGCCACGTCATCCCGCACAACGCCTACCTTCTCAAGAAGTATCAATGCCACATCAATGTCGAATTCGTCGGCAGCATCGGACCGGTGAAATACCTCTATAAGTATATCTACAAGGGCCATGATTGTGCTACGATAAAGGCCGTCGAAAACCAGCAGACGATCATCTACAACGAGCCGGAGAAGTACGTGGAAGCTCGCTATATCTCACCAGTTGAAGCATGTTGGCGCCTATTCAAGGATTTCGAGATCCAAGCGAAAAGCCACACCGTTGTTCGACTTGACATTCACCTACCCGGACAAGATGGCGTTAACTTGGACCAAACACCAGTTGACCTTGCTGATATTGGACAGATGGGATCGACCTTAAGGGCTTACTTCCGCCATAACACCGCGCTGAAAGAAGACGAAGCGAACGGAAAGGCAGTCACCTACCACTACTATCATGAAATGCCGGAGCACTACCGATGGATTGGCCAGACGAGCACTTGGCAGAAGAACGTGAATGCTTGCAGCAGAATTGGTCGCGTACATCCAGTCAACTTCGTTTCCCAGCCAGAACTTTTCTTCCTGCGCACGCTTTTGTTCCACGTCAAAGAACCAACGAACTTCAGAGACCTCTACATTGTCGACGGTGTCCAGCACGCAACCTACAAGCAAGCCTGTCTAGCCAGAGGCCTCACATACGACGACCAACAGTACGTAGAAGGACTCCGCGAATCTGCTTCATCGAAAATGCCAAGTGTTATGCGCATACTCTTCGCTCAAATCCTGATACTTGGTGTGCCAGAAAACCCGAAGAGATTATGGGAACTGTTCAAAGAGGACCTAGCGGAAGATTTCATTCGAGAAGCAAGACGCACTGGTGGTTTCATAGAGGAAGCGATAAAGCGTGCCTACCGAATCATCGCGCATAAGCTGAACACCGAAGCTACGGAAGGCCGCAACTTCCGATACTGGGTGCAGACACATGGCATGGAAGACATAGACAACTATGAGCAAGATTTGGAACAAGATATGATCGACGAATCAACAGCAATCGGAGACCGTATGTACCAGCAACTCAACGAAAAACAGCGTGAAATCGTCGACACCATAATCCAAGCACTTGAAGACCCGACTCCTGCTGCGAAATGCTTCTTCATAGATGGACCAGGAGGAACCGGGAAGACATTCGTCTACAGCACTCTGTATCGCATCGTTACCGGAAGGCTTAAGAAAGTGAAATGCATGGCTTACACCGGGATAGCAGCGATTCTTCTACCGAGTGGTCAAACAACGCACCGAACCTTTGGCTTGAAAGTCCCGCTTACATCAGACTCAAGATCATCCATCAAACCAGGATCACCGAAGGCGAACGCACTCAAAGGAGCCCACATGTTTCTGATGGACGAAGCTCCGATGATGTCAAAATACGGCTTGCATAACATCGACGAACTCCTACGCGCGATTTGCAACAACATTCCGTTTGGAGGCAAAGTCATGGTGCTTGGTGGCGACTTCCGACAGTGCTGTCCAGTTCAACAACGTGCCAACAAAAGCGAAATACTCGACCTTTTGATCAAGAGAAGCCATCTGTGGCAACACTTCAAGATTTATTCGCTCGAAAAGAACATGCGCGTTGATCTCGAAGAAGAAGAATTCGCGAAATACCTGCTAAAGCTCGGCGACGGGGAACTCGAAGTGAATGAACACGGCGAAATAGAAGTCCCAGAAGCAATTCGCTCTGGTGGTAACCTCATCGATGAAATCTTCGGACCATGTCTCAGAAGTGGGAACTACGAAGCAATGAAGAATCGCGCTATTCTTACACCATTGAACGACGATAAGGACAAGACCAACGAGCAGATTATCGCTATGCTTCCAGGCGAAGAGAAGACATACACAAGTTTCGACTCGGTAAAGGATCAACATGAAGGGGGAATTCAATTTGCGCCTGAATTCCTGAACTCGATCAACATCGCCGACTTGCCTCCACACAATCTGAAGCTCAAGAAGAACGCCATCATCATGCTTCTCCGAAACTTGGACGTCTCTGAAGGAATGTGCAACGGAACACGATTGATTGTCACTGAACTTTGCAACAACATCATCAAGGCTAAGATCATCACCGGTGAACACGCAGGCCGACAAGTACACCTTCCAAGGATCACGCTCAACTCCAGCAAATCACAGCTTGGCGCAACTATGCAACGGCACCAATTCCCAGTTACTCCAGCATTCGCCATTACAATACATAAGTCACAAGGCCAAACATTCGAATTCGTCGGCGTGTTTCTCCCCACGACAGTCTTCGTGCACGGAATGCTCTACGTCGCATTTTCAAGAGTCAAGCGTCAAAGTGCGTTGAAGGTCCTGCTACCTCCTGAGAATCTAACCCACACCCGAAACGTCGTATGGAAGGAAGTCCTGAACAAGAGAAACTCACCAGCCGCTCCTGCCTCTCAGACAAGAAACTACCTGGACAACATGGAAGACTTCGCAATCGATGATTAATGTTTATTATGTTTATGCTGTAATAAGTTTTTTTAATATGTTTCTTATATATGTATATATGTTTGGTTTTTCTAAATAAATTTGTCAAAAATATTGAACTTCAACACACTTCAATCTTTACACTGCTCACTTTGTACCATTTCTTTAATTGTATAATTTTTTTGTTATCAATTACATTTTATTTCCTATGACTTTTCAAACTTTATCTTTGTATAGAATAGTTCCATTTCCAAACTCTAACTTTGTTTAGAATAGTTTACAATGGTGCACTTTAACCGGTTATCTTTTCACCAATGGTTTCACAAATTTTCTTATGGCATGTAATGTTTTGTTAAATCACAATTGAAAATTTAAACCTTCGAGTTAGCTTCGATACCTGTTTTCTCCGAGCGGAGCTCGGTCACCCGCTGGTGACACTAAACTTTTTGACGTTGCTTCTTTCAAGTGTGCAATGAATTTTTCGTGTTCTTGTGCTAAAAAGCCAATCTCTTGTAGATGTACACTATACATCTGTTCATCTGTACATTGGTATAGAACGCACATTGGTATTACCACTGTACATTGGTATAGAAGCTTTGCAGCAAATTTCTTCTATTTAAGCAGATATGCAATCTGAAATCCTTGAAAAAGGTTCGCCTTTTACAGATTGCGACTTTTCTTCAAAACAAGTTAACAACACATCTGCACATGTGGGTAAAACACTTTGACTTAACCCTTTCGGTGCACCAAAAAACGGACAAACAATTAAACGTTTAGAAGTTTTCCGGGGTTCCATTATTTATTTGTCGGAGAACGGAGAACAGTATAACAAAACTTGAGCATAAAAATATGCTATAAAGTTACAAAAAAAACTCACCCAAAGCTAAACACGCTGTACTTTTTGATCCACTTTCAGTTGCTAATTAAAGATACTGTTTGTTTGGTGGATCTAGCTGACTAAGTGACAACCAAAGGGAGTGCAGACTGCAGGGACTTCGAACTGTCTCCTAGAATATGTGTAATGTCTAGAAAAGTCGGCTGTAGAATAAAAATATACCGGCACAGTGCCGACGTAGTGCGTTCTGGTTCAGTTTTTGACTTTTTTTTTTTTTTCATATTTTGAGCCTTATGCACAAACAGAATGTATCTTCTAAAAGTTATATGTATATTTTTCGGTTCAAATTATGTTATCTACTAACAATTTAAATCAGATTCGATAGAAAAAAATTACTTTTTTTTTCAGATTATTTTTTGAAAATTTCCATTTTTAGCATATATTTTCCAACTTTGAGCCTCATGCGCGAAACGAAGTAGTCAGCTTAGATTTTTTATTTATTTTTCCCCAATTTTGGATACCAAACCACAACTTTTGAGAGGTAATGCGATTTCGAAATAAAAAAAAATCGATATTTTCGAAATTTGACATTGTAGGCGATTTTAGTCCAATTTAAGGCTGATGTGCAAACTAATGATCGTATGTAAAAGCTATAAAATATTTTTTTAGATTAAAAATGCACAAAATATTTACAGCTTATGGCAGTTGCATTATAAAAAGTTACAATTTTTTTTTCTTTTTTCCTTTTGAAAATTTCCATTTTTAACATATTTTTTCCAACTTTGAGCCTCATGCGCGAACCGAAGACGTCAACTTAGAATTTTTTTCTTATTTTTCCCAAGTTGTGGATACTAAACCACAACTTTTGAGAGGTAATGCGATTTCGAAATAAAAAAATCGATTTTTTCGACTCACCCTACTGCCCATACCCAATTCTAACTTTATTTTGATCGATCTCTTTTAAATTTCAAAAGCAATAACAATTCTAACATGTTGCCAAACATTATTTGCCAAATACCATAAAAACATAAATTTACGCTGATGGGATTAAATATGAAATCCATTGTTAGCACGCGGTTGCTATGAAACGGTAACAATAAGAGAAATCATAAAGAAAATGGCGCAGTAAGAAATCTTCTCAAACGTTTAATGAATCCTATCTGTAACTCCGAACTTTTCGACCGTAGCGCTTCAAAACCGGTGCCAATCGATTCCCCGTGGCCAAAAACCCCAGACCCCCAAGTTTACCGGAGTTTATTAATTCCGGGGCGATTTTCGACATTACAAACATTCCTCGTATTATAGTATAAGATATATATCAACGAATACAAATAAGTTACAGCAAATATCTAAATTTAAATGCTAAGCGAGTATTTTCAATTTCTAGGTAACAATCTTTTTAACCCTTTCCGACGCGCGTGATTAAATCTTTAGAAATGTGCTGAAAAAACCCTACATGAAGGAGTTTAACTGATAGGACGATTAGGCCACTTCCAATTATTTATACTTCTATGCATTACAGAAATTCATTATAGTCCACCTTTTGAGGTTACAGAATTGTACGAATATGACTTTCTGTTTCATATTCAGTCTTCATGGGAAATCCTGATGGATGGTTCTTTCTGTTGAGAATTAACGTATCCAATTAATTCGGAAATATTTTCAACGTTCACCTCAAAATGATGAATTCCCCTTATTCCTGGAACCACAGGAACAAAACACCACAGGTTAAGATTTTCAGTGGTTTGTTTTATTTCTTCATTGGAAATAAATAAAACATTGGTTTGACTAAGAAGTTTTTCCACCACAAGAAAACAACTTCACCGTGCTTGGCCATGACTTCTCTGCGAACTATTGACTTAGCCAAACCTCCGATTCCATCGACTACACCTTTACCATGGGATGTGGCGGTGTATTTCCAACTGAAGTTTCTGTTATGCTTTTTAGCTAAGTGCATTAAAAATCGGCACATGTATTTATTCTTAAACTCAGACGAAGGTCCGTCACTCCAGATTATTTCTTCAAAAACGGTTTTGTCAGTAATTAAGATATCATACAGTTTAAGCAGGATGGCAGTTACAACATTTTTGTCTTTATGTTGAGTGTCTGGGCATACCAATTATGTACTGCATTTCCCGTTTAAAAATACAGCTACAGTGAATAATGTAACAGTTTTTCTACTCCACAGTGCCGACAGTATTTCGTTTCGGTATTCGCACGAATACCCCATAGCAAAGTCACATTGTAGAATTCGTTTTCCTTTTGCACTTTTATCCAGGAGAAATTCTTTTTCCTGAATTCTTTTAATATGTACATGCTACAAAAATTGCAGATAGTCATTTTCAATTTGCTTTTTTAATGCTGAACATGTGTCTTCATGTAACACTTTAACCAGCACTGTGTCTGTTTTTACTTTCTTCTATATCTATATATATAAAGATGACGGTGTTCGTTTGTCGTTTGTTTGTAACCGCTGGCCAGAAGCCCCCGCAGCACCTACAGACCTGAAACTTGGCTCAAAAATTCGAATGTACCCCGCCCTCGTGCACCTCGAAGCCCAAATTTTTAATTTCGAATTAGTTATTTTTAAATTAATTAATTAGTCTCATTTTTGGTGTATCCGCCATAATTGAGGGGGGAAAACCTTCCCCCACCCCAAAACATTATATATCGTTGGAAAGGGTTTTTTTTTCTGAAAAAGAAAAGTTTTAGCACGTTTCTGTCCGTTAATTAGGACAGGAGATATTAATTAATCAAATTTAGTCAATTTTCAAGGCTTAACTATGTACGCTCAACTATGGTACTAGGTCCATTTTCCTGATCAGCTGCTCTTTTGTCCCTGAAGTTACTTTGTGGTTAAAATTGTGCGTATAGATTTAAGCCTTGAAAATTTATTCAATTTGAATGCTTAATATCTCTTATTTCTTTCTTAATTTTCTGTCTTTTTGATTTATTTGGCGAATTGATTTAAACTTTAACATGACTTTAAGTGGAGTTTAAAAGATGGAGCGCATTTGAACTAAAGGATATAATAATTTTAGTTCAGAGGGGTCGGAGGGAATTTAAATTTATTCAGTTGAAAATTCCTCAAAATTTGGTGTTACCAAAAATGTCAGAATGGAACTATTATTGTTAAAAAAATAGCGATGGCTATCAGCTACTCTTCGTATTTGGCGTGGTAAAGTTTGGCAACAATAGGGATATTTACCAAACCTCCCAGCCAGTGAAACACTTCTTTCTCCAAATTAAAGAAAAAGAAAACTCTCTGTGAAGGAACAGTAGTTGTTTGCAGTCTAAAAAGTATTTTATTGCATGTTTAAAACATGTATATAATGTCGCCAAACCTAAATTTTTAATAGTTCCATTCTGACATTTTCGGTAACACCGCTATGAAGTTACTCTTCGTATTTGGCGTCGTAAAGTTTGGCAACAATCTGGAAATTTACCAAACCTCCCAGCCAGGGAAATCTTGCTTATTTGAGGGTTACTGTTATAGATTGTAATCACTTCAAAGAGATGGTGCGAATAACATTATATTTCTTGCCTTTTAATGTTCAAATTAAAATCATGGAAGAATGGTTGAGGCTGAGCTACCTGACACAATCGGTTCCCTATGTTAATAAATTTGGCGACCAATTTTACATTGAAATTACGGTTAAATCGGTGGATTATGTTAAACTTCAAGGGCAAAATTGCTGTGTTCGTTGAGAGTTTTCGAAAATCTTGCCACTACAGTTATCTCAAAAGTTCCACTGAAACGTAAAAATTTCGATAAAAATAAATAAGTTCGTCACACACACACGAAAAGAAGAAAAAAGTCTTTAAAACTAAAATAATCCTCGCATTGAACACTACAAACTGAAATGGCATCAAAAGTGTCATCAATATATTTTAAAAGGTCGTGGTGCACATTTGAATTAAAGAATATAATAATTTTACTTAAGAGGGTGGAGTGAATTTAAATTTATTCAGTTGACTTTCTTTACATTTTTTGCACGAGCATCGCCGTGCGGGTACTGCTAGTCTAATATATAGAAGAAAGTATTGGATTCGTGAAAATTTTCGAATGTCGAATTTTGACGGATTTGCACGTTTTGAGGTGCGCTGAGTCCATTTCGACCATTTTTGGAAAATGTCTGTCTGTGTGTGTGTCTGTCTGTGTGTCTGTATGTGTGTGACCAGTTTTTGTGGCCGCGCTAGAGCAAAAACTACTGCATGAAATCGAACAAAAATTTTTGCACATATGTACCACCATGCGAACTGGTGCACCTGACTTTTTTTAGCGAATTCCTCCAAGGGGGGTGGAGCAATCGCACGTGTTCTGCGCGTGAGTGATTGCAATATCTCAGGAAGTAACCGGCGGAATCAAACGAAAATTGGTCCATAGGTAGACCCTACTGATTACAGATGCTGATTCGAATTGCGTGTCAATATCTCAAAGGGGGGTGGAGCAATCGCACGTGTTCTGCGTGGGAGTGATTGCTATATCTCAAGAAGTAACCGGCGGAATCAAACGAAAATTGGTCCATAGGTAGACCCTACTAAGTACAGGTGTTGATTTAATTTGCGTGTCAATATCTTGAAGAGGGGTGGAGCAATCGCACGTGTTTTGCGCGGGGGTGATTGCTATATCTCAGGAAGTAACAGGCAGAATCAAACGAAAATTGGTCCATAAGTAGACCCTATAGAGTACAGGTGTTGATTTAATTTGCGTGTCAATATCTCGAAAGGGGGTGGAGCAATCGCACGTGTTCTGCGCAGGGGTGATTGCTATATCTCAGGAAGTAACAGGCGGAATCAAACGAAAATTGGTCCATAGGTAGACCCTATCGAGTACAAGTGCTGATTCAATTTATGTGTCAATATCTCAAAGGGGGGTGGAGCAATCAAAAGTGCTTATTTTGTCATTGCACCTACTGTATCTCGAGAAATATTGCTGCGATTTGAATGAAATTTGGAATAACACTAACCCAATATGTAAGCAAGCATCGATTAAATTTTGGCGCCAATCGCCCAGGGGGAGGGTGGGGTAATTTTTGCGCTTAGTCAACAATGCGAAAAATTAATTCATTAAAAAATCGCTTTCACGCTATTTAATTTTCAAAACAGCTGAAAACTTTCAATGATTTGAAAATTTTAACTGTTGCCAATTTCTTTTTACTAACAAATAAAATGTTTGCAATTTATTTAAACAAGGCTTTTGCAATGATTTCCAATTTCGCTCATTTCTGCATTTGCAGGGTTATTACGATGATTGGGAAATTGGAGCTGTCTCCATTTATTCGGGCGAGTACGTATTTTATTTTGTAACCGGAATTCATAAGATAGATATAGAAGAAAGTTTCGTGACGGCCACGACAGCTAGTTTCCCATTGTTGCTACTTTATATAACCTTCTTTAGGTCAACATTTGTTCTGATGCTTCTGCCATCGGAACAATTCTGGCATGTTCCATTCCAACAGTTTAAACTGCTCGAATCACACAAAATTGTGTTCCAAAATGATGAATCATAAGTTATATTTAAACCTTTAAGCTTTAAAAGAAAATTTTCATGTATTTTACAACGGCATTGATCCGATGGAGTATTTTTCATTAAAAGTACGTTTGTTAGACGCAAGTCTTTGAAAACTGTAAAACTGATTTTCATGTCAGGATGAAAATCTTTGAATACAGCAAAAGCTTCTCTGAAATACATAGTCAAATAAAACTTCATTAAAGTCATTTTTTTTCACATTTTTACCAACAACAGATGGTTTCTTTCATACTAACACATTGGTATGATATATCTGGTCTGTAAAAAAAGTTTTTCACTACTTCTTCAACGTCCTCGTTTTTAAAAGTTGATAAACTAATGTCCATTTTATTAGTCAACTAGCCGCCGGGTACCCGGCCCTGCCCGGGTTTCGGCCGGGTATGGTGTTTTAGTGACACTCGTTCATGAATTTTTCAACATTAAAGTGCATATCTATACACACATTGGCTATTTCTGTAAACAATGGCAATTTTTTCTGACTGGACAAACTAAAAAACTGTATTACACACCTTAAATACAAACGCAAGCTACAAATAATGTTTAGGTAAATCGGAAATGTTATAAGATTGGTACAGGGTGCGGCGGAGAAACTTACAGACTTGAAAAGTCAACTAAGGGAAAAGTACATCATGTATCAGTTTACTACTTTTTATAAGATATGGTACCCATTCTGAATTTTTATATTAGTTAGATTTAAAAACTACATCGGGAAGAATGACGGGCCGTCATTCTTCCCGACGGGCCCTGTTAATGATGCACTCATGTACCCTAGATTTGTTGCACTCTTTCGAGCATATCGACTGATGGGATGTTGGTGATAGCAAGCCATATGTTGTTCTCCAGGCGTTGCAGGGTCCGGGGCTTGTCGTTGTAAACGATCGATTTGAGATACCCCCCATAAAAAATAGTCAGAGTGTCAAATCGGAAGAGCGGGCCGGCCACGGTACGTCACCTTTCAAGGAGACGTTATCACTCAACTGGTGAACCACAGCAAGTTTGTAGGGATGAAACTGGAGTTCGTTGTGAAGAATTCGTCTCAGTGTCCAATCAAAAATCTCCAAAGCAGCAGCGTGTTTACGCGCCGAACGCCTGGGAGAGCGCAAAAACGACTCCCTCACTCTTTCGACGTTTTCTAGGGTTCTGGAAATCCGTTGACTTCCTGGGCCTCTATTTACCACACTCTCTTTTCCCTGAATGTTTTCACCCACAAAACAGTCGACTCCCAGCCAGGAATGGGAACAACGGGCTGAATTTTGAACCGAGTTCGGAAGGCACATTGAGTGGCGACCACCGAAAGATTATTTGAAAAGTAAGATTAGGCGGCGAACGCTCGTTGCTCCTTTGTCCAACGCATGGCGACAACTAAACTATGGGATAACAAAACTTCAAGACCCTCTCTTTAAAATGAGACTCTTCCCACTCCTTTCTGACCACTCCTTGCTAATTAGCATCCAATTAAAATCAGCAAGTTTCTTTGTCGCACCCTGTAAAATCAATCGCACTGGAGTCAAGTATTTCCAAACATTACACGTAAAATAAGTCCCATCATTAGTTTCTATCCTTGCGATAACTTAGAAATGTTTTCACTATGAACATTTTCTGTTCTCTAACTGTTGCCAAAATCAATTATCTTTTTATTTCGTCTCGTTAGCGATTATTGGCACAGATGAATCTAAATATCCTAAGAAAGCAATAAATTTCATACTTACTCCAGCGAAGCCTAGATTCAAAATTTTTACCATGATTACTATTAATATTGTTGTTGCATGGCAACCAAATTTTTGCAACAATGCACTGAAAATTTAATTATTTAATGGGGAAATTAAATGAAATTTACTATTTTCCATAATAACTTTTTTAAACTAAGCTTTTTAGAAATAAATTATAGCTTATCCTGCTCTCTGTTACTGTAGCTATCTAACGGTGCAAAAATGGTTAAAATCGGTCCAGTAGTTTGGAAGATTATCCCGGACATACGGTTTCAGAAGTAGTCTTTTATGTATATAGATTCCAACCCCACTCTTTTAGCTAGTCCCATTACAACTGCTTTTTGCTTGCGTGGAGAAACTGGAAGGTTTCTTGCACATTTTTTCACTGCTTTCCCAAGTAACTGAGGTTTTTTATACGAACCAAAAGATTGGCCATTTAGAGATTCAGAATATTTCAAAATGTATGTCCCGTAAATTGGGCATATCATTCCTTTTTACTTTCTTCTATATCTATTATATAGAAGAAAGTATTGGTTTCGTGAAAATTTTCGAATGTCGAATTTTGACGGATTTGCACGTTTTGAGGTGCGCTGAGTCCATTTCGACCATTTTTGGAAAATGTCTGTCTGTGTGTGTGTGTGTGAGTCTGTATGTGTGTGACCAGTTTTTGTGGCCGCGCTAAAGCAAAATCTACTGCATGAAATCGAACAAAAAATTTTTCACATATGTACCACCATGTGAACTGGTGCACTTGATTTTGTTTAGCGAATTCCTCCAAGGGGGGTGGAGCAATTGCACGTGTTCTGCGCGTGGGTGATTGCTATAGCTCAGGAAGTAACCGGCGGAATCAAACGAAAATTGGTCCATAGGTAGACCCTACCGAGTACAGGTGCTGATTCAATTTGTGTGTCAGTATCTTGAAGGGGGGTGGAGAAATCGCACGTGTTCTGCGCGGGGGTGATTGCTATATCTCAGGAAACAAGCGGAATCAAACGAAAATTGGTCCATAGGTAGACCCTATAGAGTACAGGTGCTGATTCAATTTGTGTGTCAGTATCTTGAAGGGGGTGGAGAAATCGCACGTATTCTGCGCGGGGGTGATTGCTATATCTCAGGAAGTAACAGGCGGAATCAAACGAAAATTGGTCCATAGGTAGACCCTATTGAGTAAAATCGCTGATTCAATTTGTGTGTCAATATCTCAAAGGGGGGTGGAGCAATCAAAAGTGCTTATTTTGTCATTGCACCTACTGTATCTCGAGAAATAATGCTGAGATTTGAATGAAATTTGGAATAACACTAACCCAATAAGGAAGCAAGCATCGATTAAATTTTGGCGCCAATCGCCCCAGGGGGAGGGTGGGGTGATTTTTGGGCTTAGTCAACAATGCGAAAAATCAATTCATTAAAAAATCGCTTTCACGCTATTTAATTATCAAAACAGCTGAAAACTTTCAATGATTTGAAATTTTTAACTGTTGCCAATTTCTTTTTACTAACAAATAAAATGTTTGCAATTAATCTAAACAAGGCTTTTGCAATGATTTCCAATTACGCTCATTGATTCTGCATTTGCAGGGTTATTACGATAATTGGGAAATTGGAGCTGTTTCCAATTATTCGGGCGAGTACGTATTTTATTTCGTAACTGGAATTCATAAGATAGATATAGAAGAAAGTTTCGTGACGGCCACGACAGCTAGTTTAGTCCTCCTATTAGAGGAATTATGCAAAAATGTGGATTAAAAACCTCATACTTTTTTCGCTTTTACTTGATGCTATTTTTTTTTTTTTTGTGAACTTTCCGTGAATCCTGTTTTTCTTCCAGATTTTAACTACCTGAGACAGATTGATGCAAATTTTTATATACCCAAATAAGAATAGAATTCTTCCAATTTTTTTTTTTTCTTTTCTGAATGCTATGTTGTATTAATACGCACCCGGGCAACGCCGGGTATAAAGCTAGTTCTAAAAATAAAGTGTGTTTAGAATTTATTAAAATCAATCAAAATAAGCTAACCTAAGGTAGCATTTTTGAAAATTACTTCCAATTGTCTAAAACAGCAAAATATTTGCAAGATGCAAAATAACTGAATTCTCAAATACGGGAGACACGTTTTTGCGACAATGCATATTGAACACATGTGCAAAAAATTACACTGATAGAATATTAAAAAAAAAAAAAAAAAATTAAGCACAATTCCATGATTAAAAAAAAAAAAAAAAAATCAAGCAAAGAAACTTTTTTAAGGTTTCAAAACTATGTCAAGCACTTGAAAATAAACTTTTTCGCCCCAAGAGCTTTTTCGAAAGTTTGAACAAATCCTGAATATGGGATTTTTATTTCAAATATAGGATTTATAGGAAATATAGGACGGTTTTCGACCTTTTTTGAAAAATATAGGATGACTTTGATCCCTGTTAATGTAATGTATACGACTTTGATTAAAGAACCTAGGTCCATTAAAATCTACTTATATTAAAAAGTGAGTATCTTTCTAACTATCTTTCTATCTTTCTATGTCACGCTTCTTTCTCCTGAACGCCAATGACCTGAAAGTCGAACCAGGTACCGATAGATAGGTAATTTTTCAGGCTTCATTAGTTTCAATTGATATAATTATACGATTTTAATTAGCAAAGATATCAATTAATAAGTAGTCAAGTTTAAAGCGATTAAGCCTAATAAATGATTAAATATGAAATCCATTCTTGCATTGCAAAACGTGGTTGCCATGAAACAGTGATAAAAATGATAATGAGAATTTTGAATGAAGGCTTAACTAAATCAAACACGAAACTCATAAGCGGGCCACTTACGTAGAATTTTTATCGCTAGCTACTGGTAATATTTTGAAACATTTATTTGTTGAAGAGCCATCTACTTATTATTGAAAACTGAGTATCTATGTCTGCTTTTTTCCTTTGAGCGAGCTGAACTTACTGACACTTTCCTCACCATCTTGAAGGCGTGAAGCATCTCAATAATTCGAATGATTTTTTTTATACATATAGGAAAAAAGTAAAGGCGTGAAGCGCCTGTAAGCGAGCCGCCTTGGCGGGGAGTACTTTCTTTAAATTTTTTTCTCACTACTTTCAGGGCACGAAGTGCCCGTGCAACGCCGGACCACGTGCGTGGTATGTCTTGAAATCGAATGAACATTAAATTATATCAAATAATATAACTTCAGAATGAGGTAAAAGTTAGAGAGGGGAGACGTTATGCATCAACATGCCGCAGGAAGCTAATCTAGCTGCCCTGGCAGCTAGTTTAAATTTTAATTGAATTGTTGTTTCGTATGATTCTATTTATTGTTTCTGTGCCGACTTCGAAACTTATTTTCAAAAGTAGTATTGATGGTGTTCAAAGGATAATTATTTTTTACTTTTTAGAGCAATTAATAATTGAAGATCTGAAGTCGGTTCATTTTTTTAAAAAATATTTTTATTCAAAATACTTTTACTGATGCCTAATGTTCCTTCTCATTTGAAGTTTCACTCTTTCCTCTAGCTCTTATTCTCACGATTTTTTTTTGGCCTTAACTTTTTTTGGATCTGTCGAAAAGCCCCTAAAATCACTATTTTTTCCATCACAAGTGTGATGCGCAGTAAAAAACGCAACCACTCTCGGCATGCTGCTTAGAAGAGTACAGGGAAAGGTATATTAAAGAGAAAGGCGTTTTAAAATTGTTTTTTCGACGTAGCTCTAGCTCTTTCGAAACTGCATTTGAAGACGTCAAACCGAAAATTTTATTTGCCAAATTATCATTTTATTTGCCAAAAGAGCGATAAAGGGAAATTTCCCCGCGAAGAAGCAACCGCCGCTCCCCGGCAACCCTCCGACCAATCGGAAGCGAACGAAACCACGCGCTCTCTCTGGAAAGCTCTCGAAGCGCGTGGAAAAATCGAGAAGCGCATGTTTCGGATTTAAATGCTCTCGCGCTGGCTGCCGCTTCAGTTGATCTTGGAGATACGTGGTAGTGTTGCTAACAATTTTCGCTAATCGACTATTTTTTAACTAGTATTGGGAGCTGTTTTCGCTAATCAACGTCGTGTTTAAGCTTGTGTTTGGAGGAATAGTTAAGCTCGTCTGTGCTTTGAGAAGTTATTTCGCCGGAAGAAAATGTTTTCACCTGCAGGCAGCTATTTGTTGGACTTACTGAACGACGATGGCTTTTCTCCTTTCCGCCATGGGTACCTGGCCCCTCCCCACGCCCACTTGAGCATCATCCGCCCCAGACGACAACAGAACCCCACTTCGTATGGGGCCGTCTCCACCAAAACCGACCCTGCCAACTACCAAGTGATGCTGAACGTAAAACAGTTCCAGCCCAACGAAATAGAAGTGAAGATCGTCGACAACTTCGTTGTCATCCACGGCAAGCACGAGGAACATGCTGACGAACACGGGTTCGTGTCCCGGGAATTCACCAGGAGATACCAGCTGCCTGATGATGTGGAGCCCCAGACGGTGAAGTCTTCTCTGAGCCAGGATGGCGTACTAACCATCAAAGCCCCAAGGAAGCTTCCCGAGCCCACCAAGAACGAAAGGGTGGTTCCTATCGTCCTGCAGAAGTCCGTTCTACAAGAGCAAAAAGCGCAGGAAAGAGCCCAGGAGAGAGCAGAGCAGGAAATGGAAGTGCAGCAGGAAAAGTGAACTGAACTTTCAGTGACTCTTTGAACTAATGGTTCATTTTTCCTATGTTTTGAAAGTTTGTATGTTTACTAATTGAAGTTCCACCGGATGGTGTTACCAGAGATGTATGGATCCAGAGCTTAAAGATGTGTAAGTGTTTTGTTTATGTCACTTTGTAATAAATATAAAATTTACTAATAAGTGTCATTTCTTGTTGTAATAGGTATGATCTTTTGATACTTAAATATCCTTTCTGAAATTCTAATTTCTTTAGTACCAATAGATTCTTAAGAGTTGAAAGTTACAAGCCAATATGAGAAACATATTCACTAGCTTTAGGTACAATGAAATGCAAAAATATTGAACCTTTACATATTAAAACCAGTGGCTTTTTCATTACAAAGTTTATCTTTTGTATTTTAATATCAAATTATGGCAGAATTAAAGCACAACATCCAGTGTAGCTGGTGGTGTCACTTTAAAACTGATAACAGAAATTTGCTAACCTTAAACAACTGGGTGGTACACATGCTGTACCGCAAGTCTTTTCCTTTAAGGACTGGGTTGAAATTTTCGCTTCTACCCCTTGGAACGGGATTTTTTCCTTGAGTTTGTACTCCCTTGGTTTTCAAATTGCGAAGTCATAAAACCTAAGTGTTTGCCGTTGCACCTTCCCGTTTTAAGAGGAAAAGGGATCTACGGTTCACCGCAAATCTCGAAAGGAGAACTTCTACACTAATAGTCCGGATCCAAAAGGTTAAGGACTGGTAAGGGGACAGGTGTTTCAAAGTTCTTGATATAAAATTATCAAACACAGGGCGAGGACTGCTGATGCTCTTGGAAAAAGGTGAGAAAGGGGACAAATTTTAAAACAAATGTGACTGAAAGGTGACCCAAAGTAATTTAAGAAATCAAAAAGCAGAAAATGATTATCCTTTTTTCTGACTTTTACCAAAATAGCCTCCATACTATTTTTAAAGAGTTAGATTCCGAACACGAATGTGATAGGGCTGGAAATAAAACAAACCGTTTTAGGACATATTTTCAAAAAACGTTCAGTGTAAACTCTATGTTATGTCCAAAGACTTTTCTTTGAAATTAAACTAACACCTGAAATTATGATGTAAAGATAATGACGATGTATCTAATAAACATATCTTATTTTTTCATATTTTTAATAGCTCATTGCAAAATTATCGGCATTCTTTTTCTTGTTTCTCTGTAAATACTAAGCATAACTGTTCAATAAAAAGTATTGACACATGTCTAATACTGAAGAAAGAAAAACTTTATACCATACTTTAAGTCTTGTGAGCACTGCTGTAAAAATGTTTTTTTTTTTTTTTTTTTTTTTTTAAACAATTCTTTTTATACATTAGCAAAATTACCTGTTAAACTTATAAAACATTTCTTTCCAATGCATCAGTTATTCATTTTTGAGTAATTAAATAATTTTAAATGAAGTTATTAAAAAATCATAATGTTAATACAAAAAAAAATTATGTATAAAATTCACAGGATGCAGAAAAATTGAAACCTTAAGCATGACACGCAATAATACAATTTTAAAAATTCAACTCAAACATTAAAGAATTTTAAAATTCATTAAAAACATTTTAATTTACAAAATTTTCTGTACAGCGAAATATATTAGTTAAAGAAATTTCCAGCAAAAAATATTCATTTATTTCATTAAAAAGCAGTTTCCAATGTTGGCGACTCATTTCCGAATTTCTTATTAGTAATGCAAGGCAAAGCAATGGTTCGTCAACTCATCTGCCACAGTGAGCCATCGCTAAGCAAGATTGCTCACCAAGGATTTTATTGAAATTTTGAATCTTGACATTTTTTTTAAACTGAGGAAACTTTTTATAAAGAACAATAATAAAAATAGTATGCAGATTTGTAATGTGGAGGGGAGCACCCATTAGAGGTCAAGAGATTGAAAAAACTGGTGCCCTTAAACCTTATAGTGAACATATTTGATATTCAGTACTAGCAGAAACTGAAATATATTATTCAGGATCATCAGTGAATGTTAAATAATAAAATTATCTTAGCAGGAGCCAAAAAATTGTGCATTTCAAATATAACATTTACAAACAAGTCTTGCATTATGAAACACAATAAGAATCTCCAAAGTTTGAAAATAGCAACTAGAAACTTTTAAACAGGTGCTTCCAAAAGGCTTTGTTTTGTGAATGAGACACAGTTGAAACACTTTTTTTTAATGGTTGAATGACAGATTTTTGCCTTTTTTTAATTCAATTTATTTTCAGGTAAGGAAAAGGATATTACATACTTTTCAAAAAAATTTTTAATCAAAAATAGATTTTTCTAAAACACATTTCAAAAAAGGTGACAAAAAGTAACCATAATTTCAAAAGGTGAAATGAACGTCAGAATCTTAACCTTCCTCTACTACGGTGGGTCGTATCCAATCAAATTTATATTTCGCGCTACAGCTAAGTTAGCGAGTGTTATGTTAAATTGGATACTACTTTACATTAGTATCCCATTTCCAAAAGATAAAGTTTCTTATGTTAAAAAAAGGCTCAAAAAAGAGAATGTCGGATCCGACCCAACAGTAGTGTATGTGTGATCTTAAACTACCGTAGTAGAGGGTTAATTTTAGTAAAGTAATCTTGGAGGGATACAAGAGGGCCATTGAGGGACTCATCACTAGCAAATTTTTAATACTGCAAGCCAGTGGCGTACTCAGGGGATGGGCTAATCCTGCAGCCCCCTCCGAAATTTTTAAAACTATTTTTTTGCATTTAAGCTTTAATATATTTTTTTTCCTTTCTTACTTTTCAAAGTCGCAACATCAGAAAGAGTTTTCCAATAAAATAATTCGGTATAAGACAAAACCAGGGGTGATTGTGAGTTCATGAAAAAATACCTGAAAGTTTTGAAGAGAAAATGTGTGTGTGGGGGGGTGGGGGGGGGGGGGGTGCTTTCTTCAAAAAACTAAAGCCCCTAATATTTAAGCAGACCTAATTTTATAATTATACATATTTAATAATAAATTGCCTTTCATAAACAACTAAGACACATTTCATACATTCGAATAGTTTCAAAGTTTTTAGTCAAAAAAATTAAATGGCATCTTAACATTTTTGTTCGATGAATATTAGAAGTAATTATCTGAAAATCAACGAAAGTTCGAAAAATAAAAAAAATACCGAAGGTGGAAAGACAAAAGCTTAATTAAAAATATTTTCAATTCAATTTTGTTCATTTTTATTGCAAATGTATGTTTCAGAAACACTGATTAATGCTTGTTCATTCATAACTCTTTTTTCATTATATTTAAATAGATGTGATTGAAACCCAGTATTAGGAACAATAGTAAAATGATCGATATTAAAGCAAATTGCAATACATGTGCAAGCATGCAATTCAAGAACATCTCTGTCAGTAAAACAAAAAAATTCCGAACTCTATTTTTATCTTTTCTGTTTTCGTCAAAACACTTTCTTTTTTATAGCAATTATAACGATGAAAAAAATTAGATGTATTTTTATCATATTAAATTAGTATTGATATCACAAATTCGAAACATTCACTTCTTTTAATTATTTATGAGGTACGCCCAGTGGCGTAGCTAGGGGTTGGCAGGAGTAGCTCTTGCCACGGGCGCTGCAGCCAGGGGGGCGGCATTTTGGCCGATTTATTTAAAAAAAAATATTTGAAAAAGAAAAAAAAGTCACAAGAGCAATATGTTTTGCGCACTTTCGACTATGAAAATAAATAAAAATAGCTATTGCTTGATTGCTTCTAATATAATTTGTTTTTAAAAGCTAAAAGAACGAGTACAATGAACATAATTTGCACATTTAAGCCTTGGATAATTTTTTATGAATAAGACTTTCATGCTTTGTATTTAAAATGTCACAGAGAAGACCTTTCAAACAAACCAAATCGTTAAATTAGTACGCAGTTGTTTAATATTGAAATATAAACCACGTATTACCTCTGTCAGCAGTCTGAGGAATAAGCTTTCACCAGAAAATGCTGAAAGATTAGTTTTTTTGCACCATAATTTAAGATACAATTTCAATTATTAAAATATTTTGCTGGCATTTTCCCTTTTTTTCATTAAAGATTAGACAATCTTTTTCTCACCCTAATAAAAATGACTTAATTTTACTTCTCTGTGTCGTCATTACTATACCACAAGTTTGAATCTGCAAAACCATGATTTTAAAAATTCGTAATCTAAATTTTTAAATGATTAGAAATATATTGGAATATGATTGAAAGTTTCTTTTTAATGAGTTTATTAATATTCATCTTAAGGATCACTTGGACTGTTCCTGACCAAAGGTAAGTTCCCCTACACCAATATGCGATATGAAAAAGTTAATTACATTTGCACATTCTTAGTTAATTTTCATACTGATTTGGTATTATAACTTTTTAAAAACTTATACGTAGAATTCAGTCATATTTTATAAATATATTAATTGTAAATGATTGCATTATATATATATATTTGCATATTTTTAATTATTGAAAAATGTGTCTTGAACTATTCAATTTTCTACAACTACTCGGTATCGGCCGAGTACCTGATCCAAATTTGGCCGAGTACCGAGTACTCGGCAAATTGGCCGAGTACCGAATATTTACCGAGTACTCGGTGCATCCCTAGTTCTTAGTAAGTAATTTGCTTTTTTTTTCCATGTTTTACGATGCTATCTAGAAAAACTTTCAATATGATTAGAGATCAAAATACTAAAGACTTAAGCTCCTGCAATTTTTTTTTTTTTTTGTAGCCAGACAAAAAAAATCAGTATTTACATGTCAGTATTTACTTCAAAAAACATTTTGTTCTGAAGGAACTAGTTGAAAAGGATTTGTCAAACCTTCAAATGACTATGCTTCGTTAGACTTCGATTGAGCACCACTGTTTTAAAATAAATCATTGTGATATGGATTACAGATGGAGAAATACGAGAGGACAAACAATTTGTAGAGGTAAAAGGTTTTTTTTTCTTATTAAAGCATCTATTAGTTCATGTCTATATATATTTTTTGCAAATTCCAAGTGGCGAGTGGATATTTTCTAGACAACTACCCCCTCTTCCTTCCCCAACACATATAGGCTTATTTTCTTTGCTCACACTGAGAATGTTTAGATATCAACACAGGATCCCAAAGCAGTAAAAAAGAAAAGTTGAAAGAATATTTTTTTCATTCTTGCTAGCAATTTCAAATCATTAAATTATTAGCAAAAGTGAAAAATAAGGACTTAAAAATAATTTTAAGGACCTTGAATCAAAAATAAGTACTTTTAAGGGCCCTTATTTTTCAAAATGAAAAATAAGGAGTTTCTAAGGACTTTTAAGGACCGTGGGAACCCTGTCTGAGGGGAGTAAATAGATGCAACTGTACCCTCCCTGGCTTTAAGAAACTTACAAGATGCATTTTCTTGGTTTTTTTTTTTCTTTTAATACAGCGTATACAACCATGGGCAAACAATGGGGAAGGTATTAGCGGGTACCACAATGACGTTGTGCTCTTGGACTGAGAATGATCAAAAAAAAAAAAATTGTTTAGAACGTATACGTTTTACGAAAATGGAAGGCCTCCCCGAAGTAGCATAGAGTACACGCGTGATCTCATAACATTCTCCTGGCTATTTTTATTTATTTTCACAGTCGAAAGTGCTCAAAACATATTGCTCTGGTGGCTTTTTTTCTTTAAAATATTTTTTTTTTAAATAAATTAGCCAAAATGCCGCTCCCCTGGCTGCAGTGCCGGTGGCAAGAGCCACTCACGCCAACCCCTAGCTACGCCACTGAGAAAAAAACATATTCGGTAACGAATTGCAAGAATTATTGGTCTCTTGAATTTGTAAGAAATGATGCAGAACGGTAGCGACGCCCAAACTAAAATTGTTTTAAAGGGAAAACTTATGAAATTATCTAATAAAATTCGAAGTTTACCCTAGTAATACTAAAAAGCAGACATATAATGTATACATAAAATGAGAGGGGACACTGAGTATTGTTAAAACTTTTAAAGAAAGAAAAAGAATATCAAAGCTGCACTTTTGCCTACAAATTTTCCGAATACATAAATCAAAATTTTCGGAATAAGGAAATTCTGGGAGGTTACTATAACCTTCCGTTACCTCACATCAGGGCGACCCTTATTTTTTTTTTTTTGGGGGGGTGGGGAGGCGCAATTTCTTAAGTTCGCCACGGACGCTGGACCCCATAGCTACGCTACTGGGTACGCCCCCCCCCCACCTCCAAGAGTTTTGCCTCAGTCCCCCCTAAAACAATTGGTCTGCGTACGCCGCTGCTGCAAGCTCAAAAATGGCCTTTTATGGCTATCTTAGATGCTGGTCAACCTTTGTCACCAAGATGTGTGTAAAAGATAGGAAATAAAATCAATTGCCCTTACTTAAAAGTTAAGTACACTGGTAATTTTGTTTTGAAAAGGGTGAACGTCAGCTTTCTATTTCTGCGCTTAATTCTAGATGGATTATGATAAAGGAGATTTTATTTAGAACGTGGCATGCTGAAGACTTGGGGAAAAAAATAAAACTTCAAAGAGAAAAGAAATGGTACACAGGGACTGTATCTTGTATATGAATGATCCATACTACCTCTTACTGGAAAAGGTCAACTTGTTCTTAATCTTTATTAATTTAAAAAACATTAAAGGGGAAAGGCCAATTTTAAATGAATTTTCTATTCATTTTTAGAAATCTGAATTGTTGAACAGGACAGTGGTACTGTATTTTATACACAAGAGTGAGTCTTTAAGGTTCGCGTGAAAATTGTTTTTTTTTTTCGGATATACTTTTTAAATATCTAATTTGAGTTATACTCAATACAAGTTCAAAACAAAATATTTGAACACAAAATTACGAAACACAAAACTATCTCCTGAATCACAAAATTTAAGTAACACAAAAGCAACATGAAAACTCGCTCTGAATTTGAACAGATGCAGCTTTTCCTAGTTACGGGGAATTGTCAGGAAAAGTGCTGATTCAAGTCAGAAATAAATTCCCCAAGCACTTCCAAATAAATAATAATTTTGACCATTGGATATTGTTAAGACACTTACAAAACACAATATCCGAATTTTAAATTAAGACCGACTTAAAAACACACGAGCATTCAGATGTCAATGTCGCTCAAACTTAAAAAACCCCTTGTTGTATCAATTTATTTTTCCACTGATAATCATGTATATTGTTTTGACAAAAACTGCTTCATTTTACGTGTGTTCACAGATTAGAAGAGAGAAGAAGAATTTTTGTTTGAAAGGGTATTGGTCCCATAGTTCGTGTTTGAAAACTGGATCCTGTAGAAATCTTAAATTTTCATAGCAATCATGATCATTTTGCATGAAGGCCTCTCTGGAGCACAAAATGAAATTCAGTTTCATAAAATTTTTAAGACTTCTCAGAACAAGATCTCTCTCAAATAGTACTCTTGTTAAAAATCCCTTAGAATCTAATTTGATTATGTGCTCTGGAGAAGCCTTCGTTCAAAATTTCATCATGACTACAATGAAAACTTCCTCAACCTTCTACAGGATCCCGGAAAAAAAAAAAAAAAAAACCCCGACTACAGGGTTGCCACAGGAAAAATGTTACAAAAAAGTAGCAAAAGTCGCCTAAAAATACTAAAAAAGTTGCCTTCAAAATAAAAAAAAGTTGCAAAAAAAGTAGCCACGAAAAAAAAAAAAAGGTGCAAAGAAGCTGAATAGAAACATGTGACAAGCTAAACTGAATCATGAGTAATGCTTTAAAACAAGTTCAGAAAATAGACGTATTTTAAACTAATGCATCAGATTAAAGGTACAAATGAGGAAAAAAAAACAACAAAAGAGTACAATCGAGGTTGCTTACTTTACAAGACTGCTGTCATTCAAAAGAAAAAATAATAATATACTCATATAAATAGAGAAAAATTGCTCCGAAAATCTATGTTTTTGGTTTTTTACAGAAAAATGATTCTATCAAAGTAGTTTTCCTTTTGTTCACTAAGAAATTTAATTTATTTTCTTCATCTTCATGCTCTCTTTCCCTATTCCTCAACTTTATACTGCTGAGCTATTCTAATACTTTCAATGTCTTTTGCTTCAATAGCTGATTTTAGCCTCTGGTTTGCCTGTTTAAAAAGTACATCAGCTGATTTTTGAGTTTCCTTTCTCTCTCTATTTACTAATTTGACTTTTTCTTCTAAATTTTTAACAGATCCCTTCAAACTTGACAGCTTTTTTTTTCTATTTTCTTTGTTTCAACTTTTCTTCATTTTCGTTTTCTAATCTCACAATTGCTCTTCCTTCTGGTCTTCGAGGTAGAACTGGTATGATTTGCATGCACCATAAGCTAAATTTAAAAGTTCCTTATCAATTTGGAATTGTGCAACTGTAGAATGGTGCTTCAGAGCATCTTATAATAAACCTGTCATTCAATACACGTTCTGACATCAAAGATTTATCTTCCGATAGAGCTATCCTGGATATTGAACTTCACTATTGCCATGAGGCTAAATGTGACTAAAAATGAATGTTTCTTTCTCTGATGAAAATTATTAAAATTTGAGTGGCTTAGATGGATTATAATTTTATTAGCTTGACTAGAGAAAATATTTGATGAGCATAAGCTACTTTTACCATTAAAATCTGGCTAAGGCAGGGATTCAAGTGAAACACCATTGCATTCGCTATTGGAAGTGTACATTATCATCAACTTAACTCGGAACTAACGTCACTACGGGGGGAGCCAATAAGAGCTCACAAGCAGTCGGTGATCTCCTCTTATTCGCCAAGTAGGCTGTGACGTTTTATCAAGCTCGTTTTTCATAGGCAAACGTCACGATGTTTTTATCAAGAAACGTTCTAATGTAATTCATTTCCAGCAGCGATTGTAATTAGCGATCGCCTGTTTCACTTGAATTCCTGCCTTAGTTGGGACACTGTTTCCGAAGAGGCTCAAGCACAATTCTTTTTTTTTTTTTGGGGGGGGGGGGGGGGGGGCATTTCGATTCAGTTGTTTATCCACTTAGCTGTCACATGCTGTTTTTGACCCAAGTAGAAGTCTTGTAGGATTAAGGGGTGAATCGCCAGTTTGAGCTGTTTTTACAATTCCTTCATCCTTAAGAAATATAATTTTTCTTGGCCTTTTTGATAAATACACATGTCTGAATTTGCTCTCCACGAAGTAAAAAACAATGTACTATCATACTAGGGCCAATTTAAAAGACGAAAAATCAGCAAAGTGCATTAATTACCAAATTTCGGCTTCCGAACTTTTTCTTCTTCTTTACACGAGAACTACAGAGATATAGAAGTTTGATTATTCATTCAGCAATCTCTGCACCTTAAAGTCGAAGCTAAAAGTCCCACCTTTCCTCCAACAATTACCTTTCAAGTTGCATGAAATTTGACTTTTGTCTTAACTTTTGCAACAGCAAAAAAAAAAAAAAAAAAAAAAAAAAAAAAAAAAGGTTTTTGTAATTTCCGATTTTTGTTTCGGTTATTTTTTTAAAAACTCCACACACGTATTTGGGACAATATTGTCAACCTGCAGCAGAAATTTGAAAGCATTTTGCTGAATAGTTTTCTTTTTATTCATATATATTTGCATTTTGTTTACTCTTTTGCATCACACTGTATAAGGTTTCAGCTTCTGGAAAAGCGTAGATATCAGTAATGTACGAGGAATACAAATTAATTCCATACAAGATTGACTTTTGTTTTCGCATCACTTAAGCCATGCCCAACTTGTTGATTGGATGCAGTGGATCGGTGCAGCTCATGACGTTTATTTAGGAAAGGTTTTATTCTTGAAATGAAAATTATTTAAAACCATGGGTGTAAGAAAATCTCCAGGTGTTTCAAAAGAAAACTTACATCAGGGGGGAAAAAAGTCTCCAAAAAAGCAGATTCAGTGAAAAAAAGTAGCTTTTTGGCCTGTTTTTACATAAAAGAGTAGCTAAAGTCGCCTTGTGTCCAAAAAAGTAGCAAAAAGTAGTATTTAAGTATCCTGTGGCAACCCTGCGACTATGACAAGACATAGCAAATACTTATGCCCTTCTTTCCCACTTTGAAAATTTTCAGGTATGGGCAAAGAATTGACATTAGCTCCAAAACTAGTCATGATAAACTCTTATAGTAGCCATTTCGGGTATGTCCAATAATGTTGCAGTGCAAGTCCAGTCCCTAGCCTGAGAATGATACTAAAAAAATTTATATATGATTGTTGTCAAGGCACTTTTTGTTCCAAAATGCATTGGGTAGAAACAAATGTAAATTAGCATAATCAATCATAATTAGCAATTCCCTTTCTCTACTCTAAAATATAATTGTGAAAGCCTCAACTGAACAGTTTAGCTTAGAAGAGCCTCTTCATTAAGTCATGACTTTGAATTTTACATGTTCAAATATGCCCAAAGAAAATGATTGCTACATTCAAAGCCTACGAATCATTTTGATCTCACGAATGAAAGCCATGATCAAAATTCACATTTGAAAAGAAACCTCCACACCACAGTATACAAATATACATGACTGAATGAAAACCAAGAAACTGATTGTTGTTGTAATAGAAATAAAAACCACTAAAATGTTCTTTTCTCATATTTATTAATATCTTTAGTGTTGTGATTTAGCGGCTAAACGCCTATCTCTTTCTTCTGCAACCGAAAGTTTCACTCCCTTTCCTCTTGGCAATGAAATGAAAGGTTTGTTGCTTTTCCCAATGACAAACACATAATTTAACCTGAAAAGAAAAAAAAAAGCTATTGTATGTGGCAAAACTCAAACAAAATGCATGTCAGTAGCAGTCGATTATGTATCAAGAAATACATAGAAATACTTATATACGACACGAAAACACTACAATATATCTTGGTCATACATTAATTACTACATAACTAATAACTTACGTATAACTTAAAGTTTTTGAATTTGCTTTAAAGTAAATATACCTATCTTCCTAAAAATTTACCAGATAAAAGAACTGTAAAAATTGCCTACAATATTAATAACTTCTGACACATTCATCACATTCCATTAAGTTAAAAATGTGCACCATAAAAAGAAAAGTTGTTAGGCAGACAGTATTTTACTGTTCTCAGAATAGCGTATAATAGCAATCAGTTTGTCATAACGAAGCTTTCATCATGTGAAAACAATTGAAACTCATCTGCTAAATCCTTTAAGCACACTTTAAATATTTCTCAGTAATAACTATGATAATAATAAAAAAAAAGAACACTAACACCGTACTGTAATTGCAAGCAGCCCAAGAACAAGGAAATTAAAATTGAAACCACACCACTTATTGAGGGCAAAGAAACAGCATGCATATCAGAATAGCGTATAATAGTAATCAGTTATTTTCATAATAAAGCTTTCATCACTTGGGTAATTGGCATGCCAAACCACTAACGGTTTTACTCATACTTTTTTAACTGCATTAAGATAGATTGATCACATAACAAATATTTATTTCTTCCATGGGTAATGCATGAAACTTATGAAAAGTATCATGCGACCAATTGAAAGACATTATTATAGGCTGATATTTGACCAAGAATCCCAATAAAGTGACTATGGCTTCGATGATCAGCCATAAATAGGAGCCACTAATTTGAAATAGCTAAGTAACTAATAAATTCCTCAAAAACAACTTGAGAAAGCTTTACTGTCAGACAGCCAAGGGAATCTAGGTTTAATCACATGTACTCATAAATAAATGTCATCATGCAAGTATTTGAAATATTTTAGAAATGACAAAATACTATACAATAAAGATATTACAATCAGATCAAATAAATCAATATTAAAACTTAATTGATAAGATTAGATACAAGGGTGATTGTAAAAATAATGAAACAATGACCAGATGTTTTACAAATTGAGAAAACTTGAAATCTACTACATGTGAAAATAAAAGGAATTGCTTTTTAGAGTAAAAGCACATCCATATTATGTAAATAGAGCCATGTCAGAAAGACTAATCGTAACACTCATGGTATTCATGCTTTTGTTTTCATCATTATGGCTACTTTTAACTCTATATTGATTTCCCAGTCTCACATTGATCTTTCTAGATTCAGATAAAAACTGTTCACACAAATCATTTCTTTATCTTTGTCAACGGGGGCTGTATCTTCCATGGGTAATGCATGAAACTCAGGAAAAGTAACATGCGACCATATTGAAAGACACTATTATCGGCTGATATTTGACCAAAAATCGCAAGAAAGTGACCATGGCTTCGATGATCAGCCACATAAGCAACTATAAAACTGAAATAGCAAGGTAACTGATAAATGTCTAAAAGACCAGAAAGCTTTACTGTCAGACAGCCAAGGGAACCTAGGTTTTAATCACCTTCACTCATAAATGAATGTCATCATGCAAGCAGCTATTAGAAATATCCTAGTATCTGGAAAAACTATTGTACAATGTAATAAAACTAATATGATCATACCAAATATTACTAAATTAATCAAGATAGCCTGCATTCTAATAAAACATTCTAAGAAAACTGATTTTAATGCACTAACAAGAACATAATAGCAAAAAGAAAAGGAGTTTGATCTTTGTTAACCTATTAGTTTTTTTAAAAATGTAATTCAATATCCTAAATTATAATACATCATCTCAAATCTTTCAACCCAAAATATCTGGGCTAAGGCATTTCTAGACTATTCCCTCCCCTTAAATTTAAAGAATGTTTAACACAAACATTTATTCAGTAATTTAACTGTCTATTTAGAAAGATAAGTTACTTTAAGTTCAATGCCCATTAGCAGCTTTGAATTACAAAAGAATTGCTGGTCAGACATCCAAGGAAGTGTAAAAATCATTAGTTTTCAAACATTTATTGTAGTCATCATGAAGCAACTTAAAATTTGTATAAAATAGAATAGAAATATTGAGCCATGTAAAAAAGCTCCAAAAGAAACAGAAGTGCTAATATGCATGACCTTTAAAGTGGGATCTACCACACGTATAAAACATGCTTCAGACATCCAAGGAAGAACAAATCACTGTCTCATTTTAATGGCATATCATCATTGCTACGTTTCATGTTACATAATTCATGAAGGCAAAGAACAGACAGCTAAGGACGCATAAATTAGCATCTGAATTACAAAAGAATTGCTTTTCAGACATCCAAGGAAGTTTAACAATCATCAGTTTTCAAACATTCATTGTATTCATCATGAAGCACAACTAAAAATCTGCATAATAGAATGAAAATTTTACTTACTTTAAAAAGCATTAAAAGAAACAAATTTACTCAAATGCATGGCATTTTAACTGGAGTACTATACTCATTAAAACATGTTTCAGACATCCAAGGAAGTTTACAAATCATTGATTTTCATTCTTATGGAATATCATCATTGCAATGTATGTTTTCAGGAAGCAATATTCAAGGTAGCAGACAAAGTTTGAAAAACAATGCTCCACCACTTTGGTAATTCAAAATTTCAAGCTGATAAAGTCTTCAATATATTCAGTTACCAAAATTTTTTTTGAAATTGAAACATAGTTAGGTATGCCGGAATTATCTTGAAGTTTCAAGTATTTTAGTAAAAATGATTTAAAAAAAAATATGTGTAAAGCAATGTGTAATACAAAAATAGACTACTTAAGGATCATCAACTTGAAATTTTGAATGCCCTAAAAAAAAATTATCCGTGATAAACCCTATGGGTAAATTATGACCTACTAGCAAAAACTTTTGATAGATTATTTTTAAGTAGTCTATTTTTAAAAAAATATCATCTATCTTACTAAAAAACTTGAAACTTCAAGGTTATCCTAGCATACCGAAATATTTTTCAATTTTAAAATAAATTGTAAATATAGTGACAACTTTTTATCAACTCTAAATTTTGAATTTCAAAAAATCATTTCCATGATACACACCATCGACCACACCTGAATATATTAAAATAATGCATAAGTGCCAGCTCAGAAATTATGTCATATCATTGGATAATCAAACAATGTAGGTAAATTATTCATCATTGGCTAAAAATCTTTTCTTTTTCACACCACAAACCAACCTGAAAATGCGTCAAATCGTGCCTTTCAGAACATATTTATATCATTACATATTCAAACAATGTAGGTAACTTATTCATCATTGGCTATTTAACTAATCATTATCCATATTATGATTAACTTGAAAATTCAACAAAACCATGCCATTTCAGAACTTTTTTTATATCATTCACAATCAAACAATGTAGGTAAAGTTCATCACAAGTAAGCACGAGCGCGTTCCTAAAATTTTAATAGCCATTTTATTAAATACCTAAATAACAATTTACAGAAAAAGTTATACTTTGCAGCAACTTAACTTGTCAGTGACGTCACTACGGGCGGAGCCAATAAGAGCTCACAAGCAGTCAGCGGTCTCCTCTAAATCGCCAAGTAGGCTGTGACGTTTTATGTAGCTCGCTTATCATAGGCTAACGTCACACTGTTGGCTCCGCCCGTAGTGACTGCTGCGAAGTATAATTAAAAACTTCTAGAAAAGATAAACTATACATTACCTTGTAGCGAAGCTATGACCCTGTGAATCTTTAACATGGACAATATCGAATGATCCCGGGTGACGTTCTCGAGATGTTATTGTTCCAACTCTTCCCAAGTTATGACCACCAGTTACCATAACTAAATTTCCTGCAAGAAGAAAAATAAACACTATTGAGATTGTTGTGTGTTACACATTTGAATTGTTGTAGGTTGGGGGCAACACTCCCTTTTACAGCACCGCCTGACAAAAAAAAAAAAAAAAAAAAAAAGGCGATGATAAAATAAAAAAAATCTTTAGTGAAGATTTTCACTAACGGGCCAATTTTTATTTAGGAAAAATCAAAAAATTTCTTGCACGTTTAAGTTTTTAGAAATTTATAAAAATTATAGGGTAAGCGCTCCAGTAGTCGGCCATCTAAGAGATCTGTTGTGGATCTTGGCTAACCTAGAACTTTCAGCTATCAATACAGCAACAAAAACAAGGTAAAACTGTAGAATAAACCTTTCTGATAGTGAATCACCTACTTGTTTCAGAAATTAAAAAAAAAAAAATATGTTAAAATCCAAGCTGTTGTCAACATTAGTAAATGCTCCAGTAGTCGGCCACAGAATCATCTTAGCTGAAAAATAAGCAGAATCGCAATCTTGGATGACGGGCACACCATTCAAAATGAAATGACTCATTACTAATCCAAAAAAAGTACCAAAAACTAAACTGCCACTGGTTGATGATAGGTACATGAATGTTGGAATGCGTCATATCTGATTTTGAATTAAAAATGTACTATTTATGAGGAGTTTTATGTCATTGTGGCCGACTACTGGAACACTTACCCTAATTCAATGTTACTTTTCTATATGTTTTTTTTCGGTTCAGCACACCACACGAAAACAGAACTTTTATATGACAAGCTATCAAGATAATTGAAGTAACTGCGTATTAATACTAAAGAACAGTAACCCCTTCTCACATTACACTTAACAAAAGATGGTCTCACGCCTGACAACACCAGGGAGAAAAAAGCTGAAGTAGGAAAAGCTGAAGTGCCCACAGAGCCATCATTAAGCTAACTTTCTTAGATTTTTTTTTGTTGAAGAAAATCGTCTAAATATGAAGATACAATCTTTTTGTAGGTTAACTTTCACTTTGATCATTCTGTAACTTAGATGTATCACACCTTCTTGTTATCTTAACAAGAGCAATATGAGGGGTTAATGCATTACATGCCATGTTTCCACATTAATAACTGGAAATGCTTAACCGAAAGGATTAATAAATTTTTATTTAATGTGTGCATAAACATATGTAAATGTGTCAAAAAATGATTTTGCAATATAAAAACCCAACTAAAAATTTCCTGTCAAATGGCAATGATCGACATTTAGTAAACAGAATTACTTTCTCTAAAATTACATGCATATTTTAAAGGAATATCCTTCCTAAAAAGGAAAATGCACACGTAGAAACACTACTTTTTTTAAATTTTTTTTTGTTGTAAGTCTTTCAGCAGAAAAAGCATGAAAGAGCAAAAAACAAGTGTAGCAAAAGATCTGCAGAAATGTGTAGATTTTTAAAGCTGTAGCAAATGTCATAAAAAAAAGAACTGTTTGACGTTTTCGCCTTTTAAGTGTCATTTGCGATGAATTGTTTAAAAAAAGCTGCTGAAATTGTGCTGAATTTCTATAAACTTATACCTTTAGTTAGAAAAACTAATTGCAAGAAATCTGATTTTCTGTCTAAAAAGTTTTCTGAACTCTCCCTCACATTTGAACAGAATTGTTTTGCAACATACGTTACAAATATAGCAGTATTCTGCTTTGGAGAAAGAAGCTATTACCAATTTAGTATACTTTTTAGTGCACACAAGAGTTGATGTATATTTGTATCTAAATATTTATGCACAAATCTTACTAAAGACTCATGCGACCAAAATAAAGAATTGATTTGGGCTTAATCTTTACTGATGAGATAAAGTTAAATCCAACAGATTAGACATAAGCCAAGGCTATTTGTAAATGAAAAAAAAAAAAAAAAAAAAAAAAAAAAAAAAAAAAAACACTGCAATGGAAACATTGAAATAAACAGCAATCCAGAAATCATTTAATATTAAATTCATCAATTTTTTTTTACTAATTACACATGGGATTGGCTAAGTGCATATCTTTTTACTTCCTTTTACGTAAAGGAAGTATTGTGATCGCGAAAAAAAAATCACTCAAATTTGAGTCTAAATTTTGATTTTGCTCACCCCTGAATGAATGTTCAGTAGTGTGTTCGACCCTGTGCATATGTACATACCAACATATAAGCAGCCGAAAAATCCTTTTCAACCACCCCCCCGAGTTAATTACGACGAGTTTTTATATGTTACAAGGCGAAAGCACTAAGATAACTTTAATCTAAAAGTACATATAAAATAATATCCTTACTAAGTATGAAAATATTTACTCCGATTTACATTCATAAGTGAAAATACTACCAGTTGAAATTTTATTTTACACCCAGAATTCAAATTAAACCTTTAACATAAAGAACAGGATGATATACAAACTGTACTGTAAGTCTTTCTTCCTTTGACCCTTTGTCTACTACAGTGAAACCTGTGTATAACGATACTGTATATAACGATAAACCTGCCTATTACGATATTTTGGTTTGGTCCCAGCCAACAGTTTGAGCTGTTTGCTCAAACTGTCTATAATGATAATCTGTCTATAACGATATTTTTTCTCGGTCCCTTGAGTATCGTTATACACAGGTTTCACTGTATAGATGTTTGAAACTATTTACCCAAGCTCCTATCTTCTTACTACTGATCCTTCTTCTATGCTTTATGTATTCCAAATGATGCACACGACAGCTGGCAACTGTCTGCTATCTTATCCTGCCATATATTTGAAATTTAAATCTCGCATGTTAAGTCTAACATTAAGTTCTCTAAGTTTTTTTTTAAAAGATTTTTTTGTAATTACTTGGTTAAACAAGAAGTAATGGCTATGACTTGGCAGCACCATTGCCAATGACAATGGTGCTAGAGTAGCTTTTATTTCAAACACTGAGCCAAACACGAATTTTCAACTGAAAGACAAGATAAAGAGCACAGAAAAAGGATGATTATAATTCTATTGGGCATGAATGACAATCTCGTCGTAAAAAAGACTGAGAAATAAAACCCATGAGTGTTTCTAAGTACTTACCTATGTCAAACTTTATGAAATCCATTATTTTGCCCGTTGCAATATCTAATTGAATAGTATCATGTACTTTAATTTGAGGGTCTGGATACCTAATGGTACGGCCTTCATGTGTGACCAAGAACGGAATTCCTTTTGGTCCAACTTGCACGCGTTTTACTCGACACAATTTGTACTGTAAAACAAGAAATATACATTAATGTTGAAATACAACTACTTTTTTGCAATGTACAGCTACCAACTGATATATCAAATACCTATATAACTCTAGCATAAGAAAGCAAAATCAAAGATTATTTAAGCAACAGATTCATATTCTGTAACTTTTAAGTAGAAACCACGCACTTGAGCAGAGTTTGCTTTGCACTGAACTTTTTTTTAACTACATAACTAGCATTACAAGGCTTAGACTACATCCACATGGAATGTTGCTGACGGGAGAAAAGGAGGAAATCTCGGATCAAAAAAATTATTAAAGGATAACACAAACCTTGTATCCCTATCCTAGAGTATTAACAAATAAACAGTTGAGCTAACAACATCAATTAATATCTATGTTCTTAACTGTTGTAATGTATCATTTTAACTAGGAATAATGGAATATCTCACTAGGCCGGATCAACTGACTGTACATTTTTTACGGTAAAATTATCGAAATGAAACCACTTGTAAAAGCTCTTTTCCAAACCAAGTTATCCCTTCTTAGCAGAAACCTTATTAACTGCGAAGTATTTACATAAGATAACAGGGGTAATTGTGAGCTCATGAAAAAATACCTGAAAGTTTTAAAGAGAAAATGTGTTGGGGTGGGGCATTTATTTTTAAAACCAAGAACCCTGTTACTTAAGCACACCTAAATTAAGGCATTGACATTTTGATTTTCATAAAGGATAAATTTATGATATTTGAATATAAAAAACGATTTCATTTAAATATGTCCTAACTAAGGATAACAAGCATCAAAAATGAGAAAAATTCCGATTTTTATATCGGATGCAAATCAATTGCATTAAGATGAAGGCATCGAAATCACAAAAAGCGCAAAATAATTTATTAAAGTAAAAAAAAAAAAGAAAAAAGAATGGCACCTTAACATTTTTATTCGATGAATATTATTAATAATTATTGGTATAATCACTGAAAATTCTGAAAAGCAAAAAAAAAAAAAAAAATTGGAGGTGGGAAGATAAAAGCATATTTAAAAATATTTTATTTCTGGTATTTTCGAACATGAAAATACCAGAATCGATCATGAAAATACCGGAAATCCGGTAAAATACCGGAACACAATCACCCTGTAAGTTAATTGCCATAGAACACACAGCACCCACCTTAGCTTCTTCTGCAGTTATCCTATGCAGAATAAATCTTCCTTTAACATCATACAGTAATCGGAAAAATTCACCAGTTTTTTCGATGGTAATGACATCTGTATAAAAATAAATAAATTCAAGGAGCTTAATCGATAATTGATACTCAAAGAAATATTTAAAAAAGAACTTATATAAAATTTTAAAGTGAAAGTATGCCAGAGGGGTCATTCCACGTCAGTTCACCCGGTCATGTAACCCATGTCCTCGGATTTTGATAAAACTTGGTGTATTTAATATTTTTATGGTGGTAAGTAACCATATGAATTCTTTTGCCCATATGTGATCTGGTTTTTGTTTTACAGGCCGTCAAACTTTTCAAAAAATCGCATTTTCTGTCAACCGCTAAGCCTAATCTGCATATATACGTATCTCTTCAGTAAATTGTGACGGGTGTAGAAATCTTTCAATATTTCCAAAAATTCTCAGATATGTTGCTGAAAGTATTAGGATTTAATAAAAAAATACTTGAAATATATAATATAATTTTGTTTGAATAAAATTTGAATAAACTACGACAAGCATTTTTTTTCTTGTGCAAAACATGAGGTTACTTAAGTGGCATTTCACGAAAAGGCGGAGGTCCTATTCAATAATGGAAGCATTCGAAATGAGCCTGAAGGTGTGTTCTATCATTGCCAAGAATAAAATTAGTGGTTTTTTTTCGTTTTCTTGTTGCTGTTGCACAATATACACATTTCAGTATCAAAATTTTTGAAAAAAAGTTCTAGTCATTTTCCTAACCTAAATTTCACTGAAAAGCAAACATACCTTTATTTTTATGTGTATTTACAGCCCTATTATGCTACTTAAAAATCATCTTAATCCCTTATTAAGCAGAAAGAAAAGTTAGAAATAATTTATGACTCCCAAATTCAGTTGTTAAGTTCAGCAAAATATCAGATGCAGAAAAAAGATGTGCAAAACATGAATTTACTTTAGTAGCTTTTTATGAAAAGGCGGAGGTCATATTCAATGATAGAAGCATTCGAAATAAACCTAAAGGTGTGTTCTATCATTGCAAAAAATAAAATTAGTGGCTTTTTTTCGTTTTCTTGTTGCTATTGCACAATGTACACATTTCAGTACCAACATTTTTGAAAAAAGTTCTAGTCATTTTCCTAACTTAATTTTAATAATTTTTTGCGTAAAAGAAGCATTGTGCATGCTTTTGTAGCATAAAAACGTATTATATTTAGTTTTAATGAATTATAATTGTATTAAATGTGCGAAGAAGAGATAGGATAGCACAATCTTTAAAGTAAAAACAATAATTAAAAATGTGAGTTTCTGAATATTTTCGGATTGTTTGTCTTTGAAGTGTTTGTGTGATCCTGTTTTCAGCAAATTTAAGGAATATACTGTTTGATATTTTAACGCTCAACCTTCCTTGCATTTGCGCATGTATCAGGTCTCTTCTTATTTTAGCAAAATATGGGTCATAGTGATAAGAGGGATAAAGAATACGAGTGGGTTTTCTGTTTTGGTTTGTTTGTTTTTCATTGGATTCGTTTATCAGGAAGGTTGGTTTGCGCTGATAAATAATAATAGGAGATAATTAAAAAGCTAGAGCCCCGGACAGTCATAATTCAATAAAAATAAACTAGAAATTTCAGCATCCAGTTAAGAGCAAATACAGCTTTCGACACTTGCTATTGGAGTTTAAAAGAAAAAAAATTGAAAAGTTTCAAGTAAGTGACTATGCTGGACTTGAAGCAAGACTATCTTTTACCTAAGAAAGGACTATTATCTTTACTATAACCAAGAAATGGTAAGATGTTAGATGAAATAACTACGTCAAACGGTCTGTAACATTAGATTCTGGAAGATGTTACTATTCTCTTCAAAAGGAGATTGAATATTTACAAAATAAGTATTCCGAATATTTCATGATAACGTAACTTCAACAAGTACTGTCCGACGTCGGAAATGCAAGGAAGGTCGAGCGTTAAAATATCAAACAGTATATTCCTTAAATTTGCTAAAAACAGGATCACACAAACACTTCAAAGCCAAACAATCCGAAATTATTCGAAAACTCATATTTTTCATTGTTATTTTTTCTTCAAAGATTGTGCTATCCTATCTCTTTTTCGCACATTCAATACAATTATAAATCATTAAAAATAAATACAATACGTTTTTATGCTACAAAAGCATGAGCTATGCTTCTTTTACACAAAAAATATTGAAATTAAGTTAGGAAATGACTAGAACTTTTTTCAAAAATGTTGGTTCTGAAATGTATATATTGTGCAATAGCAAAAAAAAAAAAAAAAAACGAAAAAAGCCACTAATTCTGTTCTTTGCAATGATAGAACACACCTTTAGGTTTATTTCAAATGCTTCTAATATTGAATATGACCTCCGCCTCTTCATAAAAAGCTACTAAAGTGAATTCATGTTTTGCGCATCTTTTTTCTGCATCTGATATTTTGCTGAACTTGACAACTGAATTTGGGAGTCACAAATTATTTCTCACTTTCCTTTCTGCTTAATAAGGGATTAAGATGATTTTTAAGTAGCATAATAGGACTGTAAATATGCTTAAAAATAAAGGTATGTTTGCTTTTCACTGAAATTTAGGTTAGGAAAATGACTAGAACTTTTTTTCAAAAATTTTGATACTGAAATGTGTATATTGTGCAACAGCAACAAGAAAACGAAAAAAACCACTAATTTTATTCTTGGCAATGATAGAACACATCTTCAGGCTCATTTCTAATGCTTCCATTATTGAATAGCACCTCCGCCTTTTCGTGAAATGCCACTTAAGTAACCTCATGTTTTGCACAAGAAAAAAAATGCTTGTCGTAGTTTATTCAAATTTTATTCAAACAAAATTATATTATATAAATTTCAAGTATTTTTTATTAAATCCTCATACTTTCAGCAACATATCTGAGAATTTTTGGAAATATTGAAAGATTTCTGCACCCGACACAATTTACTGAAGTGATACGTATACATGCAGATTAGGCTTAGCGGTTGACAGAAAATGCGATTTTTTGAAAAGTTTGACGGCCTGTAAAGCAAAAACCAGATCACATATGGGCAAAAGAATTCATATGGTTACTTACCACCACAAAAATATTAAATACACCAAGTTTTATCAAAATCCGAGGACATGGGTTACAAAATCCCGTTTTCCTGGGTGATTTGACATGGATTGACCCAGAGGCAATTAAAAAAAAACACATGTTAAGGAAAAAAGTAACCCACTCCACATACAATTTAGTATTAAGGAGAGCAATTCAGGTTGAATGCACATCACTAAAAGTGAAAAGCCACCTCAGAAAGACTAATCGTAACACTCATGGTATTCGTGCTTTTGTTGTCATCATTATGGCTTAAATTTAGTTTATATTTCAAACAGAAATTACTTACAGACCTGGATTTATTACAAATAAGTCCCCAAGTTTTCGTATACCTTTCACGGGTGATGCATGAAACTCATGAAAAGTAACATACGACCAAATTGAAAGGCTTAAATTTGTTATCGGCTGATATTTGACCGAAGATCCCAAGAAAATGATCACGGCTTCAATGATCAGCCACAGAACAAAATAATTAAATTTTTTTTGAAGAAACTTTGTTTTTCTGTCAGGCAGTCAAAGGAAACCGGATTTCAAGAACCTACACATTTCTTGTTGTCTAAAAACATTGAACATGTTGTATCAGACAGCCAAGGGAGACCAAATTATAATCACATGCACTCATAACAGGCATCATCATAAACAACAAGTTATTAACCCGTAACAGGCAGGGTTTTGAAAAAAAACCTGGGTTTCTTCTTCATTCACTGGGTATTTTTTGTGAACATTTGAAATAATTCCTAACTTCATCTAGAATATTTTGTACCCCTTGCACATCAGAACCATGTGTCATTCTACAAAAAATTGTGACACTTGAGGAGATGCGAGGTCTCTAAGACAAATTTGGACACTGCATGTCTTAGGAGTGAATATTTTAGCGGTCTAAGACAGCACTTCTGCTCCCAAGTGTTAACTTGAAATAATGTTACATAAGTGATTGAATTAAGTTTCAGAAGTTCATAAGAAATCTAGTTGCTCCGACATTAGCACCGCACCATACTAAAGATCACTTATCTATGCTCATAACTAGTAACTCAATACGGAATGGTGGAAAACATGAAAAGAATATTTGAAAGGTATCAGACAGCCAAGGGAAACCAAATTATAATCACATACACTCATAAAAGGCATCATGGATACCAAGTTACTAACAAAATTATATTAGATGATAGAATTTATTTTTAAGAGTTGAAAAAGTCACATGATCCACCACATAAAACAAATTACGTAATGAATAATAATACAATTGTGTCTGGTTGCAAAACCTATCTTCTCCATAACAGAAAATACTTAAGACTTTTTTCAAGGAATTTGAGATAGGATCCAAAACTTGTCAATGTGTCACTAGGAGAGTAGGATTTAAAGCATCATAAGAGAATGTGGGGGAAGGTGCAGGGAGGGGTAAATTCAAAATTAGTTAGAATTTGGCTAGTTTTAAAACCTATTTTGGAGTTGGCCGGTTTTGCAACCAATCGACACAGGCAGCGACTTCAGACTAATAGGCAAGATTTTCACTTTTAACTAAAATCAGATACTAACTACGATCAAAGCTTAGGTTGTCCTCTATTAGTGCACATTAGTAAATAGTTTTATGTAAAAACAAGTTTTGTTAATCTACTTAGAATTTCTACAAGTTGGGCATAATATAACCGACACACAAAGTAAAAATTTTCAAAAAAGTCACAACTAATTACCATATCAGAATGTTTATTGTATCAGGAGTAATCAAACAATGTAGGTAATTTATTCATCATAGTAATGGCTAATACTACACATTTAGTTCATTAAAGGAAAAATATAAACTTAATACATTAATAGGGAAGTTAGAGTGACAATTAATGCAGGGGTCAATCCATGATTTTTTGCCAGGTTCCGTTTTGGGAATCCTGTATTCCTGGTTGCTTTGTAATGTAATATTTTTGTGAAGAATATATTTTCAACTTGCTGAATTTTGTGAAAGGTCTTTTAATACACGAAACTTCTCTAGAATGATCCCTATAATGTAAGATATTGCAAAGCACTGTACATAAGTTATTACAGCGCTCATTAATATAAACGTTACATTAGCCTAGTCTATTGAGACATTCACACTAAAAGTTTAAAATACAGATATTGAGTGTTATAAAAATAACTATTTACCCATGAAACCAGCAGGAAAGTTGCTGTCAGTTCTTACTTTTCCATCAACTTTTATCAGTCTCTGCATAACTATCTTGGTTACTTCTGCATTCGTCAACGCATATTTTAGTCTGTTCCTTAACATTATGATGAGTGGTAAAGATTCTCTCAGTTTGTGGGGTCCAGTACTGGGCCGTGGAGCCTATAAAGACATTCATAAATAAGTTGAAAAAGAGGAAATTCTAGCACTATTATGTACTTTTACATCACAAATTAATATGCGTAAGTACATATATTACTAGTCTTTAAAAGTTGAAAGTTTAAACATGAACTTACAAAAACTCCACCCAATTTGTCCAACATCCATGATTTAGGTGCATTAAGCCTTTTCAAATGCTTCTTCGGGCCCCTAGCCTAAACGTCATAAATGGAAAAATAATAAGAATTATTGACATCCAAGAATGATAACGCAAACTACAATACATATTTATATACACACAAGGTTCAATAACTTAATACCTGACAAATTTCTTGGTTAATGCAATTGGAAAGGAGTGACACCCATATTGTTTGCTTGCTAACTTATTTTAGGAAAAAACTTTATCAAAGAACAATAGTAATACAATAAGACAATCTTGAGATACATAAACATGTTACTTCAAGGCATCAATAATTTAAGCCTTATAAACATTAATTTTGAAGGGAAGACATAAAATAACAAGCATGAACTTTGCAACTGATGAACACAAGTTAGAAAATAATATAAATTTATCATGAAGATAGTTATATAAAAATGATCAATACGGATTGTATTTTACAATGAGAAACTCACCATTTTTGCCTCTCTGTACGAACAATTTTTTCTACATCAGAAACGATACTATTAAGCGTTGCCAAATGCCGAAACAAATTTTAAAGATTTCTTAATGACATTGTAGTTGCCAAAACTAGTTTACTAAATTAGAAAATGGAAAACAGAATCTTCAAATAAGTTAAAAACCATATAAATATGACTAAAAAGTAGAAAAACATTAAAGTTATGCCTATTTATTATTTTTTTCACATTGTTTTTGCCCGGAAATAATATTTGCTGCTTGTTGCATAACGTTTACTGAACTGCCATCTACCGTTGTGAAATTAAACTATATATTGCTCTGTCCCTAGCTCTGTTCAATCCAAAACATCGGACTTCTCGAAAACTTTTAAGCTAAGATTCATTTGCAATATGAATTATTTTTTACATTTTATGCGCAGAAAAGAGTTATGATAGTTCTAGAAAATGATGTGAGAGACATGGAAACAAGCGACACTGAAAGATTAGCATTCGTAGACGAAAGTGATATAATTGCTTCATCATTCAATGAATCCGTGTCAATCGACTTCGATCAACTACTATTTAATAGCCCTGATGGAACATTTTCACATTCCATATTTCCCAGCAAAAATCGGCCAAGAGATGCTGAGTATGATAATTCACCTCCTGATATGCGTGTTCCTTTGGGAACTTTGGATTCGTCACTTGATAGCAATATCGAACAAGAAAATTCTGGGTAACATTTTTTATCACTTCTTCAAATGTTTTTCATTCTTAAAAGGATTTTTCTCCAGAAAAAATCATTTGCTAGCATCGTTTTTCCCCCTTCAAATCTCATTTCAGTAGCAAGTGAAGGAATTATTATTTTTTTCGTAACTTTTATTTGACCGATCACATAATCACGAACTCTTGTACAATATTAGAAAAAATCCTCAATTAGTCCAAATATGTATTTCGCATGACATCCAAAGTGTAATTTTTTCAGAACATTGCTAAATGCCTGTGCTTTCTTTCTTCAGTACTGCTCTGTGGGGGGTCTTTCTGAAGCCTCAAAACAGCCAGGGGAGAAGGGACATATAGATAATTTAATTTACTCAAACTTAAGGGAAAAAATGTTCTGTGATGGCAAAACTATGATCCATTCCTCAAAAAAATTGAGACAATTGGTGGTAAAATCTTCCCATTTACATCAAGCAGATTTCTACTTAAAAGTAATTTCAGCTAGATTTATGTAACTACTATTTAACACATCTTTATATTGAACATAAAAAACTAAAGAACCTGTTTAATGGTTTATCAATCAACTTTATAAAAAATTATGCTCTGTCTTAATGTGGCCCCTAATGTTTATTTTTAAGTGATAATGAAAAATGTACGGTACTTAGAAGATTTTTTAAATAAATCTGCTGCTTTCAATCTTGTCATAGCTAAGTTTGATAAATTATGGCATTGAGCTTGTGAAGTGAAGAAGAAATGTTTGTAATTTTGTGCATCGTACTTATAAATTTTTTTCAAATAGGTATAAGGTACGCTAAGTGGAAGGGGGCAACTACCGCCTCACTCAAAAGTAAAGGGGCTTTGCCGTTTGCCCCCTCCTTTTTCGCTGTTGAGAAGTAATGATCGAGTAAAAAATGATTTTTTACTCAGTGGATTGATTAATTTCACCAAAATAAAAGCTGAAAATTGCACATTTCGGACTTTTTTCATGTTATTTCACAAGAATGGATTAAAATCAAGCAGCCAGGTTCATTTTTGAGGCCATATTCTACATTTTTTAGGTCTCAATTAATCAGCAATGTTAAAATCCAATATAATAGCCAAATTGTAGCACCCCCCCCCCTTTAAATGCGTTGCCTCCTACCCCTTCCCCCAATTTCTATCAATACCCTCTCCTGTATTTCTCTTGATCTTCCACTTTTTTGGTGCAACAGCTGCCTATGAAGGTACTGTAACGAGTCCGTAGCACCTTCAACTTTCTTTAAATGAGCATTCCAATCTTGAGGAAGTAACTATTAATTTATTTACAAGTATGTACACTATTTACAATAGGAGCAGGAAACAATTGCTAAACATCCAGCAATTAGGTAGCAAACAGTACACTGTACTCTCAACAGTAACTCAGCACCACGTATCTAACGTGAACAGTAATTAAGCAATTACAAAAGCAAAACAACCATTCGCCCTAGCGAATGAAAACGACTCTCCAGAAATCAAATCTGAAAAAAACTAACTGACTGTCTTCAAGGCCAGCTATTTATACTCGAGAACAAAATTATGACAATATTCTAGCAAAATCCAGTTCATTCAAAAATTGACTAATCCATTCACGAAAGTTCCAGCAATAAAAAGAAAAACCACTCCAAGCGAAAAAATGTCTTCACGCTTATCAAAGTTAGGGCAAGTGTAAAAACTACAAAACGCTACAGGGCCGGTATACAAGTGATAAAAGTGATATCTTCAGATACTTTTGCAACATGTCGCCAGATAAAACCAAAACTAATGAAAATGATGCAAGGCAGGAAAAACAACAACTATTTACAAGATTTGTAACAGTACGTATGACCTGCCCTAAGCTTAAAATAGAATGCTTTCATTTAACTCTACAAAGACTTTAAATAAAAAGTTTTCAAATTGCTTAGAGATAAGTGTAAAATTAACTGATGAAGGAAGACTTTACAGCTATCTGAAGTAAGCTCTCAACACCAGAAAATAAAGTTAATGGAGTTTAAACCAGTTTCGAATTTATGTAAATTCAAGCCGTAGGTTGTTTTAAGTCATTAATTATGCCATTTTAAATTATTAATAATGTTTTATTTATCGTGTCACACATCGATACACATCGGCTGATTTTTTGTATATATTTTTAAATAAAAAAGAAGAAAAAAAGTATTTTAAATCTCTGTTCTATTGAAGCAATTAAATTCTACAAAGTGAAGAAATTAGTTAAATAAAATATGTCAACCACAAATACTTATGTAACATATTCAGCAGAGCCTGATCATTCTGACATTGGACATGGAGCACATTTCTATTTCAGGGCCCGCCCGTACCTCCTCATTATCAGTTGCATGTTACGAGTAAAAAAATTCTTACAAAAAATAATAATGCTATCAAATTATTAAGAGAAAAATATACGTTGACATACACAGTAGGCTTTTAATATTAATAGCAAATATGCAATGAGTTACCTCCCATAAGCCAGGGCTAAGGCAGAACTGAAGCAAATGCACCCACAGCTCGATCATAGCATCCTAAGACTGCAGTTTCGTCCTTATTGTGGACTCATCAGTAAGGAATAGCCAATGATCGAGCTGGAGGCAAAGAGATCAGGGCTCGCATTCCCCTAAAATTCCTAAATTTCCTAAAAAATTTCAGGCCTCCTAAAATTCCTAAAATTGTACTAAAATTTTGTGGCATTCCTAAAAAAATTAAAAAATTTACAAGAGCTCTTTTGGGGAGTTTAAAATACCTTTATGAAAGTATTTTATAGCCAAAAGCAAACTTTTCCCTAGGTATTTATTGTGATAAATTGATATTTTACAAAATATTTCGTTTAAAACGCATTCTTCGCACTATTTTTAATCTTGGGACAGACTTAAAATTCTTCCCCTGAAAATGAACTATTTAATCTTTAAACAGCTGTTTCACCACTCTACCAGGATGAAACATAACCTGCCTGTGAAATTTTTCGACTTTGAGCTGTTTCTTACGCGCCTAAGCTCGATTATTTGCGAATTTTGCAATCTGTTTGCATCGGCTTCTATAAAACTCGCTCATTTTAGTTTACTGTGTAAATTCACCGCTTGGACATCGATAATTTTATTCTTGCCATTAGTTTGAACCTTGTTTAGTTTTCTTTTGTCAAAAGATTATTTTTATGCTCGTCAATCAATGTCAACTCATTAAAAAATGTCATTCCTGTTACATCTGAATCAGTTCAAACCAAGAGCATTTTTAAAAAGTAGCATTAATTTCTATCAAACTTTTTTTTGGCTCAAAAATTTTTTTGAAAAAGTAAATAGATTTAAAATGTTGATAAGGATGTTTGGGACAGCATTAGAATTCAGGAATCAGGGAATCCAATAGATCTAGTAAACTCAGTCAACTGTTATAAAAAGATGTGACTTGTACTAAGGCAATGGATTCCTTTTGCTTACTTTCATTTTCTATTCAAAATCAGGGTTATTATGTCAATTATAATTATTAATTATTCCTACAGTTCTTTAAAATTTTTGCGCAACAGTTTTTTTTCACCATTTGCATACTTTTTCTGCTTTTAAAAATGCATTAACTTATCACGTGTTATTTATTGAGAGTTTAAGGTAGCATGCATAAAATTGTAGCCTCAATTTGATATTCAGAAATCTTATGAGGAGTTATATGTCATTGTGGCCGACTACTGGAGCACTTACCCTAGTTGCGACAAGGGTAACTAGCAGCGCTCGCAATAAGGTCATTCCATGTCACGTGTACGAGGCGTCCCCACTCGATACCCTACAATTTTGATGAATTTTTTTTTTTGGAAGTACATATAAGACTTGCATGAAGCCATACCAAATCATAGCTCCATAAGTCTTACGGTTCAGCCACTAAAAATTATTTTGTAAAGGCCTCTTTTTCTTGTCTTGAAAAAAAATGACCAAAAGGTTAAGTTTGTGCTTTTATTGCTCGCGACCTAAGACGATTATCAGGCTCACACTACTTCAAATGTCACAATACTCTGAGGGGAAAGGGAGGCAGAGTTGAAAAGCAAAAGTATGGGCTTTTGACAATTCATAGATATTAAACCACTGGTTTCAAATCAAAAGATTGTTGTGGGGGTGAAGAACTTTATGCATAGTAAACATTTCTGGTAATTAAGAAACTGACGAAAATTATTAACAAGCAGGGTGTTGTGTTTTTTTTTTTTTTTTTTTGATAATCTTAAAACTTTGAAATCAAAGTGCATTTAGCGCAGCTAATAGAATTTATAAATCTATGACATGATATATGCAGAACATTTTACACAAGATTTTTTAAAGTTGTTCGGCAATGGAAAAGCAATTGTTTTTAGTTTTTCAATCAATTGTTTTTAGTTTAGTTAGTTTCCAAAACATGGGGGGAAAAGAAAATTACTAACTAAAAATTGTTTGGTGATGCAAAATGGTTTTCGATTCGTAATATTGAACATAATTGGCCACACGGATTAACTTCACGAACTGTTTTCTAGGCACTGCTATTTTACTAGATAAAATGAAAAAGAAAAAAACTTGAAAACAAATTTATTGGAAAAAGCAAAAAAGAAAAAGTAAATTTGCAAATTTGTTGAAATAACAAAAATATTAATGAATTTAAAGAATGAATATTATATCTGGGTCTAGTGAAATAGCGTTTTAAAACAGCTGTAGAAAACTGCTGCAGTTAAAACATTATGGAGGTAATTGTTGAACAGAATTAATATGTGTAGAAGCTGGTCAACTGGAAAAACTCAGACATGCCTATCTTTCAAAGGGAAAATTTTGAAAACGCGTATGCACGTTAAGTGCGGTCTAGTTTTTGAACATGTTATATAACATTAGAACATTATTTCTTTTTAAGTATTTGAAGATTGTAATTTATGCTATAATAAATGAAATGCATTTTCAGTTTGGTTTGTCGGGTACCACTATTAGGGACTTATTTGTGGTCAAACAAAATCGTAAGTTACCCCTAAAATTTTCCTAAAATTTTGTCAAAATGTTCCTAAAATTCCCCTAAAATTTTTCAAAAGTCTACTGCGAGCCCTGAGATCCTCTTATTGTAGCTAAGATTGCCAGCAAACCGGTAGATAAAGTCAATTTATCTTACCAGCGGGCATCCGCAAACCATGGTGCGGCTCAACTCGAAATTTGAAGGCAAAAGCTGGGTAACATGCAATGAGTTACCGCCCATAAGCCAGGGCTAAGGCAGAACTGAAGCAAATGCACCCCCGCTCGCTGGTAAGATAAATTCACTTTATCTACCAGTTTGCTGGCAATCTTAGCTACAATAAGAGGATCTTTGCCTCCAGCTCGATCATTGGCTATTCCTAACTGAGGAGTCCACAATAAGGACGAAACTGCAGTCTTAGGATGCTATGATCGAGCTGTGGGTGCATTTGCTTCATTAATAGCAAAATATACAGCAGGCATTTTACTAAAATATACAGTAGGCATTTAGTATTTAAGAGGCATTGGATAAAGTAAAGGAATTTTGAGCCTCCTGAAATCTAAGAGGAGGGGCCTAAGCCCCTGAGGTAATCAGGCTCTGATATTCAGCTGTTTTTGAGCGTTTTATTATGAAATATTATGAAAATATTGTATATTGATCCTACTGTCGGCCCAGCTTAAACGAAATACTGTTGGTTCCAAGAAATATTGTTCGATTAAGAGGGGTATTTGCTTAAGTAGGGATCTTTAGCGCGTCTATGGCATTTGGAAATATTCAGTGCCAGGATGTTTTATTCGTATGAACGGGGTCTTCATTTATCCATTACTCGATTAAGGGAGCTGACTGTATATCCGATATTTTCGATCCCTGCAGACTGAAGTCTTTAAGTAGTAAATATATCCTGAAATCACTATTTTTTATTTTCTTACATTAATATAATATATAGATTTCAAACTAATGTTTAGTATTCAAAATGGCAGTTTTAATCTGTATTACAAGTGTTACATTGCGAATAATTTTATGTAACATAAAGGAATATTATCTATCGACATTATATTATATTAATAATCCATTAACTCATGTCATATAAATATTCTATCACTTTGTGTTTGAATTATAAATGAGCATTATTATTATTATGATTAATACAATTTTTATATTGGAAATATCATGGTTCGGAAAATAATTATCAAAAATGTCCAAATATATTTTCAAAATAAATATTAGACATTTATTGGCGAACCTTAAATTACTGATTGATCGGTGCACTTTTATTTGTTTCCTCTTGTTTAATATGTTTTTTTTGACTTGGTTTTATTGTTCTAGTTACATTCAACACACCATCTCTGAGGACCAAATATGCATGCAAATCAATCCAGGAAACCACCCGATGCCAGACAACTTGTCACATGCAACCATTACAGTTGAGAGCCGAAACAAAGATACGAATGAAAAAGAGTACAAAAAGTTTCATTGCGATTATGAGGGCTGCTCCAGAACTTACAGTACTGCTGGGAACCTGAAAACTCACCAGAAGACTCACAGAGGTTCTTATTTTCTTTTCTGTAATTGAAGGGGAAGCAAGTGTTTCATCCTTTAGCCCAAGAGCTAGCAAGGTTGAAAAACAAGAATTTTAAGGCATCTGACTCTTTAATATATCTTTCCTTAATGCTCTTCCGAACAGCATGCAAACTGTTTGGCTGCCAGAAAACTTTGTTTTTCACTGCGCATCACACTTTTACTATTAAAAGTAGTGATTTTGATATCATTTTAGGCAATTACTATGTCATATCAATCCAGAAAAAGAAGTTTATGATCTCACCATTTCCGATTTTAACTAAATTTGGTATGAAGGACACAATTACAAAATCAGTAATCTTGCCAGTTTTTAGGTTTTTACTTTGAAACCTGTAAAAAATACAGGTCTGTTAAAAAACTTGAAAAGTGCTGGAAAAAAAGAAAAGTTTTTACATGCAAATGACTATTACTTTTCTTCTAATTATGGTTGAATAAAAATTAAAGAATCATTGCAAAGCTAAAAATTAGAGATTTCCATTGATATATTATGGGACTTACAACAGATTTAATCTTCTAATTGTCTTAAAATGATTTCAAAATCGCTATTTTTATCCATAAAAATGTGATGCACTTGCACAGTAAGAAACACAAGGTTTACTGGCAGCCAGACAGCCCACACGCTGTTTCTAAGAGTTCAGGCAAATATATATATTGAAGAGCCAGACATCTTAAAACTCTTTCTAAAACGTGTTGCTAGTTCGTAGACAATTTGAGGATGGTTTAATTTTAGCTTGTGTAAAAAATATTCATGTTCAGTTAAACAGTTTTCTTACCGCAGTATTAACTTGCAAGTGAAATGAACTTTAACCCCAGGTATAAAATTGAATTGTTAACTCTCCTAGAATGCATTTGGAAGGTACTGAGTTAACATTCCTTAAGGAAGTCTCACAGTCCTTTAAAAAAAAACTTTGCCTTTTTGGTCTTTCCTATGCTTGTGGTATCTGTTTCTAGTTCATCAAATCTTTGCTCACAAGCCTCTTAAAGTGAAAACTCCAAATTGCACAAAATATTCTGAATGGGGTCCATCTGAAATTCTTACACTAATTTTAACAACACTAGTCTAGTAATACTAGTCTAGTAATCAAATCTTATGCTGTTTCTTTAACATTGAAATAGACAAAAAAAAAAAAAAAAAAAAGCAAACGGTACTTGGAAACTTCTGTACATTTTTCAAGTTGCTACTTTTTATGTGTATTGTATAAATATATCAAAAACTGCAACCCTGCAAGAGCAATAGATCAAATAAATTCTAAAATAATTGCTGTGCATGCAACAGAAAAAAAGTCAACTGCATAATTTTAGAATGAAATTCTTGTTCCCAAGAGTGTTACAAAAAGTATTTAGCTACAGCTTTTGCCTAGTTGATCGCTAGGGTCATGTCTACACTCCTATCTCCTAATGAATGGTATTATCTATGAGAACAACAAAATAAATGCCCTGTACGCTATGCTGTTATTGCTCTGATCCCCTTATACCTCAAAAAGTTAGAATTATTGTTACATTTTCAACTTTCAATCTCTAAATTCCTGTAGAGGGCTGTTGACTAGCTAGTATTAGTAACCAACCAAAGTGATAAAGGAATGAGAGAAGATGCAAAGAAGAGCAGGAAGAAATCAAGTACTATAGTTAAAATGTTTACTCCCCCCCCCCCCCATCTGTATTAATGAAATATTTTTTTTTGTTTAAAACTGATTTGTTACTTAACAATTATAGTTGAAAATCATTGAACTCAATTATCTTAACATTAAAAGTATGAGCTATTATTTAAAATTCCTCAAACACTTATTTTAAGAAATTAAATGTATTATTTCAAGAAATTTAAATGCATTACTGTATGCATCCTGCACAACAAGACATTATGTATTTCAGGAGAGTACACATTTGTTTGTTCACAAGATGGCTGTGGCAAAAGTTTTTTGTCATCATACAGTTTAAAGATTCATGTAAGAGTTCATACCAAAGAGAAACCGTTTGGTTGTGATGTTACTGGTTGTTCAAAAGCATTCAACACTTTGTACAGGTAATTAATTAAATGTTGCCAATATTATGCATCAATTCAAGTTTTTTTTATTTTGTTTATATTTCATATTATATTTGTAATGTTCTAAAAACGCTTTGTTGCCTTTCTATTGTGTACTTTAAGATTGAAAGCTCATAAGAGACTACACACGGGAAATACTTTTAATTGCAAAGAGCAAGGATGTGGAAGGTACTTCACTACATTGAGTGATTTACGAAAACATTTTCGGACGCACACGGGCGAAAGACCTTATCAGTAAGTAAACTATAGCTTATGTATTCAGTTTTTGTTATCTAGTATTTATCAGCATTCAGGCCAGGGTCCCCATTAAGAGGAAAAAAAATGGGTGAGAAAATCTCGCCCTCTGTTAAAATTAGGGTAAAATTTTATGAAATTTAACAATTTTTTTTTCTCTGTTTTTTGAGACTTTATTTTGCACATGATTTCAACTTTTAAAGATGAAGTATAATTGCTCCCTATTTTTGCATTGGTGGAATTTATTAGTTTTAATGTCAATACTAGACAGAACACTCTTTAGTACTTAATTATATTCATACACTTTCGATGGATGGTAAATATATCATGTTTTTCAAATAACCTTACTAAACATGGCCAAGATCAAATGTAAATTGCATTTGTATCCTACAGTTCATACTAACAGCAAGTCCAAATGCACCCATTTATAAATATTTGTAGTGTGATGATATGTGTAAATATTTAGAGAGCAGTTTGAGTTCATGTGGTATTAACTCTCTCTGTATAAAATATTATTGAGTGAGTTTTTTTTTATACTTTCTGTTTTAGTTTGATACCTTTTGTACTTGTGAAATTAGTCATAAATTATGTGAAACAAGTATCTGAAGAAGCATTTGTTTTTTGAAAATAGATGTAAAGAAGATGGTTGCGGAAAATCTTTCATCGTGAGTCATCACTTAAAGAAACACGTACAAACACACACAGGTATGTTAATTTAAGTTTTATTAAAAATTATATATGGGTATGCTTAAAACATTACTAATTTTAGCTATAGGGTCATTCCACATCAAATCAACCACAAAAATGGGATTTTAACACCCACCATCTCGGACTTTGATGAAACTTGGTATACTTCCTTCCTTTGTAGTCATAAGCAACCCCCTAAATTTTTTTCTTTCTATCTTGATGCGTTTTGATTTTGCAGCCTGTTGAAATTTTGCGATTTTGCATTTTTTGTCATTTTCGAGACACAAAAACTGAGCTGATGTTGTTTATGAAAAAAAATTGTACCTGAGTAACTAATAGTTTAATCTTTTAAATTTTTTTTACAGATATTGTGAAGACTTTGAGCATGTAAATAAAAAATATTACAATAGTCTTAGTCTATATGAATTTTTTTTTTTAAATTTCAAAATTGAAAATTTTGAACTTTTTTTGTCAAAAAAAGGCTTTGTCAAAATTTTAAATTTCAACATGAGGGTCGTCTTTAAAAATTCTAATTTTTTTTTTACATGATCATGGATATGTACTCTAATTTATCCCATGAAATTTTTTTTGGGTATTTTAGGGATTCAACCCCCCTCCCCCCTCTTATTCTAGAAAAAAAAAAACGTAAAACATCACACAAACAAGCTCTTCCTCCTATTTCAAAAAAAAAAAAAAAAAATCATCAATTAACACACTAATTTAAACATGAAGTATGTTGAATATTCAACTAAAAATTAAAATTAAAGATTTTTTTTTCAATTGAAATAGTTTAAATAATTTAATAGAGGAATTCTGGAAATAAGATATCATGAAATTTAATACTTGCACACAACAATCGACTCATACAGATTACTAGATTGTAGTCAAGACAACTTAAAAATTAAAAGTTTAGCTTGACACTAAACCACTAATTATCCTATTTCTAGCCTATTTCCCCCCCCCCCCTTCCCCCATGTTTGAAAAAAAAATGTCGGTGAGACATTTTTTCAATTACTTTTACTTCTGTGCAAAGAAATATTCATCTTTCTTTTTCTTGAAATAACATTGTAGACCCCTTAAGAAATAATATAGCCAGCTTTTTGGTAATATTTTTTAAATTAAGCAAATTACCTTTCCTTCACTCATAGCAAAATAAGATCAAATTAGTATACATGCACATCTTTGAACTTTTATCTTTTTTTATAATGAAAACCAGAACTTTATGCAGATTTTTTTTTCCCTTCTGACTTTAATGACATGCCTAATCATATATTTGTCTCCTCTTCAATAGATTTGTATTTTTTTTTTTTTTAATGAAAATTCAAAAGTAAACATGAACTAGGAAAGAACTACCTTTGTCCTGTTTTTTTTTTTTTTTCTGGCTTTAATGCCTTATCCACTGTTGGAGGTCTAAGCAAGTGCACTTCAAAAAGTGCAATAAATTGAAGAGAAAAGATACTCATAAAATATATCATTGCTTCAAAATAAAAATAACTTAAAACAACATACTGATTTTGATAAAATAAATGCAGCAGATGGGAGGAATCAAGAAAAATAACTAATTTACACAAAAGCAGGTCTCAATCTCACTGCCATAATATAAATATAAACTTACTAAGTATAAACCATACAGCTTGCAGATCAGCTGACATGAGATGACAGCTGATCCCTTTTTATGAGCTAGTAAAACACCCATAAAATTAGGGGGATGGCAGGCAAATGTCATTTGTACAAATGCAAGTTTATTAGGAGCCATTTATGATCACAGATTTTTTTTTTCTTTTAAGAATAAAAGGGATCAAGCAGTGAACATATGAAGCACTTAAGAAAATAGAACATTTTAGGGGAAAAAGAGATTGTTGCAAAACCTTTTGATTGTAAACAGTTCTTTTCATGATTCTAAACATTTTGAGCACATAATAATAATAAAACAAAGTTGAATCAAACCTTTTCTGTTTTATATCATTGGTTCAGAGTTAAATAAACAAAACCAGGTTTTAGTTTGATACTTTATTAGATGAATGAAACAAGTTCAGAGCTTAGAGAGTGTCTATTTTTGAATTTGTATTTCAGTCTGTCCTTTACTTAGTTGCTTAGAAGAACCATTGCTGATCAGATATAGTATTTTACTTGTGTTTTCAACTAGATTGTGTTTTAACAAATGATTTAGTATGGATGTATCGATATGCAGTATATGAAAATTAACTGTAAGTGAATGTCATAAATTAATTTTCACTCATGACATAGGAATAAAGAATATCTATTGTTTAAGTCAGGAAGAAAAAGTATTATTGAGTGCAAGACTTGACTGTGAACTAGATTCAGTTCGAAATATTTCTTTTCATCATGAAAATGTATTCTTGAAGAAGTATGAATTGAAACACAAAGTTTGTAGTGATCCATTGAAAAGGCATAAAGTACAAATCAAAAACTCCCTGCGTCTTGTTACATTGCAGCAATCTAAATGTTTAACTGAGAAAGGGTTAAAAGTGAAACCAGGGGGAAAATTGTGCCGTAACTGTAGAGAAAGAAATCATTTATAAAATTGATGAAGACTCAATTAGCTGTACAGTAGATGACTGTAATTACTTAGAGCAGGGAGATTCCGAATCAACAGAAGAAAGCAGTCTACAAAGAGAAGAAGCCAAAGAAAAGCTTAATAAATCACTAAATGAGATGGAATGTTCTCCTTTAAAATTGCATGGATTAGGTGAGACCAGTAAGAGATCTTACGGAAAGAGAAAATATGAAGAACTACAGAAAAATGTTGAAGATAATTTTAGAAAAGTGCTGAATGTAAATGTATCATCTGCAAAAAAAAGAAACGGAAAAAAATGTGTCGGGAAAAGCAGCCGACATGGACAAACTGGTTGAGTTAATGAAAGAACGTGTAAAATGTGTCCCTAGGAATAAGCAAATATTTCTAGGTATTTGGGTAAATTGCTTTGTTATAAATTAGAATTGTGTGAAATTTCATTTTAATGTTGTCTTAAATTTTCATTATGTGATATTCAGTTCATTACGTGATAACCATAAATTAAAATTAATACAAAACCACAATATTTAAAATTACTAAAAAAAGTAAAAACTATTTTTAATAGCAAAAAACTATTTTCTGAGGTAAATTAAAACCATAAAAATTGAGCCATTAATTTTGTGGAGCATAAACTGTCATTTTGAGAAAAAGGAAGATGTATTTTTGCGTAGCACTTAAGTAAAAGTAATTGAAAAAAAGTCTCACAGTAACTTTTTCTTTTTTTTTCAAGCATGGGGGGAGGGGTCCAGAAAATAGCATAATCAGTGATTAAGTGTCAAGCTAAACTTTTAATTTTTAAATTGTCTTCACTGCAATCTAGTAATCTGTATGAGTCAATTGTTGTATGCAAGTATTAAATTTCATGATATCTTATTTCCAGAATTCCTCCAATTTAAACTATTTCAACTAAAAAAAAAATCTTTAATTTTAATTTTTAGAGTTTGTGTTGAATAGTCAACATACTTCATGTTTAAATTTGTGTGTTAATTGATGAAAATTCTGTTTTTAAATAGGAGGAAGAGCTTGTTTGTGTGATGTTTTATGTTTTTCTTTTCTAGAATAAGAGGGGGGAGGGGGTTGAATCCCTAAAATACCCAAAAAAAATTTCATGGGATAAATTAGAGTACATATCCATGATCATGTAAAAAAAAAATTAGAATTTTTAAAGACGACCCTCATGTTGAAATTTAAAATTTTGACAAAGCCCTTTTTTTGACAAAAAAAGTTCAAAATTTTCAATTTTGAAATTTTTTTTAAAAAATTCATATAGACTAAGATTATTGTAATATTTTTTATTTACATGCTCAAAGTCTTCACAATATCTGTAAAAAATTTTTAAAAGATTAAACCATTAGTTACCCAGGTACAATTTTTTTTCATAAACAACATCAGCTCAGTTTATGTGTCTCAAAAATGACAAAAAATGCAAAATCGTAAAATTTCAACAGGCTGTAAAATCAAAACGCATCAAGATAGAAAGAAAAAAATTTAGGGGGTTGCTTATGACTACAAAGGAAGGAAGTATACCAAGTTTCATCAAAATCCGAGTTGGTGGGTGTTGGGGTGTGGTTGAACTGACATGGAATCACCCTATATTTATTTTTTACACGTATTCTTTATAGATTACATTTGAAATTGACTATTAGCAAACTACTTTGCTTTCTTTGCTTATAGCCTAACTGCCCATTAGCAAAGGAAGCAAAGTAGAGTCACCAAATTACAAATTATAACTAGAAATTTCTGCTTTTTGACCTATCTTCAACCTTGAAACATGTTTGAAAATTATGCTAAATATTTATTTTTAAAAGTGTTATTAATCACTTGACTTACAAATTAAATCTAACTTGATGCTATCAAAAAAATACCATTTAATTTCCCTCAAGTGAACAGTTACGTGAAAGCCAAGAAAGAAAACATCTTATTTTTTCGGTTTTTATCAATTAGTTTCGGGTTAATAAATAGCATTTAAGTTATAAAAGCACTTCACGAGTTCGACTCGTCAAAGTGTACAGTGGCCCATAAAATGAATGATGAGCCAGACTCGTCATTGTATGTCAAGAGGTAAATATATTATGTGTACTCAGTATACATTAGTAAGCGTGGTAATTTTTAAATTTCTTCTTTGGTGCACATATCATGCTTATACATTACCATGCCAAATATTAACTATTTGGTGGAAATGCCATACTCATTTTATTATTTGAAAGTAGTTGGCTTTGGCCTCTAAAGCAGGACAATGTAATGCAGTACTTTCATTCATTTATAAATTTTGTATTTCTTTCTTTATTGGTGGAGGATTACTGCTTCTTATTTATTATTCTCTTATTGTCTTTTTCAATCCCTAAACAGTTGAGTTTGAACTAAAGGTTGCAAAAGTTGTAAAATATTTAAAACATAAATTTTTAAATTTGTTATGATTTTTATGTTAATATGTAAGAGTGTCTGTGGATTTTTGGACAACCTCATACATTCAAATGTTTAAACAGATGAGCCTGTTTATCTCAAACCTGTTTAATTCGAAAACCTCGCTATTTCAAAATTTTTCAATTTCCCTGCTTTAACATTAAATATTTAATGTTTCTTCTTCAGTTTGTCTCAAATGATTTTTCCCGAAAACCTATACATCTTGAAATTTGAGGACTCTCATTTTTTAATTTCATCTCCAGCCACCTTTATCAATGGTATAACTTGGGTGCAAAAATCATCATCTGCGCAATCATTCAAAGACTGTTCGTACTTAAAGGTATACATTAACTTGCTACCAGTATAGTCATCACAATTTGTAAAACGTGGACAACTTATCGTACAGTAAAATATTCAACAATATCAATGCAAGACAATGTATTAAGTAGTTAACTTTGTTCCAACTCCAATTGCTATTTTTGTAAATTTATCGCAACCTCTGTATCTCAAAACCTCCATATCTTGAATTTTTCTTCTATCCCGTGAAATTCACGATAGACAGGTTTGACTGTATATGTATTGTATAATGTGTTTCTTTGTTTCTTTGAATAATTCAGGTTTCTGGAAATATCTTTTTAGGTGAGAAACCATTTTCCTGTCCAGAACCTGACTGCCAAAAGTCCTTTGTTACCCAATACAATCTGAAAGCTCATATGAACAAACATACAAAAGACCTCAGTGAGGTAATTCAATCTCTGTTGAATATTATGACTGGCTTTAGAGTATAATCTATCTACTTTCTAACAGCAGCTGTATGTGATAATTTAGTTTTTATGTAATGTGAATTCTTGTATTGAACATTATAATTTCCTGATTTAGGTTTATATGACTTGTAAATTAGATTTGCTGATATAGTGCTTGGCAGTTAATTTATGTAAGTGTGGGGAATGTCCACATACTTTTAAATTAGATCTAGAGCACCAGTCTCTCAGCATACTTTCTGGGGGGGGGGGGGGGGGAGTATATAATTTAAAAAAAGAGGGTTGGAAATGAAAGGAAAATATATATTAAACATGAATCAACGAATTCAACTGACCAGTTACAATGTGATTGGTTTCATTAAGGTCTGAATTTCAAAAATAAAGCAAGTTTTTAATCATACATGTGAAGTTACAGAACACAGTCTAAAACAAAATTATTACCAAAAAGGCAAACACGGAGAAGCTCTTTAAGTTTAATCTTTGAAAGTGTGTTAGAGGCCTTTCACCGTATGATAATTGATGAATTGAATTCAAGAATGAGTCCTAGTTTAAAACAATGTCTGCTTAATGTACACCCAGGCTCACGTCCATTAAATAGTCCCCTGTGATCTAGTTTGCTTTCCACTAGTGCTTTCTCACTGCTGCCCTTGACGTATATAGGTTGCTGATTTGTGGGGTACATGTTATCTGATTTCAGGAACGTTATTCATTCTGTTAGAGCTTAGGTAAGGCTCAGACTAATGTATAGTGCATGATTTGAAGAAATTTTTATTTTCCAAATGGCAAAATGAGTTTTGCAAGAAAGGCATGCATGCAATTTATAAATCAGCTGTTTTCTGGTAAGATAGTAATAATATCATAGTTTTGCTACGTCCAAGAAATCAGGAAGTTAATAGAAGCAAGAAGTTCTGTCAAGAACTAAACAAGCCTACTTTCCTGTACATCGACATCGGCATTCTAGCATCTGATCATTATTCTCTTGATTATCTGAGACTAAAAATTATGTCAAACATACCTTTACAGCACTTAAAGCTGATTTCTAAAAGCAAAATAGACCCCTCTCATCAGATGAAATGGACACGTAAAAAGTAAATAAATGAGTGAATAAACTTTTGTCACACCTTTTAAAGAATGTAACTGTTATAGTTCTTCCGTAGAAAAATTTCACAATCGTTTTCAAAAGAAAAAAAATTAATAAATAAAATAAAAGTACAAAGAACATCAAAACACATTTTATCAAAGAAAGAAAAAAACCTCGTTCGTTAATAAAATGTCTCGAGTTTTATTTTTAATCCATTGCCAGTTATTAAATATAAATAAAGAATAAAATGCTCTCGTGAATGAAAAATTTCGTAAACAAAAAAAATCGTCTGCCAAAAAATAAATAAGTTAAAGTAATAATAATAAATTAAACAAAAAAAAAAAAGAATAAATAAACAAAATAGCGTCTGCCCAGTCAGTCATTTTTTTCTGAGCCTGCATTTCCACTATGTTTGCGGAGTCAAAATCAAAGTCCTCACAGAAGATTTTTCAGAAAAGTACTTTACATACATTTTTTATCAAAGCCGTTTTCTTACAAAGTTAGTTTGAAGGAAATCCGCCTTTAAGTTCAGAATCAACATTCAATTTAAATTTCCCAGTTGGCGCTCATGTTAAAAAAAATTCTGAACTGTTCATCATTGAACAAAAAATGGTTCAAATTGAAAAGTGAAATATGGGAATGAGTCTCTCCGAGATCTTTCGAAAAAAAAAAGTTTATTCAATTCGAACGGTTCACTTAAAAGTTATTAGGTGGAGAAAGGTTGCTTGAACGGTTCAATGTTGAACGAAAAATGTTCAAATTTAAAATTTAAATACGGTAATGAAGTATCCTTGCCGAGATCTTTCGAACAAAAAAAAGTTTGTTTAAATCAGACTGTTCACTCAAAAGTTATTAGGGGTGACAGCTTGTTTGAACGGTTCAATGTTGAACGAAAAAATGTTCAAATCGAAAATGTAGATACGGGAATGAAATATCCTTGAAAAGATCTTTCGAACAAAAAAAAGTTTGTTCAAATCAGACTGTTAACTAAAAAGTTAATATCGCAGGACAGGTTGTTTGAACGGCTCAAAGTTGAACCAAAAATTGTTCAAATCGAAAAATCAAATATGGGAATGAGCTGTACTCGCCGAGATCTTTCCAACAAAAAAAAATTTCGTTCAAATCGGAATGTTCATTCAAAAGTTATTAGGGACAGTTATTAGACAGACAGACCGACCGACCGACACACAAATTCCTTATCTCAATACCCTCCTTTCAAATTTTTAATTTTTCGATATTTATTTCATTTTTTTTTCTTGTTTCTTTTTGACTTTGTTTTGGACTTGGCGATATTTTTTGAACTTGGCGATATTTTTTGGACTTGGCGATATTTTTTAGATGCATTAAGCCACTTTTAATACTTTTTTCGTCTCTTTTATTTTTAGCGGGAAAGTAGGCTAAAAATGGAAAGGGCAAAAATTGTACCATGTTCGCATATCAAACATTATTTGCATTCACTTCAAGTTTTTGTCATTTTCATTCCTGTTTTTTTTTTTTTTAAAGAAATTTTTTCTTGATAATTAATATCAATATGACATGCATGAAACCAAATCTAATGTTTCGAAAATTTTCAGTCTATTTTTTTTCCAACTATCTTGAGATTTTTTCATTCTAAAATTATTTTTATAGAATTTTTAGAAAAAATGGCCATGAAGGTTTAAAATGACAATGAAAGTATGCTGTTCAAGTGAGATACTTGAAGTTAAAATAGTAAAACTGCAAATTAATTGCATGCGATCCCCCCGCCCTCCTCCCAAAGTTTACCTAAGAAGGTACTTTTTTTTTTTTTTTTTTTTTGTCTATGTCCCAAAAGGGTCATTCTTTGACTGAGGTGCTGATTTTAAGGGGTTAAAGGTCAGTTTTCCAAACGAGATTGTTCTTTTGAGAGGTGTTTATTCACTCAGAGAAGTATGATTTACATAATATAAGTAATCATTAATCAACAATAATTATTTTGTTTTTCTTAGGAGCCTATTTATGCAGATACATCTAATGAAGTAATTTTTGATGAGGGGAACACAGCAGAATCATCAGGTTTAAACATAAATAGTGTATTTAGTGTGCCTGTGTCTACAATTACTGTTGATACAATGCCAGATGGTAGCTTAACAGGTAAGTTATTAATGTTTTGTATACTGTGTTCTCCACACATGCATATGAATCTAGAAAAATGGATGTTCTATTATTAAGTGCACATTAAAGGTCTTGGACGTGGATTTTCTACTTGTTTTATTCGTATTTTTATTTATTTAATTGTTCATTTTAATTTCCAATAGCGGGTACACAAGAAAAGCAACATAAGAAAAGTAAAAGGTAACAGAAAAAGGCTTACCAAAGACTTGTTCAAAAGCTTGGAGATGATGGAAAAAATTTTTTTCTGGAATATTTTTTAAAAAATAATGTTATTATAAAGTCCAGGTCATGTAAGGAGTGATTTGATTGTAAAAAGACCATCAGATATAATGATATTTAACCAGGTCCGTCATTTAGGGGGGGGGGGGCAATTGCCCCCCCCCCCCTAAATTGCCCTTACCAATGCATAGCTAAGATATAAATGTACGTTAGGTTTACTGAACTTTTTTTAGAGATTTGAAAATTGAGGTACAACTGATAAAGGTGCATAAAACAGGTGATATATAAATAAACATTTATTGTATTTCACTTAATGTCACGCTTCTGTACTGGAAGAAATTAAATAATAATAAATAAATAAAAATAATTAAAAAAATGCTTACTTATTAATGTTCAATAAAAAACCATAAGGCAGTGATTAACTTTAGTAAGAGTTTTAGCATTAAAGCAAAATAACTTGGAGAAATTTGCAAAACTTATTTATTGTTCTTCTTATTATTTTTAGTTGTTTTATAAAGTAAATTGCATTTTCCCTTTAGCTTATGCTGTGATACCTTTGGGAAATCTGAATTCAGGATTTTTCCCCAACATAAATGCTAATGCTGTACCTCAGCCTCTAGTAATAGACAAGCAAACACAGTCTGATGAAATAACTATTAACCATCCAGCACATATCCCTGAGGTAATTCAACCTGTTGTTGCTGAAACGGAAACATATACACAAACTGATGACAGCCAATTTTCCTCTTTCACCGAAGCAGCACTCCCAGACTCTACTCAGGAATCACATTTTACAGCAAGTAATTCTGTAGCAGTGGAAGACATTATATCTACTTCCGCAAAATTAGCCGATATTTGTAAGTGCGGCCCCAACAAATGCAGGCCGGATGGGAAATGTTGCATGGGTTGTCCAGGTGACGAAGAAGATTATTGTCACGAAACGAAAGATGCCCATCTTGTTGTTACAGAATGTTCACAGTCAACGCAGTTGAGCATAGAGGACCCTTCTACCTTATCTTATACAATCAGCGTACCTGAAGACATTATTTCGGATCTCAGTGACAGTAATATTGTGTCAGTTGTTGATGCCTCGTGCCAAACTGAGGAAGAGCAGAACACTCCTGAAGCTCCTAGTTGTAACCGATCTTGCCTTATTGCTTTAGATAAAGATACTATATCATTGTACAAAGATTTTCAGCACTCTAACGGGGGCTGCTGTGTGCATTCCTAGACATTGCTTGCAGTAAGTTATCATTTGTTTTTCACATAATGTAAAAAGCACAAGCATTTTGTATCAGAGTTTTTGGTAGAGTATTTACAAATATTCAATTTTCTATTAATAATTTACCACTACCTTTCAATTGCTATAAGAACTATTTTTATTATTACACTAAATTTATAAATAATGTTAGTTTAATGTAGCATTTATGATGATGTTGAAGACAGTAACATGCAATCTGTTTTGTACCAAAAATTCATTGAACTCCCATTTCAAATAAGGGAGCTTTATGCCTGATAGCATGCACATTTGAAACATTAACAATGCATAAAAGTAACAATTTAAGTTAAGCTTGAAAGATTAAAAAAGAGTTAAGCCATCAGAAATGAGCTTTGTTAACAACTTATACATTATAAGAGTTTCATTTGTGTACAATTAAGAAATTGCCGGCTAAGCAGTCTTTATTTGTAAGAATATAAGAAACTGAAAACATTTATTCTGTGCACTTGTGTTTGAAAAACTAAGGGATAGTGTAGATGTAGAAATTAAAAAAATAAAAGTTAACTTTCTGTTTTGTTTATTTTGGTTGCTCACATTTTGATGCTAATAACAATTTTTAATTTCATTTACTTTTTTTTTTCTTAAATGATTTCTATTATAATCAAATACTTCTTTAATATTTATTCATTGTTAGATTTGACCTAAGCTCTGTTTTAATTCCCCTCCCCCCTTTTTGTATACTTTCACACAGTAGAGCTTTTAAAATTACTCTACTGGACAATCATTGTGTAGTTGGCTTTATATGACCTGAATTTGCAGTGGATTTTTATAATGCATATGGTCATTAAATGAAGGTAGCTATAAACAAGTAATCTCTTAGGTAGATCTCTGAAGATTAACTACATATATGAACTGAATAAAGTAGAAGTGAAAAGTATTTCATGCGATTGATAAATGTGGTCTTAATGCTTTCAGCTTAATAAATCAAGTTCATTTTTATGTATGAAAGTGATCACAATTTTTTTTGTATTTAAATATGCATAATTGACTAAACAATGCAAGCAAAGTATAAATTGTCAAAAAATCATTTATAATCTTTTTACATATGCTCCATTATTTTACAAAAATCTATCCAAAAAAATTATTTTTTTTTATTTGCTAATGATTATAAAATATTTTTGGTGTTCTATTGTTCTTCAGGTTTCTGATTATCTAGTTATTTTGATGCATCATAGAAAGTTGACAATTGAAAAAATTAAAGTGTTAACATGTTCAATGAAATGTTTGAAAGGTGGAGATTTTTGGGACAATATATCTGTACCTCATAACCAGATTAACGTAAGTCCATTTTCGTAACTTTTCTTGAGAAAGCGAAAATGATTGCTGGATGCATGCAAAGGATGGGATTTGGGCTCTTTTAATGCTGCTAAATTATTGTGAGGGAATTTCTTTTATGGAATAACACTCTCATGGGTCAATGCAGAATAAGATTCTACAAACAATGCAGCAATAAAGTGAAAATTACAGTTTTGGGACACTTGTTCTGATTCTGAGGTATAAATATATTGTTAAGATCTCTTAAATTATTATTACTATTATTATTATTTTGCTTTTTTTTAATATTATGCACTATGTATATTGATCAATAAAATAAACCTTTTGCTTCACAGATAAAACAAAGTTTTTAGCTTACTTGTTAGATACAAAGCAAGTGAACTAAAATTCCTTGAAAGTGTTAAATTTTTACATTTAAATGTACATTTTTTGTTACTTTTCTAATGAAATTAGTCTAGTAAAATCAATCCCTTCAGTCTTGTTATAAACAGGCAGAACTGTGAATAAAAAATTTTCAAAAATTTGATAAAATTTTATGTTTTGAATTTTGATAAAAAATTAACTTTTTATCTTCAGAAAGTGTATGACGAAAGAAGACTGCCAATTCTTTTCTAAATTCATGTGATAACACTATGATTAACATATTGATTTCTTCTACTGAGGGTCATGCTTAACTTTATTTTCCTGGGCATGTGCAATTTTCCCTTGTTGACATTTTTTGGCATATATCTATCAATTTATGTATGTCATTCTGCATATCATGTTGTTGAAGTATATTATTATGTGTACTTAAGATGTGTTTGAGCTTGTTTTGGTGCATTTTTGAAGCACAATTGGCGATTTTAAAAATTCAGCATTCGTGTACTTCACATCAGTATGTTTTTGTACAACTGTTTCTCTTTTTCACAAAAAATATGACTTGTAAAATATTAGAGTATTTTTTTGTAAATATGAACTTACATGACGTTGCTTAAAATAGTTTTTTAGGTAAAAAATCAGTTTTTAGTAGTTTCAAGATTTTTTTTTTTATTAATACCTATGATAAAAATATTTAAAATTTGAAAATGTAATAATGAAATTCAAACTGCTAAAAAGGGGGATAGGTAGAAAAGGGAACCAGGGCCAGAGTTAAACAGGATCCCTAAATCTTGAATATCTTTATCTCTGTGCCTGTTCCCTATTTTTGTTTTGAAATCATTACAGAAAAGATAGAAAATGATTACCTTTACACCAACTGTAGCATGATGTAAAGACTTTAACCCCTTGATTTCCGCAGGTGCTGCCCTCAGCTTATTTACATGTCCTTCCAAATTGCACCCCTTGTTTACCTGGGGCCCCATTTGGAAGGACATAGATATACGCCTGCGACAGTTAATACATTGATTGAACTGGGCGTATATATATGCCTATGGTAGTTAAGGTATAAAAGAAAGGCACAAATTGAAATGAAAATCAAATTCAATGAAATTTCTGTGCATGCTATACTTCATGCTCACTTTGATAGTAAATTCTTATTTAAGAGATTTATCCAAAAATTTATAAATGACACAATTGCCAATTTTGAGAAAAAAATCTCGAATCATGCTACCATACTATTAATTCATGTGACTAATAAGGTAATTTAGCTGCCCAAGACTTGTTTGTCTTAATAGTTAACGAATACTGGAACAAAAATGTTCTTTATTTGTGTAATTTGATAGTTTTAATTTACCCATTTTAAAATGTAATTTATGTTATAAATTAAAGTTCAGTTATAAAGATCATGTTATCTTGAATTAAGATGATCATTCTCATGTGTGTACTTAAATATGTAAGTATAGAATGTATGTTTATTTTTCTATAAGTTGTCGGTTTGCATCATGATGATATAAAAATATTGATATAGTTTTCTAAAGAAAATGATTATTCTCCTTCAAATAATTTAGTATTTTTTCACTTATGTTGATTACATATAATAAGATCTGATCAAATATTCAATCTTTTCATTGCTTAAACATTGTTGACTGTAAAATGCTGCTTTAAAATTGTTTTGCAAGTTTTTAATCGTTTGCTAAAAATTTTGCTTTTCTGACATTTTGAATTAAATATTTTATTGTGTCTTTTCAAATCGTTAAATCACCAATGGAACAAATAACTTTGTTAAGATATTTTTACGGCCCATTCAAAGATTTGTCAGAAAATTTTAAAAAGTAAAAATTGTTTAAATGTGAAACAATCTTTCCATATTTTCATGTGCAAATTATTTAGTAATTTATACAGTTTGGTTCTAATTGCTTATAATTAGCTGATTTTTTACAAATCTTGAATTAGGTATTCATTTTAATTTTTGAGCTTAAAAAATTAAATATTTTAATTTTTTAAGCTATGTTTAATGCAACTTTTTGGTAGCATTTACGATTGTTTCTTTGTGAGTAAGAAATATTACGATATTTCTTGAACAAATTGTTTCTTACAATTTTATTACATCGGTTTTGCCTTGAGACTTAATTTTGCGAATATACTGAAATAGTTAGTGAATTCAGTATCTCATAATAAGTATTACCTTCTTACATTCAGGACACCTTTTACCAATGTTTTTAGTGCTAACAAAGTGAAGGAAAAGGAAAAGAAAAAAAAAAAAAGCATTGTATTAGCAGTATATGTTAATAACTTCTTAACCTATGAAAAAGGTTGTTTTTTTAAAAAAGAAGAATTATTTTCTTTAATATATGCTTTCATTTAAAGTGGTCTACAGTGTACATAGAAACAATGAGTGCTTTTAGATGTATAATAATTAAGCTGTATATATATATATTGTAAAAACTGAGGTAATATGTTTTTACTTGCAGTTTTAAATTTAACATCAAACTTTGAAAAATCATGGTTTTTGAGGCATAATTGTGTGATTAGCATGTTTCATTCATGAGGCTCAGCTTTTCTAAGCTATTGAAAAAAATCAGTTGGGTTTTTAAGAGAAATGCTCTTTCCAGTTCATACATTTCCCGTTTCTCTTGAAAAAGAATTCTTTTTATCAATTTCATTTCAAACTTAAAAGTGAAAATCATCTACTTATATTAAAAACTGAGTATCTTTCTAACTATCTTTCTTTCTAACTATCTTTCTTTCTAACTATCTTTCTTTCTAACTATCTTTCTTTCTAACTATCTTTCTATGTCACGCTTCTTTCTCCTGAACGCCAATGACCTGAAAGTCGAACCAGGTACCGATCGATAGGTAATTTTTCAAGCTTCATTAGTTTCAACTCATATAATTATACGATTTTAATTAGCGAAGATATCAATTAATAAGTAGTCAAGTTTAAAGCGATTAAGCCTAATAAATGATTAAATATGAAATCCATTCTTGCAAACCGTCGTTGCTATGAAACAGTATAATAACAATGATAATGAGAATTTTGAATGAAGGCTTAACTAAATCAAACACGAAAGTCATAAGCGGGCCACTTACGTAGAATTTTTATCGCTAGCTACTGGTAATATTTTGAAACATTTATTTGTTGAAGAGCCATCTACTTATATTAAAAACTGAGTATCTATGTCTGCTTTTTTCCTTTGAGCGAGCTGAACTTACTGAAACTTTCCTCACCATCTTGAAGGCGTGAAGCATCTCAATAATTCGAATGATTTTTTTTATATAGGAAAAAAGTAAAGGCGTGAAGCGCCTGTAAGCGAGCCGCCTTGGCGGGGAGTAGTTTCTTGAAATTTTTTTCTCACTACTTTCAGGGCACGAAGTGCCCGTGCAACGCCAGGCCACGTGCGTGGTATGTCTTGAAATCGAATGAACATTAAATTATATCAAATAATATAACTTCAGAATGAGGTAAAAGTTAGAGAGGGGGGAACTTATGCATCAACATGCCGCAGGAAGCTAATCTAGCTGCCCTGGCAGCTAGTCTACTTATATTAAAAACTGAGTATCTTTCTAACTATCTTTCTAACTATCTTTCTTTCTAACTATCTTTCTATGTCACGCTTCTTTCTCCTGAACGCCAATGAACTGAAAGTCGAACCAGGTACCGATAGATAGGTAATTTTTCAAGCTTCATTAGTTTCAATCTATATAATTATACGATTTTAATTAGCGAAGATATCAATTAATAAGTAGTCAAGTTTAAAGCGATTAAGCCTAATAAATGATTAAATATGAAATCCATTCTTGCATTGCAAAACGTGGTTGCCATGCCATGAAACAATAATAAAAATGAAAATGAGAATTTTGAATGAAGGCTTAACTAAATCAAACACGAAACTCATAAGCGGGCGACTTACATAGGCAGGAATTCAAGTGAAACACGGACGATCGCAACTCACCAATGCAATCGCAAATTCCAAAATTTGGATTCAAGTGAAACGAATTCACTTGAATTCGACTTACAGTAGCGGTTGCAATATGCGATCGCCACGAAGCGACTGCAATGGTGTTTCACTTGAATTCGGCCCTTAGTATTTTTATCGCTAGCTACTTGTAATATTTTGAAACATTCATTTGTTGAAGAGCCATCTACTTATATTAAAAACTGAGTATCAATGTCTGCTTTTTCTCCTTTGAGCGAGCTGAACCAAGGGCGGATCCAGCTTCTGGTTAAGGAGGGGGTCATTTTCGGAAAGGGGGGGTCAAAGTGCAATTTTTGTGCAAAAATGGGGTGGTTTGGCAGTTTTTTCGTAAAAAAAGTCCCAAAAATGCAATTTTTTGCTATATTTGGTCGGTTAAGGGGGGGGGGGGTCATGATCCCCATGACCCCACTCTGGATCCGCGCCTGAGCTGAACTTACTGAAACTTTCCTCACCATCTTGAAGGCGCGAAGCATCTCAATAATTCGAATGATTTTTTTATACAGGAAAAAAGTAAAGGCGTGAAGCGCCTGTTAGCGAGCCGCCTTGGCGGGGAGTAGTTTCTTGACATTTTCCTCACTACTTTCAGGGCACGAAGTGCCCGTGCAACGCCGGGCCACGTTCGTGGTACGTCTTGAAATCGAATGAACATTAAATTATATCAAATAAAACTTCAGAATGAGGTAAAAGTTAGAGAGGGGGGACGTTATGCATCAACATGCCGCAGGAAGCTAATCTAGCTGCCCTGGCAGCTAGTTCCAATTTAACTTCTGTTAATATGTAATTTAAACTCATTTGCTGGATTGTTAACTAGTTCTTTTGTCAAAATCAGAAAAGAAAACTTTTATATTGGTAAATTGCTGTATAAGTCTTTAAAAATATTTCAACAAAATAGAGGTGTTGACTTCAGTTTATTTTGTTATTTTATTACTCTTACTCTTTGCGTTAATGTATTGCATTCCAAGATGGAGGCCCATTTGCTGAGTTGGTCAAAGCGGCATGCAAATACATGAAATTCGACAGTTCAACGCCCCCTTTGCCAGAGAAATGTCAATTTCGATTGACATATTCTGCTTTAGCTGAATTGTGATCCAATATTCCCAGTGTACAGTTACATAAAAGCCTTTTTGACATGGTTGATTAAACATTTTACACAATGATGTAGAGGTTTTCCATTGTCTTTAAAACAGCTGTGTACAAAAAATTTCATGCCCTAAAACAATTTACTCTTCATAGTTTAAAAACAAAAATTTTTTTTTTGGTAAATATTAATTTTATTTTTTCAAAAAGTATTCATTTTGTTTTGCACTAGTCACTTTTAATGCAAAATAGTAGGTATGCATTTGCCGTCCAATTAAGTATAAATGCATATAAAAGTTTTTCATACTTAAATTTTTTTCAGTATTTAACTTTGATTGGAATAATTTTATGTATTTCTAGTTTTGTTTATTGATTCAAAATGCCTTTTTTACTGTATTAATTATTGCTTTTTGTATAATGCATATTAAACAGCAAAAGGTGCAGTTGCTTATTCTGCTGACAGTTTACTGCAGTCAATTACTCTTTTGCTAATAGTTTGTGACCTTCAGGAATATTCTTGCGGGTAACAAAGTTGTTGATAGTAGTTTTCTTATTAATTTTAAGGGATATTCACATAGCTACAATTAAAATTAAACTGTATATAGCTTATCAGCATTTGAAATAGTGATACGGTAAAACTTTTCGGGAGCAAACCCACACTTCATTTTATGAAAAAAATGTTAGGTTAGAGAGGTGGTCACTCAGAGATATGTCAACAGTAACTTGGTTAGGCAATTTACTTATCATTTTATGAGCTATTAGTAAATTATATTTAAAACAACTCTTTTTGCTTTTATTAATGAAATACTACTTATAAAAACAAATGCTTGTTTTCAAAGGTAGTAACTCAATAAAAAAAGTTAAAATTCTAGAAAAGTAGGATTCGGGAAAGTTTATTTGCCCCCCCCCCCCCTATATTTTACTAAATCACTTCACTTTTAATTGATTTTATGCCCCCGAAACCCCACCTTAAAAAAAAAAAAATAATAAAAAAACTTTACCATTTTGCAGATACTCTAAAAATTAGACTCTGTTTGCCAGACTATCATGTTTAGTTCTGTACTAAATGGTATCATCTGAAGGAGTTTTCTCTTGTCATACAAGTTTCACTGTATGTTTGAAATATGATTATTTTCATTAACCCACTGATGGTTCTGGACGTCTTATCACGTTCATTTAACATGTAATTCTAGAACTGCCGGACCGCCGGGGGGTTAATTTAATTGTGGTATAGTACTTAATTTACATTGATATTGCTTTAAATGCTATTTTGCAAAAGGCGTGAACTATTAGAACTGTTGTACACTGATGTGGGGAAATTTATGATAATGTGGGCTTGTCAAGAGTAGGCCTTATTTGTCAAATAGTATTTCTTCCTGAAAATAAATTGTGGTGCCAGATTTTCAAGATCTTGCAATCCTATATCACTATCTCTCCCCTCCCTCCATGCAATAAAACTCTTCCAAAATGCCAGTGAGTGTTTCTTAAAAATGTACTTTTTTAACATAAGGAATGAGAAAAAAAAAAAAAAAAACCTGAAGTCCTGCTCTTTGTTTTGTGAAAAAACAATTAAAAAATTCTAAATTGCTGAAACAAAGTATTTAAGTGCAGAAGTTTTTTTTTTTTTAATGGAAGGTTTTTTTTTCTAATCAAATGTGGAAAAGTGAAATAAATAGAATAAAACCTATAATGATTTCCGAATTTAAAAATAAGTAAATTATATTTAAACTAGCTTTGTTAGTGCAGTTTTAGTTTTCAATTAATGATTTGAATTTATTACTGAATTTCAATACATCTGTTCATGCTACAAATTTTTTAGCAGTTAATGTAAAAGTTTTTACTAAAGTATTATAGATTAAAGGCTTAGCCTGGCCATGTAAGTAACCAATTTTTCATTTGATTGTGAAGAGTTTTATTGTAATAAAATGGGAACAAAAATGTGATGTATTTTTTTTCTAGTCCTAAATTGTTGAATTGAAGCATTTGAAATTAACATTAATTGCCGAGTTTAAATTTTGTGCAGATTTCTTATGACTTATTTATTTACATAATATTGGAAAACATTTGTTAAAATACATAGAAAATTATTTTATTTATTTATTATCATTTATATATATTTATATATATATGCATGTTGAAAGAATTGAAAGTTGCTAGAAAAAAAGTTGAAATATTTTGTAATATTTCTTTAAATATTTGCTTAAAAAATACTGTGGAGCTTAGTGTTTGCATTTTCAGTATCATAATGTGATTTTTCAAACACAATATATATGTATATTACATTTGCTATGTCATAATGAAATACAAAGCTTAAAGTTGAAGAAATAAAATTGTTTTACACTTAAGTTTTGATTTATAGTTTATTTTCAATTCTAAATTTCATTTAATTATCCCTTGTCATATAGAGGGTCAGGAAGGGATAGTTGCTCCCTCCAGTTTTAAGGACTTAAATGTATGTATGCAGGGTTCATTTTCGTCCTACTTTTCCTACTTTTTCCTACTAAGTAGGAAGTGTCCTACTTTTTAGCTAAAGTTCCTACTTTAATACTTTTTAGCAAAAAATTCCTACTTTTCCTACTTTTTAGCTTGATTTTCCTTTAGAATTTAGCTTGAATTTCCTTCAAAAGTTGAAATTGATGTGATTTCAAGAAGTTTGCATCACATGAAAATTGGAAAATTTGGAAAAGACTGTAATTGGGCTCCTTCTGAAAGAATGGGTGTGAAAAGAGTCCCAAGTCTAATTCCGAAGCTTATTGTAGGTTTTGCAACAAAACTGTCCGCTGTGACAATCGTGGACTTAGCCAGCTGTTAAATCATTCAAAACCGAAGATTCATGTTCTTTCGGTCAAAGATATTGTGGAGGGAAGTCAAATGACTTTTGAAACATATGGATCAGTATCAAACAAGTCAACATCTTCAAATCATAAATCTCAGTTAACCTGTTCTTCCTTCAAAGAAAACACTACATCGAGGATGCATTGTTATGCCTTCAAAGGAGACTTTCAGAATTTCATTTTGCCTTGAAACCGAAACCCGTGACGTCGGATGGCAGTAACTTTCAGCCTTTCATCCATAAAAATTTGATTTTTGCTATATTATCATTTCATTGCGGGATTTTCTCCTTCTGTAATCAATACCTTAAAGTTTACTAATTCACTATTTAAAACTGGATTAATCAAAGAGCAATCCAATACCCTGCTAGGGGTGATTGTTTTGATATTTTTTGGCGAAATTCGTATTCAAATTTTTAGAACGCATCACTTGGCGAGGAAAAAAAATTACGGCAGTGCAGAGCGAACAACAGTGCGGAAGCCGGAGAAACCGGTTTCTCGAGCTCCTCGCATCTAAAGCTTCTCGCTCTTTCTTCGCCTAGTAGAAAGTTCAAAAGCGCCAACGAATGCCCAGTGACGTCACCCCCGCTTGAAATTTAAAAAAAAACTACTTGTCGCAGCGCAAAAATTTTTTCGCCGTTGATGTTCATGTATGTTGCTCTATCATATAAAAATAAAATTGAAAAATCGAAAACTTCCCTATTGCATTCCCTTTCTTCATGTTCAAGTTTCTCGTACAGAATTCGGCTTTGAAAATACCGTTTATCGCTAACCTTTTGCTGTCTCGTTACCTCCTCATCGACTTTCATCTCACCTTCCTAGTCAAAAATATGCTGCATTTAATTCTTTTGTTCAGCGTGCTATTAATCTTTGTTGTTCACCGGAACTTCTTAAAGCAGAACTCGACTATCTCAAAGCTGTGGCTCTTGATAGAAACTATCCTCATACTTTGATTGATTCCATGTTTAAAAAACTTTCTAACAAATCCGAAACAACTGCGCATTTTAGAGCGTGTTACCGATCTGATGACTCAAATGACACACATTTTACAAAATCACTTTAAAAAAATCTTACCTGCAATTTTAGATGCAGAAATGCAAATTTTTAATTACGATTCGATAAAACATCCCACCAGGTACTCAGTATCACGTGGTATAGGTGCAGGAAATGATTTTGGGAGCCTAAACATAGATCGGAAGTTATTGTTACCACTCTGACGGCGGAACTTGGAACACGCTTATTTCGCATCGGCTAGAAAATCAGAAATTGATTACAACAAAAATGAAGTAAAATATTAACAAAGGGGTAAAAATAGAATCTTTTTTTGTGCAAGTGCGTTTTTTTGGGAAGTTAGAAAGTGCGCATGACCTGTTTGCATGCTAAGCTTTGCTACTGGGGACACGTTACCGATCTGATTTTTGATGTATAAAAACAATATTTTCTGAAGAAAAAAAAATTTTTTTTTCATGTTATTAGATGAAATGAAAGCAGAACCTTGTCTTCTTTCTGGGGAAAATTATTTTTTTAACTAGTTATTGAAATACTAGTTAAAATTCACTTGGGACTCAAATTGGCACTTTTCTAAATATTAGCTCATGTATGACATGTACTGGCAAGGGAAAAGTATGTAAAGATCAATTCTATTTTGATGATGTTTTTTTGAATATTTTTTTTTTTTTTTTTTGATTTTGAAGTGCTCATATTTTTTCAATAAAATACTTGTCCTACTTTTTGTAAAAGTGTCCTACTTTTTGGTGAAAATATCATACTTTTCCTACTTTTTAACCGTTTAAAAGCGCAATGACCCTTGTGTATGTTATTCAAGTGTTAGAGAGCAGCCTAGCGATAAAGGACACCCCTCACCTTCTTGCCATGCAAACTAATCATACCCCAGTCAAGATGACTTGAAATTTTCATTCTAAGCATTAGTTATAAATTTCTACCTTTTTTACAACTCGAATTGCATTAACTTCTGGTGATGGTACCGCCCCCTTCCTCCCCTCTTGGGTACCTATGCATTGAAAAGAAAAAAACATTAAAAATACAAAAAAGATCACTGTATTTTAGCTGAAAAGACTTTGTACTGCACATTATTCAGGAAATTATCAGAAAAAGAGCAACCCGAAAGCAGAGATGCTATAAGATTGCACTTGGGCAAAAAAAAGTTAAAATATAACAAAACAGTCGCTACTTTCTGGACTTTCATATAAATCAACTTAGTCTTCTATTTTATGTGTAAATTTTGGTTTAGAACTGCTGCTTTATTGTTTTTGTGAATGCAGTTTAAAAATTTATTTTTGTGAAGGTGCCGATTTTATTACTTTATCGTAAAAAAATTACTGATTTTGAAATATGATTTCTGTAAATATACCAAAAAAATTAAAATCAAAAAATTGCATAAGTTATTCATAACATCTTGTTTCCAAAAAACTTCAAATTATTCCACTGAGCCAACTTTATGCAGAAAATTTTTACTAGAATACCAATATCATATTTTTTTCACTTTTCAAACTTTAATCTTAAACACTGCACCGTATTTTGAGCATTTTTGCAATTTGAGGTATGCATCTAAGATAAACAGTTGCAAAAATAAAGGTCTTGCAAATTAAACGGGAACACCTCGTATATAATGCTGAAAATCACAATTCAAATACACAGTAAATTGGTTCTAGTTAAGCTAATTTTTTTTATTACTTATAGTAGAATGTATTCTCATTGGATATATTTATTCCATAAAGAAAATAACTAAGATAATGAGTTGGCATGCCATGTTTACTATAATACTAGATATTAACAGAGTGTTAATGTAGAGTCTTTGGTGGTGTTAAAACTCTTAAATTAGCCAAAAAATAACTGACATGTAAATTAATATATCTGTTAACTTAAGTGATAGAAAGATGAGGCTGGAGAAAATATGTTCTCCGGAAAAATTAATTTTCTTAGTACCTTGTTTGGCTTTTAACTCCCAGAAATTCTGAGGAGATTTGATACATATGTACAGGTTTTAAAAGATTGCTCATTATTCATTTATCTCGGCAACGTGTCCTATATACACAACCCCTTTTTAGTTTCTTATAAATATTTCAAACAAAAAGGTATGAACTATATGGTCTCCATAGAATGTAAATCTAGCTTTCGGACAGTGCTAGTCTTATCTAGCAATTTAAAGTTGATTATCTTATTCCTCGCCATTTTTATTAACATTGTTAATCAAAATTTATTTTAATAGTTGCTGCAAATGAAGTGTACTTCTTACCTAAATGCATGATTACAAAATAAATGGACATTAAAGCCAGAAATAAGCTCAAAATTTAATTACAATCCACATTAACATAAATAAATACAAAACATGCAGACTGGAAACAGAAGAAATGGTAACATTAAATAAGACTGAAAAATAGAAAATATATATTACAAAAATATAATAAAATCATTTGTATAACAGGTACAAAAAGAAACACATTATGAGTATAAATCACTAAAGAAATTTTGATAATGATCTCATTTTTTACACTTGTATGCAAACTGCAATGAGAGAATTTTAGAACAGTTAATTGACTTTAAAGCATTTAAGCTTTGAAACATTTTAGACTTTTCAACTTTCACAACAGTTGATTACAATTTAAGCAGATAAATGACTCATTACTTGACTGTAATAGAAAAATATCTTTCTGTAATAATTCATCGCTTGAAATGTATTATTTAATCTATTTACACATGAAAAACCTGATTAAAGAAAACATTTGTTTGTAAAGAAAAGTGGCAACAGTTTCAGTTCATAAGAAAACAACTGAACTATTATAATTTTGATTTCTGAATTACTATTACTTTATTAATTAAGAGAAAATTGATTCTCTAATTTTTTTTAAACTACTCATTTACAGAAAGAAAGAAAGACAAAAAGAAACTATGTGTCATAGCAATACTGGAGATTTCTATTAAACACAATAGCTTTGCTTTCACTTATCACAAATCTTACAAATAACAGATAAGCCTAATTTGACTGCAAGCAGAACTTCTACATGAGATTCAAATTTCAATTTGCTGGTGGGGAAAATTTGGTTGATTTGTTTTGTAATCAGTGACCTATTGTAGTTCCATTTTTTTTTGTTTGGTATTGATAAACTATTTAGTTTCAATAATTTATATGATACAGATCAACGGGATTACCGTATTGTTGGATAAAACTACTAATAAATTTATCAAACAGTTGCCAATACAAAAACATGCAACATTGAAAATTAAAAATTCAGTTGCACTGGAACATTTGTTTTGCTTCCTTGCTTTAAAAAGAAAACAAAAGTGCATATGAAAACTAATTTGTATGATGATATTTTAAACAAGTGTATTTGTAAATAACACAGTAAAGTAAAAATAAATGAATGAAATAAAGAAATGAGTGACATTTAAGTTGAGGCATTTTGAGGTCAATAAATTTGTTTTTGGCAAGCAGCAATTTAAAAGCTTTGGTGTCTCTATAACTAAATACGGATGCACATACATAATAAAAGTTCATTCAATAATCCATTAAGTCTTAGAAAACGGTTGTTATTCACATCATGGGAAGTTACTTAGCGGCAAATATTACAGCTTTGATAGCATAAAAAATGTAAATAAATGCACAGAAAAAGGCATTTAATGTATAAAAATATCAGAAAATTATGAGCAAAAGCATCAGGGACTTTTCACATAGCAAAAATCGTCTTCACGTAGTAAACAAATGCATGAAAATATGTGGATTATACAAGCATTGAAGTGATGGTATAATACTTGAAAAAGCTTTTCTCAGAACATTGACTGTACTTGTATCAAGCTTAATTTAAGTTCAACAACATTGACGAAACATGATTAATGTATATTTTAATAACATTATCATGTTATATTTTCTGCATACAGCAGAAACATACAAAATTTTCTTTGATCATTCTTCAACCCACATTCACAAATAGCAACATAAATCCTATCTAACAGAAATCAACTTCTAGAGTCTGATTGTAACTTTATTTTGAAAAATAATAGAAACCTATTTCAATCACTATTCAGAATTTACAAAGATTTTGAAATAGAAATATTAAAAATGTGCTGGAATAGTAATGACTGACTTATAATGAACATGAGTAACATTACATATACAAACAATACCATAACTAGTATTAACAATGACTATACATAACGGTATAAACTATTTGCTACAACCTAATGACATATATTATGTAGATTTTAGAATCAAAAGATTGTCTATTAAGCAATTACTAAAACTAAAAATAGTCTTTGAATGTGCACTAAATTCATTTTTTGCCAAATGTAACATTAGCTTGATAAGAACTTGATCAAAGATCTATGCATTGCAGGAAGAACAGTATCAGCAATAAAAATTGATGCTGGCAAAAAAATATATTTTATAGAAATGAGTAAATATTGCATTTTTTGAATAGATGTTGGATACTGTAACCTTTAACTATTCGACCGCCAATGAATTGGAAATGGCTACATCCATTAGTGTTTAGAGATGTCAGCTTTTTTTTTTTTTGCAGATGTGGGGTAGCCTCTAAATTAAGCAGAGACATTAAAATTAGTGAATCACGAGCATCAAATTTCTACTTTTACTCTTCAACTAGATAGACTCCTCTTAGCTGGAGGTTTGCCAATTCCACAGCATCTGTGGGCAGACAGTAATACTCGCATATAAGAATACTTGACGCACTAAACTTAAATCATAAAACACCACACTTTTACCTTCTAATCAATTTTTGAAAAATTTCTATTCATCTAAAGTCTCTTTTCTTTTGTCTACAGCAAGGTTACGAAGAGTTATTACTTGCATTGCCACCCAATAGTTAAATGAATTGCATTGAGTTGCACTTTAAAATCTCAACTAACCCTTTTATGGTGGCAAAAATAAAAAAACTGCTTATTGTTTTATTCAAAAGTCCAAAAAAGAAAAAAAAAATCTGGCGTAGACACTACAACATTCTTTCATGTTTAAAGTTCATAATAGATGCTTTAATTTGTTAAAATAGTTCCTTAGAGTGAATAAAATAATAATTCACATTTATACCCTTATTTTGTCACTAATCAATGGGAAAAAATGTTTTACAATGATTTATAGTCGAAATATCACCGAGTTTAACACTCATTTAGTGTATTCTTCTCAAAATATCACCAATAGCAAAAAAAAAAAAAAAAAAAGATAGGAATAAGAGGCCCAGTCAATAAAATGCAGGGTTAAAATTCAAGAATGCATATATTTACTCATCTCTGGCATTTAGTCATTTGAAAATGTACAATGAAAAGCAGAAAAAATACATTATAAAACTTTATGGAACAGTTATATAATTTTTTGTATTGCAGAATATCAAAAATGGTAGAGCAAAAAAGCATGTTTTTCACTTCAGGAGGAGGCACATCATAATGGTGAAAAGTTGTGTTGAGGTTGCTTTGAATTAGATAAGCATTTCAAAAGCTCTATTTAAAAGAATCATGATGAGAAAAAGTCCATTGAAAATTCTCACTGCAATTATTTTTCAATATTTTAACAACAAATAAGAAACTCTTATAGTTTACAGCATTCATACTTATTGTTTAGGAAAACGAAAAAAAATTGTATCCCTAAAATGTTATTGAAGTAATTAGCAATCAAATCTACCTTTGTGATTATGAAAATACAAGCTGTTATATTTCTGGAGAGTTCAACAAGAATTTGTTCCTCTTTTTGACCTCTAATTTAATTCCTAAAAGAATCTTAACTTGTAAATTAATTCATTTTCAGTGTCAATGTAGGCAAAGTTTAAAGTGGGGACATTTTAAGTTATAGTAAGTATTGAATAAAGAAGGGAAGGGGGGGGGGGGGAGATTTGCAGGCTTGAAAAAATCAGGTGCTGTTTTTTAAAACAAAATGCGCAAGAGAGATAATTCCTTTAAATTTAAGTACTAAGTGGTATCTAAATTTCAAAATTTTATTTATGCGGTAAATTATGTTGCTCTATTTAACTGAAATTTATTTTCCTATCTTGAAAATTATCTGTGCTACAATCAAAATAACTTAAGGTTGGAAGAGATTCATTTAATCAACTAAAATACAAAGGAAAACTTTCCTGTACTATTTAAAAATGCTTAAATTTGGACAAAAAGTGTCAAATTTTACCACCTTTTGTTTTGTTTTTAAATAATGAATGCATTATAAGAAAAAATTAATAAAGATTCCCCCACCCATCACTAAATTTTTGTGACTTAGCTATGCTTTTAATTGATGTCTATTTTTTTAGTTTAATTTTTTTTTGTAAACTGATTGTAAGAGAAATTTAACTACAAAATAGTGGTATTTTAGATTACGAAAAAATCTTGCACTTAAAACTATTACTTGAGGCATATTCACTAAAATACATACATATTTTACTAAAAAAGAACAAAATTCTGTACTTGATTCCAAATTATCAAAATACTTCTAGGAATATATTTTATTTCATAGATAACAATTCAAAAAGTTGGATTTCCAGTAAAAAAACAAAATCTTTATTAAAAGTTATTGTTTAACTATTGATTGATACATTACCTTTCACTATTAACTGTAAAAAATACTGGGAGCCCCCAACTTGAGCAAGAGTGATGCCCCCCCTTTTTTCCATGGAGAATTGACCCTGTAAAACAAACCCTAAAAATTTCAATTGAAAAGTCTGTGACATAGGCCTTATAAAATATAAAATAGGAATACTAGTTGTAGCTAAACCTTTTTTAAATTAAATATACTAAATGTTTGACTTAGTAATATGCAGCATACAAACTAAAGCATAAATTGGGAAAGGAAAGAAAATTCTTTTTCTTGCACTTTATCAGCTCACGTGTATGTTAATTGATAATAATATCTAAGAATGGTTGCTATCAAGGTTGGTTTAATCCTCAGTTTCAGACCAGCGCATAAAAAATACCTCTTAAAATACGAAAATTTTAGCTTGCATTCTGACATTTAAAACTGAGTAAAAAGGGCTGGAATCTATTATTTCTTAAAGTTAATTTTAATTGTAATTTTTTTTTATAAAAGTTTTTTTAAGTAACAAATGGGTGCATATTAACAAGCAGACTTTTTTTTTTGAACTCTTTTCTCTCAGGTATTCACATACAAAGCCACATCATAGCTTAAACTAAAATTAAATATTTTCTTATTTTATTGTCTATTATAGGGGTCCACAACCTTTTTCAGTGAAGGGCCACACACGTAACACGAGCTCTATAGGAGGGCCACATTTAAGTTCATCATTCGGAGAGGTCATGAAGGGCAATTAATGTCTGTTGTAAAAAAAGCTATAAAAGTTTGCTGTCCACTTGTTAGTAATTGAAAATTGAAATTTTCAGACCAACTCTTTTTCCCTGCAAAGTCCTGAAACCTTTCTTCAAACGAATTTTGGAGCGTTTTTATATGGGCATGTAATTTGAAATCTTCTCAGGAAAAGCTTCTTTTACTTTTCTCCCCCCCCCCCCCCCGAGTTAAAAAGAAAATTACTGGATTTTTTTTCTCATTTTTTAACACAAGAAGAAATTAAATGCACTCGTGCTATGCGGCGGGCTACAGGTTGTGCACTCCTAGTGTATTAATATGGAGAATCTTGCACCCATGATCCATGGTTGGATGTTTTGAAGGTTATTTTTAACATCTCATAACTAAAGATAGAAATATCTAAATATAAAACTACACTATTACATAATTCTGTCTCTGCTATGACAATCAATGCCTAAAGAATTTTGATATGTACTTCCAAATACTAAGGTCAAATGACTGTTTTTTTTTCTCCCTATCTCGAAGTAATAATTTTAGGTACAAGATATGTGATGCATTACAATTTTAGTTGATTTATAAGTGGTGCCCAACCTATGGTATGTAGGTCATGTCACTAGGCCTTGGTTCAGCACAATTGATTTATTTATAACATATGTATACATTAGTCACTTGTTAATATTTTTAAACATAAAACTAGCTTCACAAACACAAAAAAGGCTCTGTAACACTTCTACATGCAGTGATTATCATATGGTTGGATGGAAAAATGGAATAAGTCATTCCTCTTTATGCAAGGTATTATACATGGTTGCAACATTGTATTAATTAAAAATTCAGTGTAATGGAATGCAAATTTTTTTCTGGCAAGACATCTATTCAGTTATTAATCGTGTAGGTATTATATGATTTTTTGACTGTAAGTATTGCGAAAGAAAAAAAACATGTTCCAAAGAAGCAACATTACTCTAAATCTTTATAACTAGTCATTAGGTTTTGGCCGAATAACAACAAATGAATACAGTTAGGAGGTACATAAAACAGATTTATCGAAACATTAAAACAGGTAACATACGACTAGAAAAACTTGAAATAATGGTAACGATACTTAACAAAGAACGAAGTAATCTATATACAAGCACCAGAATACGATAACCACAAATAACAAATTTTGTATTTATTCAACAAAACAGTAAAATTACAAGGCATAGTCGGAAACTAAGTTCTTTTAAAGTGAAGAACTTTATGCAAATTTTAACTACTTTGCTCAATTTTATTAATATTTTTCACTAAAAATTCCAATCATGAGTAAAGTAAAACTAAGGACAGTATTTGTTTAATATTTAGGGAAGATTTCACATTGTTACTTTACTTACTAATCTTCGTAATTTGATTTATGGCTATTAATGAGTTCTTGTATATTTAAGAACTCAGATGGCAAAAAAAAAAACTCTGGGGTTGGGGGGGGGGGGGGTTATATTTTTACCATGATAAAGGTTTTCTTCAAAATGTGCTTCCAAGAAAAAAAAAGAGGCCTAATCTTAAAATGTTAAAATAATTAAGATATGTAGTGCATCGTAAAAACAGAAAACTCAATACATATATCAAACATTACGCACAGACAAGTTGCAAAACAAAATTTAAACCTGTCATATAAAATTCCTTTCTTTTCTCTCTCTCTTTTTTTTTTTGTGTGTGTGTGTATGTGGGGTGGGGCATCTGCAAAGTTAATACGTTTTCAAGTGGAAACTTTGCGTGTTTGTGGTGATTTAGACTTTGAGAAACTGATTTGGAGGTTCATTTCACATTTAATCCAATTGAAAATCTCTTAGCAAATGAATGGGGTGGTCAGAATTTAAAGAGTACACTGCATCCTCTACCTCAGTTGTTCAGTCACACAATCTTAGCATACACTTGTAAAGACAACATGTTTCTGAATATGCCTTATAATCAGTCATGAACAGATGATAAATAAATAAATGAAAATCTCACCCATTACTAAAAGAATCACAGCATTATCTGAAAAGGGCATTGATGAAAACATTAGACTCAAAATCTAGCTGCCATTTTGGCGAGTCTCATGGTTCTCACTCACAGGAGATTTCTGAATGTCTTTAGTTTCTTCACTTAGAGATAAATCCTGATCAAGTTCTTCAATACAGAAATCATTAGAGATAGCATTTGAATGCTGCGTCACAGAAGCATGGGACAAAAAAGGAACATTGCCTGCAAAGCGAGTTTGAAAGAGTAAATCATTGTTGCCATTTTCTGGGCGCTTAAAATTAATCTTTGGCATATCAAGAGCTAATGTTCCAGATGTAGGTTCTGCACAATGAATTGCTGTAAGATAAAGAAAATATTGCTGATTATAAGATATCTTACTAGGAACTAAAACAGAATATTGAAAACTGATTATAAATTGTTTTGAGCTTTTTAGCCCAAGTACTTTTAATGTAAAACAAAAAATGTACACACTAGCATAAATTTGGTCCTATAGTTCAAAAATTAAGGTTTTACAGCCTTTACTAAGGTATAACAATGCAACTATAAGAAAAGATTAAAAATCTGAGATAAATTTTTAAAGCTCTCCCCACCCTTTCAAAGAAAAAAAAAACAGTATAAAAGTTATGCACAGATGTCTACATAGCTATAACGGATAGGATACCTACTGATTCGGAAAACTAAATTTCTGAGTAAAGTACACACAGCCTGGTGTTGTATGCATTTATCTTAAATTAAAAAAAAATAATAAGGTCATGAGATACATATCTAACCTTCTCTCTTAAATTAAGAGAAATTTAATAAAGTTTTCATTAGAATATAGACTAAGGTTCTTGAAATCATCATTAGAACCATTGGTCGGAAGTAGCGCGCTACAAGTAGCGAAACTACAGTAGTAGCTACATTTTTTAGTAGTTTGTAGTGTAGCGTACTACTTTTTAAAAAAATAGAGTAGTGAGTAGCGTAATACAAAAGAATAGCAGTTTGTAGCGATTTCTAGAAACTACTTTTAAATTAAAAAAATAAATGAAAAAAAAAAAGAGAATGAAGGAAAAAACAAGATTTAATTAACTCTGGCTGTGGCTGATGCAAATCTTGCATGAGTACAGCAGCAGACGCAATGAGAAATAAGAACCATAAAAATATGAGCTGATCTTTGATGCACCATTTTGGCAAAATACATTCTATCCCTTTGATGCCATTGGTTTATTTGGCATCATAATTTTTATATTCCTTCAAATAATTCTCATGTTTCTAAATATTCCCTCGCAAGAAACTAAAAAAAATTCAAGGCTAAATTCTTTCAATCCTTCAGCTTTTAAATCCTTTCTTGTAACGTAACGTATTCGTAAAAATTGTAAAAAATCCAAAAAGGACAAATTTCAGCAAAAAAAAAAAAAAAAATGGAACGATAAAGAAAAGTAACCAATAAATTCAAAGACAATTCCTAGTTCTATTCTGCATTCAAATGAGTTAAAATATTAATGTAAACCACTTTTTGAGTTTTTTTGGTCAATCCTCAAACGGTGTATGATTTTTATTTTTTTATTTTTTAAAAAGTAGCAAAGTAACAGAATTTAAAACAAGTTTGTAGTCGCTACATTTTTAAAAAAGTAGTTGTAGTTAACTACATTTACAACAAAGTAGTTGTAGTTAACTACATTTACAACAAAGTAGTTGTAGTTCGCTACAAAAGAAATGTAGTGTTTCCAACCATTGATTAGAACAAGGTCAACAGTTTTTGGTTAGTGTCAACAGGAACTAAAATTCTCCTTTTCGTTTTTAGTAAACATTTAATATGTTTTTTTTTTTTTTTTTGTAATTAGTTTTTTTTCCCCAATGGGTGGGTGTGGGTAACAACAAATTACTGCTCTAGGTGACATTTGTGCTAGCTATGCCACTATTTTAATGAAATACCTTTTAATAAAAACACCAACTGCAATTTTAATAATAAACAACCCTCAATTATGTTTTATATTTTAAACAAAACCATACAATAATTTGTAGCATTACTAAAAATTTTAGCACATTTCATAAACAATGTTTACCAGGTCTTGGTTCTTTGACATCTTCTTGTAGGATTCCAGGGTAAAAAAACTGTCCAAATTGACCTATATGTCCAAAAGCTCCTTCCAAGTCACGAATCTATAAAATAAAATTAAACCATAAAAAGAATAATTAACTACTTATTTGCAGATTAATGTCATTCAAATTATTCTAAACAATAAAATAATAATAAATAAAAAAACCACACAGGATTGTTTTTCTGAAACATCCATACTTAAGACTTGTTACTGCATTGGTTCACAGAAATTAAAATGTTACAAAATTTGATTATTTTCATTAGCTGTAGCTATTATTTATTAGCCAGGGCTAAGGTAGAAACATGCAATACACTACCAGCTCCTTTATTCCATCCATGGACTGCAGTTTCGTGCTTCTTATACACTCATTCACAATAGGTACCAGTTTTTGTTGGCTCTCTTTGCTCTATACAGGGTATCCGCTCAACCTGGACTTTTCAATTCCATGACTTTCCATGACTTTTGCGAACTATTTTCCATGACTAAAAAAAAAAAAAAAACGAACTCTGCTTTGTTTTTGGAAAATTATGCACTTAATATTTTATCTTGCAAAGCAAATGACCAAACATGGCGACTGCGTTTCACAGCAACAGAAGTCCGTTCGCTTTTGAGGTCAAAAAATGATCTTTTCTTACCGACACCCTCCTCCCCACCGTACTTGTCCTCAAACGTACTTTCATGTAGCAATGAATTGTCTGTCCATAAATTTTACTGTAAGTTTAGATCCTGATATGAGTGAGGCGAAATCTGACAAAACGGAACTCGTTGAGTCCCTGCTCCCCCCCCCCCCATACCTACACGATTCTTTAAAATTCAACATCGTTTTTTAATTTGATTTTCTTTTGCATAAAACTCCTCAAAAGAAAAAGATTCAAACAAGTTTTAAAAGAAAAAGGAATCAAATGAAGCGGGTAGGGGGGGGGGAGGAGACCAAATGTAAAAGGCAAATCTGCCTATGCCGGGGAAAAAACCATCAAAAAAACCATCGAGTCTATCTTTTTGTCGTTCAAGGTCATATTTTATCAGATGACGGAGTCCGCGCACATGCGCAGTTACACAAAATTCGCCGCTCACGGTTTTAACGTTGAGAATTCATCTGATTGGTCAACACAATGCAACTTGTTGGAAATTGTAATTGACAAATCAGATTGCACCCAATAACGAAGTAGAATGACGGCGGAAGTGTTTTCGTTCTTCCGAGAGCGCGGGGAAAATTTCAATCGGTCAAGGAGCGCTAAAATCCATGATAAACAGTCAGTTTCCATGACTTTTGCTAATTTTTCGCTGAAATCCATGACTTTCCATGACCAATTTCGATCATATTTGAAATCCATGACTTTCACTGACTTTCCATATGCGCGGACACCCTGTCTATAGGAGGATTTTTGCCTCCAGCTCATTTAATTCCTATTCCATGCTGATGAGTGCATAATAAGCACAAAACTGCAGTCCATGGATGGAATAAATAAGCTGGCAGTGTATTGCACAGTACTTGCAGTTTGTTTTTACGTTTCTTCAATGCTAACTCTTTCAACATCCCCTTCTGGTTAAAAATAATCATTTTTCTTTTCTCATTAGTATATAATAGGAAGCATTATGAGCAGAAATACAGAACTATTTTTAGCATAAATATGAATTACTCATTGCATTAACTGGCACATTGTATTCGAAACCAGGTAAACATATCAAAATCGCATAAAGAGATAATTTTACTTTTTTTTTCAAATCGGGAAAGGTTAAGGTCCTACATGTTTTAGACTTGGGATCCCATATTATAATCAGAATTATTTTATTTTTCTAACACATACAGTAGGTAAGCTGGTGTTAAGGGAATCATTTATTTCATGATTTAATCAAGTGGAAACTAACTATAGCTGTTAGTCAAAAGGCTTTTTAAGAATAAATACGCTGAGTAAATATTTTTTGAGAAAAGTATGAAAAATCAAACCTAATGTTACAAAAAAATAGAGCCAGAAATAACCAACATATATTTAAGAACAAAAGCAGTATGACATTTATCATTAAAAACAATTTTCCGTACACTTAATTGTATTAAAAGTAGATTTTATTGTAAAAAAAAAGTTAACGAAATACTTTTCCTGGAAACCATTACCAGTCAATATTGGGTTTTATAATTAGAGAAGCTAAACTACTTTAAAATATTTTAAGTATATTTACTTTTTCTTTTCTTGAAAGATGTGCAAGAGTAACAGAGGTACATATTTCAAATCATTGCAGATATTTTATATCTTCTTGTATCAATTTTGTGTTTTCATACTTTTTTCAAAAATCAAATGTTACTACATCTATTTATTCTTAACAGCTCTTTTCTAATTAATTTATTTTTGATGTTATTTAGCTTGAAAATTGACCTTCACTCCTAATATAATTACATTGTAATGATTGTTGATTTTCCATGCCAAGTTTTTATATCACACAGATGTAAAGTTAAAAGATGTTACAAAATCATTTCTACTAATATGTATTAGCGCATCATTGTTTTGATGGATGCTTTAATAACACGTGTATGCCTATATCAGGCACCAATGCCTTTGAAAGGGCACAGCAAGGAGGATTGGGGCTTTAGGCTTATCATGTGTCAAATTAGCCAGGACAGTCGGTAATGACTCAGACTTGCAAAAGTATTCAATGATTGGGGGGAGGGGGGTATTCAGATTTGGCTCTAAAATTTTAGACCTATTTATTGATATTTATATTAGCAAATCTCTCACATTTTCGTGCATTATAGGTCAACCTGGAAGCAAGAGCTGATTGAATCAGCTCAATCGGCCCATATATATTCCTTCACTAATCAGTAATTGATAGCAATTTTAGGTTGAATTTGAAGGAAGTCATTTAAGCTTTGTTTATTTGTTTTTTTTTTTTTTTTTTGCTTATTTATTAGAAATGTTTTTTTTTTTTTTTTTTTTTAATCAAGTGTGATTATGATGGTGTAACTAGTTCTACAGCCCTCTCAAGAGCCTCACAAGCTATGCACTCAGGTTGTTCATCTTGAAGCCAAGAAACTTATTCTATACATCATTATGAAGCCAAGATTAAATTCTTATTTCTAACACTACTAAATGCCTCCCAAAAGGTTACAACTGATGTTCTTTGGTTGATTTATCAAAACTATCTATGTTTTACTTTGAAACACCCATGTTTGGTAATAGTATCTGCTAATGTTAGTTAAAGTTAGAACTGCTTGTCCGAGAAATGTTTTTTTTTACTGAGCTGTTATTGTTTAAAACATGTAACAAAACAGTATCTTAATGTGAGTTCAAAGTCAATTTTAAAAAATAAAAAAGCATTACAATTCAAGTAACTGAAAGACAATTTTTAAAATTAAAGGCACTAGTTATACTGCATAAAAAATAACTTTTCTGCACAATTGAAGAAATAAGACAGTTCAATAGTTTTTGTTTTGCAAGCTATTTTCCTGATTTTAAGAAATTCTTACATATTAAGTTTTGCCATGAAAATTAGGGTTTAACCTTGTTAGATTTCTTCAACTGTACTAATATTTTACATAAATGCTAACCAACAGACATTATTTTAACACAAGAGCAAATCTTAAAAGAAAATATATACATGCTGATAAGTAAATAAAAAGCCAGTCCAGAAGTAATAGCAGTTAATCTAAATAGGCAAGACTAGGAGCAATGGCAGTTGTTGAAATGGTTATTTTCGTAATAAGCACTTGCTCTCGTTGCAACACAAAAAGGGAAAAACGAAAAGAAAAAAAAATCACTATTTTGCATAATGTTAAGCTGCTTGTTATATACCTGCGTCTGTAGCTGATGAAATGTCGATTCTATATCTTGCACTTTTTTCTCCCATACACTTGCAGCTAATACCAATGGCGATCTAAGGTTTGTTTGTGGAGAAGAGTCACTTAAAGACAGAGGCCTCTGTGAGCTGGTTTGAGGGCTTAATGTCCCATTAGTGCAAGTCATGCTCACAGCTCTCGTGGAAAACAACTTCACAGTTGCAGTTGCAGATAATTCTTCAGCTGCCGTAAATCCATCTGATTGGAATGAACAAGAATGAGAAATACGCCCACTCATTTCAACTGTGCAAGGTGATTGAGGGGAATCTATATCTTCTAATGGTGTAGTTACTTTCCCTTGAGCAAGTTGGTTAAGCCCTTTTGGCAAAAAAGTACAGTTCTTTAAGCTGCAATTAGCATCATTACATTCATTTGATTTGCCTATCTTAACAGCATGTTTGCAAGAGCAAGTCTTGGGACATCTTGAATGATGCATGTGAACCTTATCTTTGGCATGATGATGAGCACCAACTACTGAACAACCATGGTGGGAACAGGGGCAGTTATCCTTCTCACAAAGTAAATCAATCTTCTTATTTGCATTAGATTGCTTAGCATGAGATGCGTGACTGGGAGTGAAGTTCGGGTTGACATTATGATAGGAATGTCCATCATTACTTATTCTTGTGAGAGAATTAATATAATCTTCAGGTAAGGGTGGATATGAAGACATTGGAGAACTTTCCACCGAGCTGTTTGGATATTCCATAAAGTTCAATTTTTGATGCATCTTACCAGCAGCAATCGAATTCATATTCTGTTCATAAGTAGGAGTCGTACTCCAAGGATCTTCAGGAACATTTGCGACAGATGTTAGAGCAGAATAACCTCGAGATGGTGCATTTTTCGCCTGACATAAATTAAATTTGGCACGAAGAACAGCTGAATCATCACAACCGAGATCTTTTTCCGATTGAACAACACTAACTCTATTAGCATTTCTTTGGTTTACACAGCTGCCTAAATCTCTTTTAAAGCAGGGATAGCCACTAACATCACTGGTATAGCCATTCAACAAAGGATGGTCAACATCGGATGAAGCATTTCTATCACTATCTGTAGTTGCAACATTAGGACTTACCATGCTCTGCATACCAGAATCAGCATCTGAGACATCGGATGTAGAAGGCTGCAAATCTCTTTGTGATTTAGGTCTACTATAAGTAGTATCAGGTACTGAGGATGTAACAGAAGAAGTCTGAGAGGAAGGTGAGTATAGACCAGAATTTTCTTGATATGCTTGCGTTGAATACCTCAATGCTAAATTAAGGGACTCAGAGCTTTGACCAGGCAAAAGCTTTTCAAATTTGGAATCTGATAATGAATTTTCTCTTGAAAGTTCTTTACCTGCCATATCATGCTCTGATGCATTCTGAAAAACACTGGGTTTAGCCTTAGATAATGCAACTGAAACACTTTTCTGAAGATCTCGGGCCTAAAAGAAAACGATAAAAATGAATTATGAGATATCCAAAATAAACGAAGTAGAAACCTTAAAAATTTTTTAAAAATGTACTTCTTTTCAATGCCTTTTTTAAAAAAAGTTAGTTTTAAAAAAAGTTAATAACCTTTTAATAATAATACAGTAAACTCCTGATTATCCCCGGGGTTTTCACTTTTGTTTTAATGGTGATATTTACTAAATGCAGAAAAATGCTTAAGTATTGCAGGTTGATTTTAGCTATAAAATATTTTTCTTACATTGAATGTTATAATTTTTTGCTATAATTTAAATGTACAGGTTGTGTTATTGACTTTTTTAGCTATTGCAAACACTGGTATTGTTTTTTATCTATTTTTTAGATTATCCGCAGTATTTGTTTATTCGCAGTTACCATGCCTCCCTTATCTACAGATATTCTTGATTTTACTGTAATAACCTTAATGATAATAACAGAAAATAAAACTTCTGAAATATGAGCGAACTGAAATGCATTTGGTCACAACAGAAAACAGCCAAGATTTTCTACTTACCACATATGAGAGAAATCAAATTTCAATCCGTAAATAAGCATTTTTTTCTTAACACTTATTTTTTAGTAATAATACAGATTCTGATATTTCATCACTGATGAAATGAAAATATGACATAAATTATGCTTAAAATTTGCTTTAAAAATATTGCTGCAGTCATTCGTCGGTAATTCATACTTAATTCTTTGAGAATTATTTAATTACAATTTATAGAAAAACATAACTTGACAATTGATTTTTTGGTACTTTTTAGAAATCCAACTATATAAATAATGACAAATCCCAGAGCCCAGGTTCTCCAAGGGCTCAAAAGGGTACTTTGGTTTCTAGTTTCTCAAAACAAGAATCCTTCAGCCGCCATGTTACGCTGAATTTTTCTATGAATTTCAAGAAATAATTTGTACAATGCCTAAAAGTTTTTCCCGGCTCCTAAGGTTTTACAATTTTTGTAGGTCCAATGAAACTGGATAAGTAAATATTTATTCTTTTTTGAAGAAAGTAGAGGGAAAAAAATATGTTTCTCTAAATTTTTCAATTATATTTTTTTAGAAAACCTTTCGAATTTAAAATATATTACTGAACGCAGATACAACTTTCAGATTCCTATTTGTTTCCCTTGTTTTATGAAAATATTAAGGAAACAATATCTCCAATTTTATTAGCTTCAAAAAATTTTAATAAAATTACTAACTTTTTGATGCAGATGTCGAATGTCTTCCGCTTGACTTTTTCGTAGTTCTCTCTCATGTTGTAAGTCTTGCTGTTGCCTATATTTAAAAGGGCATTTAAGTGATACAATAAAAAGTACAAAAACAAACAACATCACTAATTAATATGATTTCATCATCAAGAAAAAGATAAAGACTTGTCACGTTGAAGATAACATATCAGAAAATATTACACAGTTCTAATTATGAGATAACTTTTACTAAACGGAAAATGTAACAAATAGATATAAATTAAGTGACTCAATTGTAAATTTGTAAAACCAATGCTAAGTTTACTTTATATAAAAAAACAAGGAAGCATGAAAAATCTGAAGCAATGGGGGTTCATTGGATTAATATCAAAGCTTATTTTTGAAAAATTAGTGAAAAAGACCAAAAGTGAAAGCTTAAAGACAATGTAAATAATTATTGTCCTAGAACATTTTAAAACTAAGGAATAAGCAGCAACGTATATTTTTTCCACCAGAAATTAATGAGGCTATATAATATTTAATTACACTTCGCTGAAATTTATTTTAACTCAGCATAGAATCTCACCTTAAAACAAAATCAGTAAGTCTACAAAGGTGCCCATGAAGATGCTGAATATGATCTTCCAACCTTCGAAACCTGATTTCTTGTAAAAGTTTGCAGACACGCTGATCATGATGCCTTACAGAATAACCTCTCCAAGCAGATTGAATTTTGGTAGCAGCTTTCTTAATGTCTTCTTCACTTTTACCATAAATTTCAGACATGGTTTTAGATTTTGTTAGAGGCGGAGGAAAACTCTGAATAAGTTTTGATGAAACATCTGCAACTGCATCTTCATGCATTCTAGGGCTAAAGCCAAATGCCTTTTTGGTAGGACTTAAGGCAACTGGTAATTTCTGTTGCAAAACCGGTGAATTGTGACCAGATGTTGTGCCCGTGCTTAGGGAGCGGAATGAGCGTTGAGGAGTTCGGTTAGAATGCGCAAGCTCTTCGGATGTGTCACTTTCACTACTATTTTTTGCTGCAGCAGAAAATCTGGCAGTCAAGATACAACTTCTTGATGGTGATATCCTGCTTTTCGATGAGGTGGAATGAGGAAGCTTAGATCTTCCACTCATTGGACTTGCTGTCGAAGGTGATGTTGCGCGCTTGCTGACTTTTCGAATAAGAGTACCTGAAAGTATGAATAAATATTTCAATCAGATAAAATATTTAAGATTTGAAATATTTTGTAAATGTCAATGTACCATTTTTAATCAGCATTTAAACACCACAACTCAAATGTTACATTCAAATTTCATTGAAAACATGGTTCACTGCAAATAACAGTCAAGGGAATCCATATTATTCTTTTGATAATAACAGAATACTGATTATGTCATTAAGATTTTCATAATTAGTAACACATTTATGCAAACATGTTACCTGAAAATCTTTCATGCTGCAAATTTCAAAACAAACCCAAAAATTGTTAATGAAGCTGATACTGAACTTAAAACTTTTTCCTTTTTAATCCTGCTCTAACACAATTAAAATCATTTTCCGTACATTCCACACCTTAACTAAGCCCATGAGAACGGTATGGTGCAGACTGTCTGTCCCATTGAGATTTTTTTGGGAGGGGTAATTTAGAGTGCTTTGTTTTCATTTTGGGGAGATAGTCTCGTTCTGCAAAAATTTGAAGGGTGTGTGACAGGGTGTGTTCAAGAGGCTAAGTCAAATAAATCTATATCTATAAAAATGAGTGTATGTATATATATATATGCTTGTTCTCTATACAAATCCACAGTTTGCGTCAGATTTTCATCAAACTTGACACAGAGGTTCCTTGATGCCAAAAATTCTCATAGGCGGGGTCTTGAAATTTTAAAAAATCTAAAAAGCTCAAATTTAAATTTTTTGTCAAAAAATGACCCTTTTATAGGAATCTAGCCTATTTATATTGTAATCGAGATAGGCCTTTTAGTATTCAAATTGATGAAATTTAAGATTTTTAAATATTAGTATTTTCCAACAATGATTACGATTAAAGTAATGAATTTTCAATTTAAGGGCCCTCTTCACAAAAAAGAACTATCGTAGTTAGGCTTAAAATGACTTCCTTCTTTAAACGAGGGGAGTGCGCGTCAATAAGATATTGACACTTCAACGACCAATCGAGTGAACGAAGTGAGGATCAGCGCGAACTGTCACTTTTGGGGAGGAAGGACCCCCTCGGACCCCCTGTCGTAGAAAGCAATCAGAGAAATTGTAGCTCAGAGCGAAAGAGAAGCCGCAACTTTTCCGAACTCGTTTGGATAATTCCCTCTGTTTGAACTGAACTGAGAGGAAAAAATCAGGTAGCTTACAACATTTGTGCATTCCTGTGATATGCTATACTTTTATTCGCTCCTAATGCTTGTAAATTTCACATCTAATACTTGTAAATTTTTGGAAGTAATACTTTTTTTTTTTCGGACACCCCTTCCCAAGTTGTTTTTAAATAAAATATCGATGAATGAAATTTCCGCAATTATCTTGCAAAAATGATGCTCATAGTTTTTGTCCCCCCCCCCCCCCATTGAAGATAACTTGAAGAATACAATTATTTGCGATCGGCTGATGAAAAAAGAAAACATAAGAGATATAAAAGCTACGTGTAAAACAGTGGTCTAGCCCTGGACATAGGCGCAGCGCGAGAAAAGTTGTTTTAGAAGGGTTAGAAGGGGGCACAAGCCTCGATTTCAAGAGTGCATGCGAAGCCCCTGTATTTTCACTTAGATTTTGCGTAAGAAAAACATGCGCTCTTTCTTTTCTGATGAATCCGTAATATAAAATAGAGAATACATATACAGGTAGTTATCAAAATAATGGAAACACTTGAGATTCATAAGAAAAATCTACCGTTCATCGCAAAATACGCGATCAATTGTTCGTTAACTTTAGTCATACAAAATACAGACTTCACCGGACATTTCCACATTGAAATTAAATCACCCATGCATTTGGGGAACGACAAAAAGGGGGGGTCGCAAGAAAAACCGCTTTTTGACCATAACTCTTCGAAAATAGCTCGAATAAGCTATAAATTTCAGTAATTGATTATCATACTATGTATAATTACTGTACAAATTTTTATGAACGTACCACTCTTACTTCCGAAGATATGAAACATTTTTTAAAAAACATCAATTTTATTTGATGGGTTTTTGCTCATAACACACAGAGTTTTTGATCAAACCTTATCAAAACTTCAGGAAAGCTGATAAAATACAAGAGAAAGAACATACTAAAACGGTAAATAAAAATATTAAAAATCCGATGAGATATGAACGTTAAAAGGAAATAATTTTTCATGGCGCATGCGCAAATGACAGAAACTTATAAGTACAAAAATATTGTACCCTGATTTATACTGCATCTTACAAAAAAAGTTCCAGTTGAATATCATGAAAATTGAAAAAGATATCAGCGATCTAGTGAGCTGTATTTCATTCATTTGCAGATAATACATAAATAGTGAGGAACTGTCCACAAAGAGCTATTTTTAAATTAAAGGTTATTGCGTCATCATTCAAAACCAACGTTTCAGGGGGTGTCCGGAAACTTTTGGCCACCTACGTATAAGGTCTTTTTGGCCGAATAGGCGAAATGTGACTTCTATGCCGGATATAAATTTTCAAACTGTATACAATTTAACATTGAAAAAAAAAATGCTCGATTATCACCACACTATTTGTGGACAACCCCTCGCCATTTATCTATTGTCTGCGAATGAATGAATTACAGCTCACTAGATCGCTGATATCTTTATAAATTTTTACGATAGTCAACTGGAACTTTTTTTATAAGATGCAGTATAAACCAGGCTACAATATTTTTGTAGTTATAAATTTCTGTCGTTCGCACATGTGCCATGAAAAATTATTTCCTTTTAACGTTCATATCTCATCAGATTTTTAATATTTTTATTTACCGTTTTAGTATGTTCTTTCTCTTGTATTTTGTCATCTTTCCTGAAATTTTGATAAGGTTTGATCAAAAACTCTGCGTGTTATGAGCAAAACCCTTCAAATAAAATTGCCGTTTTTTAAAAAATGTTTCATATCTTTGGAAGTATAAGTGGTACGTTCATAAAAATTTGTACAGTAATTATACATAGTATGCTAATTACTGAAATTCATAGCTTATTCCGAGCTATTTTCGAAGAGTTATGGTCAAAAAGCGGTTTTTCTTCCGACCCCCCTTCTTGTCATCCCCCAAATGCATGAGTGATTTAATTTCAATGTAGAAATGTCCGGTGAAGTCTATATTTTGTATGACTAAAGTTAAAGAACAATTGATCGCTTATTTTGCGATGAACGGTAGATTTTTCTTATGAATCTCAAGTGTATCCATTATTTTGAAAACTACCTGTATATGTGCGTACGGTACCTTATGCAATACAATACGATTTGGACGCAATTTGGCAGGGAGATACTTGGGCACTCGAGAAGGATCATAGGATGGTTTTTGAGCGGAAAAAAGTACCGATCCGTTCAATGGCGTAGGAACTTTGTAAAAATAGGGAGAGATGGGAGTAGAACCCAATATTGACGCTACATTGGGAGGCGGGGGAGGGCAAGAATGCAAGAATCACTTTGCCACCCTTTACACACAAGCTCAATTTTAAAGTCATAAGTCACAAATATTAAAAGAACCTTTTGTGTATGAAAATAATTAAAAACAAAACTAATATTTCTTTCGTGTGAAAGATGGGCAAGTTTAACTTTTACACTACTAATATAAACTTAATTTTAGATGCAATGTTCGCGCAAAAAAGGTAGCCTCAAATTTCTCCCTTGAAGTTTATTTCCAGAAAACTTGTCGACAGCAGTTTTTGAGCATGTAGTTATGATGTTTGAGTGTGTTTCAAAATACGCTAATAACACGAGCAACAGATAAATTTTTAAATATTTTACAAAAATTACAAATATGAACTACAATTGTTTTATATTCAAATGCAAACTCTTATGAGACATAGAATCACTTTTTGAAATGATTTTTTTTTTCCTTCAATTCTTTTCTCCCCTATGACTTTTAATTTTTCATTACAATTAATATTCATTGCCTTCTGAGATTTAAAGAAAAATAATAATAATAATAAATGCTTTTTTTCTGCAGAAAAAATGATAAGCGAAGTAGCAATTAAAAGCGCAAGTTTGAGAAAATCAGGGGCGACTTGACAGACGATGGTGTCCGGGAGAATACTTTATAGCTCCCCCAACCACACACACACAAATAAAGTTAGTTATATACACTTCAGTGCTCACGTAAAATAGATATCGGTCTTTTTGACTCTGAAGTCATGCTAGCAACTGTGATGGGCTTATATAATGTATATAAGTACCGACCATTTTTATATTCTAATTATTACACAGTTAAATACGTAATATGAAATCCATGGGTATAAAGAAAACAGGAAATAAATATAATAAAGGAGGCTGGGGTGATAAGATACAAAAAAAAAAAAAAAAAAAAAAACTAATAAAATGAAAGCCAAGATTTTAAATAATTTAAGTAAATACCTCATAATAACTGACATTAACTAACATCTAACACTATTCAAATCGTCTAATTGTTTTCATTACTTCAATTCCTACACCTTTACCGAAGCGAATTACTGAACCCAATCGTTAAAAAATGTATTTTAGGAATTGTATTTTAGAGCTCCAGGAGAGCTCTCCCGATTTCTGCCTTTCCAAAGCATCATTAAAGTTCGTCAAAATTTTAGGTTTCGAAAGGGGTGAGGAGGAGTCTTCAAACTCATTCCTTTATCAAACATCATCAAAGCTGACTCACACTTGCTTATGTAAGACTTCAATTTCGAAAACTTACCGGGGGGGGCAGAGGCAAGCGACTGACATTTTTAGGGCAAAACAGTATGTATTTTGTAACATTCAAAAAAAAAAAAAATATATATACGTTGTGATATCGGGCTTTTCAACTGGATTATTATACCATTAAATTCAGTTTAAAAATTACAATAATCCAGGAGAAAAGATCGTTTTTACAACGTATATTTTGCTTTGAATGTGACAAAACACAATTTTGCTTTATAAATAATAAAAAAATCATAAATATCAATAAATTAAAAAAATCAATAATCTTTAAAATTGCGCGTTGAATTGGCCTGTTGCGAGTTGTCCCATTACTTTCCGATAAATGGCATAAAATAGCATTTTGAAAGCTTCAATTTCAACAAATTCCTGAAGAACCACCTTTAGACCTTTCTTTTTCGATCATTGACAGAGGAATACGAAAAAAAAAGGAAGGAAAGGAAGAAAAAAACAAAATCATAAATCAGTTTATCAAATGGGGTGGATTCGATTTTGATAGGGTTCGGATGAGTGAGGTGGGGTGTAGTTTCTAAGTTTGGCCTAGGGCGTAAATAGACTTATCCGGCCCTGCCCCCCCCCCCTGTCTTCCTCGAAAAAACAAAACCATGAGTTAGAGCAAGTGTGTGAACATGAACATCGATATTATTGAAAATATAATGGTGGCCCGGTAACCGCGGATAAGCGAATACGCGGATAATCGAACAATAGGTAAAAAACGATATTAATTTATGTAAAAGCTAAAAAAAAAAAGTGAATAACGCAAAGCATTCATTTAAATCGTAGATAAAAATGACAACACTGAATCTAAAAAGTATCTTGAATCGCCAAACACGACTAATAGCGCACTTTCATTTTTTTTAAATTCCGCTGATAATAGGGAGTTTACTGTTTATCATCACTTTTAAAAATAATTTTGATAAAAAGCGCAATTATGTAAAAAAATTCTAAATTGTAAATTTAGCAAAATCTCAATTTCTGGCGTCTTATTACGCCTCGGCACCTGGGGCGATTGCCACGCTCGCCCCTCTTTTCGATAACTCGACCTTGAAGAAACTGACTAATACTCGCGTTTCAAAATTAAATAAAACAGCTTTACCAACGCGCAAAGTTATGAGCTTTGGGCCAGTGAACTCCTAATTTAATTAGTAACTTATTAATAACTTACAAGACTCATTCGAGTTTCATTGATACAAATTATTGAAATCGGCCTACCGCCTACCAATCGTAAAAATAAACGCAAAATATTTTTGAAGTCGCTTTTTCTCTATTTCCTTCAGTTTTTTGATCGTAGGAACAAGAAAAAATTCAAACATAATTGATATTCAGAAGCAGAAGGAAAGATAAACATTGAAATTGAGTAATCTTATATTTATACAGACGTTAACTCATCACGCACATTACACGATCGTTTAAATTTAAAATATATTTGAGTTAGATTTTCCTCTATTGCTTTTACGTAAAAGTTATCAGAGAATGGTTTATATAATTGTAGAGTACAGAGTGAGTTCTTTGTGACATTGAAACACGTGTAATTTAATTTGCGTATTTGTTATTTTTATTTAAAAAAAAAAAACATGTTTCTACATAATGGAAGGGAAAAAATGTCAATATTTTGCATTTGACAACATTGTAACAACGTTCATCAAATTGCGAATAAATATTTTGACTTGGAAATAGTCTCTGAATACTATACATACTATTTCGTTTCTGAACACGAACTGAGCTATGCAGATGTTTGCCAACTAACACGTGGATTCATTTTCAAAAGCAGGAGCATTCATTCTTGAATAAAGCCTTAGGAAAAGAGAGAAGTGGAACCACCCGGTAAGAGTAAGAGTCAGGGGGGGCTAATGGGTAGTTGTAAATCTTCACACCCCCTCAGAGGTTTCCCCGTTTCCCCTCGACAAGAAGAGAATCCGATGGAAGGCGGGGCTAAGGAAGAAAGTGAGCTTTTTTTGGAAATATTTTCAATAATTGGCGTCCTGTTTTGATTTAAAAATTGGTCGCATTTTCACAAACGAAGTCTCGGGAGAAAGCTGAAAATATTTTGCGTGTCTGCTACAAGTTAAAATTTCGATAGCATGATTTGCTAACTTTTTATTGAGCGAAATGTCCAACAGTACCTTGTTTTTGACGAAATTCATTTTTTCACGATTTTTAAAAAATCGAGAAATGCAAATTTCAAAAAAGTAGCAAATACAAGACTCAGAAATAGGCTTGAAAAATACTCGAAAAAAAAATCGGAGTCAAAAACTTAAAAGGAAGTTGTAAAACCTTTAGTCAATTTTTCCCGTAGGTTAACATTGGATCTGAAGCTTTCAGACTCTGTGTGAAGAGAAGCCTTAAGGCTCACCTATTTCCTTTTAGCATTGAAATAAGTAAAAAACAATCATAATTCATGTGGACTTTATAAAAAGAACCACGGATTTGAATTTCAAATTTGCAATGCGACAACAGTTGCGTCTGTAATGGAGATAAGCCTTCAGAACGAGAAACAGATTTATTTCAGACAGATTTATTAGATTGAGTTATAATAATTTTTACTTTGTAGGTGGGAACAGTTAATAGAGAAAAGTTAATATTTTGAATTTGGCGGGTGAATTTGATGCAATTTTTTCACTTCCATGTGCATATATTTCATGCCAGTGGACGCGGCAAAGCACAGACAACATTTCTCTTTAATTTTCACCTTTTGATAAGACTATTTTTCTGTAAACGTTTAACTTTCTGTAATATTTTAGTTTTTTTCAAAGTTTGTACCTAAGAGACTGATTGATGCAAATTATTTTATACCCATATGAATAGAACTCTTTCAAACTTATTTTCCCTGAATGCTATGTTGTATTAATAAGCACCCGGGCAACGCCGGGTATTAAGCTAGTAACTTATAATCCTGAAGTTAAGCTATGAAACATTACTTACAAAACCCAATTTTTCATTTTAATAGTAAACAAGAACCAAAATGGCCACAATACGAATTTTGATCAGAAAAATAGAATTTTTAAGTGTTAAAATGGAAATAAAGCTTAAATCAGAAAACACTGACATAAAATATACTCAAAATTGAAAACCCATTTCATTTAATGGCTTTAAGTTTTAAAATACAGCATTGAATAAATTCTTTTAATAAAAATAATAAACATTTCAAAAGTACAAAGTAGAGAAAACATGAATAAAAAATATTCATAATTACTGTCGTCCCCGCTTCATCGGGTAACGGATAAACAAATACCCCGCTTATACGAATAGAACATCCTGGAGTCGCAATATAATAATATATAATAATAACATAGTCGCAATGTTAAAAATCCCTGCTTAATTGAATATTTCTTGGAACCGACTATTCGTTTAAGCGGGGTCGACAGTATATAATTTCACATTCAAATAATTTGCATAAAAAAGTGCTAACTCAATTTTACTTTTCTTAAGCAGTTAACTGCAGTGAACTATCATTGTGTATTCAAAAAAGGAGAGTAAAATCCTCCCTTCATACAGAAATATTTTTATGAATGAAATTTTCATTTCCTTTAAAGATAACATTTGATAATTTTTAAAAAATAAAGCTTTTTATTAGACATTATCCTTTATGTTAAACTCATATATTTTCATATAGTACATGATATTTAGTATTCAATGAGTTACGGCCCATAAACCACGGCAGAACTGTACTATAAGAGGATCTTTGCCTCCAGCTCGATCAGTGGCTATTCCTGACTGATGAGTTCAGAAAAAGGACAAAACTGCAGTCTCGGGATGTCATGATTGAGCTGTGGGTGTATTTGCTTCATGATATTTAGTCTTAAAATTGTTAACATGAGGGGGTGGGGGGGAGGAAAAAAACATAAGTTTGAAGTTTTCTTTTTTTTTTTTTTAATTTTGTAAACTAACTCTTATTATTCAAAAACTAATCCTTAATTTTACTGGTTTTTAAATCTGTAGTAAGCCCTACGAATAAGACAAAAATTAATGTACTATTTGATTTTTTACTTAAAATAGTTTTAAATACTGATTCGATAGAGTTATTTAAATGTAAACATTTTTTGCATGTTTTTTTTTTTTTTTGTAATTTTTAGCAAAAGTAAGCCATTGGCGAAGGGTTCTTTCTACATCCCTCTTCTAAATTTTGGAGGGATGCTGCCAAAATTTAGAAGGCCAATAATATAAAGGTAAATTTTTATACGGGCCAAATTGGACTCCTTCATATATGGAGGCTTTACTTTTTCAAGAGCAGCTCTCTTCTGCCTTTATTCTCGAAGAGGTTTTGGTTCTCAAAATGGCACCACTAACAATCTGTTTAACTGACTTGTTTAACTGACTGATGGTTCTTGACGTCTTATTATGTCCATTTAACATGCAATTCTGGTACTGTCCAACGGCAGCGGGTTTAATACACAACAAAATGAAAAATACCTTTTTGTGTATGGGCTGGTTTTGTTTCACTGCTGGAAGGACGGACTCGGCGGTCTTCATAATACTGGTAAGAGGATTTAGCAGTTTCGTGGGTCACAGGTTTATTTGGGCTCTCCACTTCAACAGCAACTTGCTCGATTGTGATGGGGCTTTTTATCGAATTGTGGAGAATCTCAGATTTTGAAACAGACCGAGGATACTTTCCAGATTGAAAGGACGGAGGATTTGGTTGAGCTGTGTCCGTGGAAGTGCAGTGGAATAATACATCTGGTGCTAAAATTATGAGGAAAATGAAACAGGGTAGATATAAATTACAATCACTTGAAATAGTTATTATATCTGATTTAGCTAAATCTAAGATGCATTTTTCAACATAAAAAATGTAAGAAAACTGAGGGTAGGGTTTAATATTATACACAAACCCCTTAAAATTGATGAGTGTTTTAACTTTAAAGATGGAGTGCATCTTAGATTCAGGTGCATGTGATACTGCAAAAAATGCAGTTAAGTCAAAGTATTAAACCGAAAAATAACTAAAAAGGTCGAAAAAGAATGATGTTCAGTACAAACACTAAAAAATGTGCAGTGTAAACTTACATGTTTAAGAGTATAATATTTGCACAATATTGATTGACAAAATTTAACCTTTGTCTGTTAAATTAAGGTGAACGACTGTGTTAAATCCCTATAATCACCCACCAAAAAGTTCATTACTTCACAGCACACACAGATTCAATGGTATATAACTATTTGTTTAGGAATATAGTGAATAAAAAAAAGGCAAGAACATTCAATGGTTGAAACTAATATTTGAATATGTTAGATGAATTAATAAAAATCATGTAAGAAAAATAAATATATTTAAGGGGGAAATAATTACCTGATTCATACATAATTTTAGAAGGAACAATGTTTGAAGATATAGATGCATCTGCTTCATTAGTTTTGATTGATGTGTCTGTTTTAAAATGGTAAGACTGTGCCATAGAACTTATTGTTTCTGGTCTACAAACTGCAGAAGCTCCACCATGTAGTACTTGAGATTGCTCATTTAGAAACTGTTCTTTATGCTGTCTTTGCATATGCAGTATATGCAGAAGTTTTTCATCTTCTTCCTCAGTTGACTAAGAAAGAAAACCAGAGTAGATAAAGCACCTCCATAATCAGTATGCTTTTAAAATTCAAGACATTTTAAGACAAGTGATTTTCTACATTGAAACCAATAGAAAAGATTTTGAAAATTTTCAAACCACTACTGCTTATCTATTTGCAGCACATAGAGTATATTAAAAATACCTAAGCAAATTGATTAACATTTAACACAAACTACATTTGAATAATCTAATAATACACATCAAATTATATTCAATTTTAAGGAAGTTACTTCTTGTAGAGTTTGTAATTAACAATATAAAAGTTTATAACTAGTAAAAAACACTTTAAATATACCAGGATCATTCTTAAACAAAGTAAATTCAATGTTATTACTTTTTGCTGAAATTTTAGGGTTTTTTTTTTTTTAATTTTACTTCAGCATTTAAAAATTATTTGAATACATACTCAGAACTTCAAATCACAATAATGACTTCATGGGAACAGAAAAATAATATCAATTCAATAAATTGTACTTGGGAACCATGATTTTTTTCTTTTTTTTCCTTGAGAATCTTTTGGTTCTTCTATAAAACACCTTTTGATATAAACTCAAAAAGAAAAACATCAAAAGGTAATTTACCCAAAAAATAGACACCTTCCTAGAAGGGACAAAGCTTCTGTTTCTGTGACTCTGTTATTGGGAGGTACTACTCAACTTCAACTTTTGGTTATAGGCTGAGAAGCATTCACTTTTAATTAAAATATAGCTGGTATTTCTTTGGATCTCATTTAGTATTGAAACTATACTCATAAATTTATGAAATTTTCCTATGCGCTTACATAATTCTTAATGCAAAAATGATCCAATAAATGATCAAACTGACTTACTAACATCAAAGAGGGGAAAAAAATAATAAATTTTGACTGAATTCTGATTATCCTTTAACTACAATTCAATAAATTTCACATATTGCATTAAAAGTGGGGAGAAAATCTACTTACTTCATCAGCAGTTACAGGGCAAGCTTGAATTAAATATTCAACAAGTTCTAAATGCTCTCCTTGTTTGTAATGTCTTCCTTTTCCTTGGCTATACAACCATTCTGCTCTTAGGCTGTAATACAAAGTAAAATCCAAAATAAGACCAAGTTAATAGGGGACAAATTGTAAAACAACAAACAATACTGTGAGGAGGCATAGGCGGACTTACGGAGGTGCCAGGGGGTGCGCCGCACCCCCAACATTTTTGGTTGGGTTTTGAAAATAAAGAAATTAAGAATAATTCGCCAAGAAATGCAGTTGGAAAAGAACATTATTATTCAGTGCTGTATTAAAGAATGAGTGTATACCCCCTAATTGGATATTTATTGGTACATCATTGCAATTTCTTCTACTTTGAAACTACCATGGCGAAATTAAAAAAAAAAAGTGACTATTGTAATAACTTTATCAGTAAAATCTGCCCTGAAATCAGCTGAAAACCAGCATTTTTTAGGTAAATTTTCAAAATTTTCCATAGAAATACCCCACCTCCGGACTTCTTATTGTAGTGACGCAACCAGAGGGGCCCACAATGATCGTGCTCCCTTCCTCCCACCCTTTCTATAGAATGCTGAGTTGATATTTTTTTAAAAATATTCTTTATTATTGAAGAGAAGGAAAGAACGTGTCTTGGGAAAAGGGTATTTTGGTAGCCTATTTATATTGTAATCGAGATAGGCCTTTTAGCATTCAAATTGATGAAATTTAAGATTTTTAAATGTGAGTATTTTCCAACAACGATTACGATTAAAGTAATGAATTTTCAATTTAAGGCTCACCTATTTCCTTTTAGCATTGAAATAAGTAAAAAACAATCATAATTCATGTGGACTTTATAAAAAGAACCACGGATTTGAATTTCAAATTTGCAATGCGACGACAGTTGCGTCTGTAATGGAGATAAGCCTTCAGAACGAGAAATAGATTTATTTCTGAGTTATAATAATTTTTACTTTGTAGGTGGGAACAATTAATAGAAAAAAGTTAATATTTTAAATTTGGCGGGTGAAATTGATGCAATTTTTTCACTTCCATATGCATATATTTCATGCCAGTGGACGCGGCAAAGCACAGACAACATTTATCTTTAATTTTCACCTTTTGATAAAACTATTTTTCTGTAAACGTTTAACTTTCTGTAATATTTTAGTTTTTTTCAAAGTTTGTACCTAAGAGACAGATTGATGCAAATTATTTTATACCCATATGAATAGAACTCTTTCAAACTTTTTTTCCCTGAATGCTATGTTGTATTAATAAGCACCCGGGCAACGCCGGGTATTAAGCTAGTTAGAAATAAAACTGTGCTTCTGAATTTGAGTTATTTGTTTATTTATTTGAATATTTAGAGGATCAAACTAAACAGGAACTATTTAAATCCATAAATTCAATTCAATATCAATTTAAAATATTTTATCATATTAATTTTAAAAAATCAATATAACATTGCTTTTTCCAAATAAAAAATTCTTTAGGGGGTCACAGTGACCTCTCTTCATTGATCCCGACTCTTTAAAAATTTTACGTAGCAAGCAGTAATTTGGTATACAATGTTTGAATAGAGAATTATTCTCTATTCAAACATTGTATTTAAATATCATTCTGAATGATATTAAAATGACTCCCCTGAAAGGAAAAGTGAAAAACCTGATATTTGATTAAAAACCCAGAAGGGCTGGGTTTTTTCAAACTCTGCTTAAAACTGTTTTCTGGTTGCACCACTGGCTTGTTGTCCAGGGAATCACCCCCCCCCCCCCCGATTTCTGCTACTGTTGCACCCCCAGAATTTGCGGTCTAAGTCCGCCTATGTGAGGAGGAGATCCTCACATTTTTAGAATCGGCATCTAGCGGAAGTTCCAAATGAACAGCAGACAGTTCAAAGTCCACTTTTTGTCGCATGCAGAGAGAATCCAAGCGTATTCCGTGGCGCTTTTCTCAAACAACTTGCAGAAGGCGAGCGGAAATTCACTCCTGACACATTCAAACACGCCGGCAGCTTTGCATTCTTGTGATCCTACGTGACGGACATCTGCTATTACCAGCTGCTTCGGCGGAAGTCAAAGCTTTTAAAAGAGGTGGGCGCAGGATTTTGCTCTTTCTCTCTCTCAGGAGCTTCTGTCGGTGCAGTAAGTGCTCGTGATGTCTGCTTCGGCGAGCGCCTTTTCGTTAGTTTGAATGAAGCACGGACCCTCCGGGTGATGGCCCTAGAACATGGGGCTGAGCAGGCTGTGCCCCGGTGTTATCCCTCTCGTAACCAACTAAAATGGTGATGGAGAGCGGAGAGGTGTGCCTGGATTTTACCCCAAACAGCTGGACAGTAAAAATGGTATTTTGTTGATATTAACAATAGTTTTTTTACTGAAAAAGCGGCTGGTTGAGCTGGTAAAATAATATATATTTTCTTAGCTCTCGAAAGAAGAGCTATATGACGAATGCGAAGATGACATAAGTCCGTTCTATTTTTTTTATATGATAATGTTTGGTAGTGGTAGGCACTGTTTTGGTAATATACTGTTTGGTCGTATACTGTCTTGGTTATATACTATTTGGTGGTGTACTGGTATTATGTATGCTGGTTAAATGCTATAAGCCCCCATATGTTGTTAACAGGGGTCCTTGTATAAAGTTAAGTTGCATATGTGTAGAGCTGTTTACTTGAAGTAATTAAAATTTAATGCATCCTTTTCCAGTTCTGTGTGCTGTGATTGTATTGCTTTCGTAAAATTGTGTAATTGCCACCTTGCGATATCCATGTGGCCGGCGAATTATCCTCGGGCCTTACCAGTAATCATATTTCTGTGCAGTGTATTTAACTAATTATTGTTATTCAATTTTCCTTTTTTTATGAGAACGGGACTTAAACCCCCGCTGACAGGCGCCGTCCAAGGAGCGCCGCGAGGATTCGAGTGACAAATTCTCTGCCGTTCATTCCCATAGCCTCTTTCCCGTGATTTACCGGACCTGTGGAGGGTATGTCGTTTGTTACTCATCGGTGATTCACGTATATGCCAGGGGCGGTAAACGCCAGAGGACTTTCTGCTGAGTTCTTATTTTTAAATGTTCTCTTTCGATGCCTTTTTTTTGAGATGGGGCATACCTGGGTTATTTGTCTTGTTGAGACCACACGCTGAAATGTACTACCGGCCGAGTGTTGTCATAACAACTTCCTTCCCCGAGGAGAGTTGCTTTTTACTCCACCACAAATACTTATGACTACTCTTAATGATATGCTATGACTATGTTTTTATGTGTACAGATTAAAACATCACAAGCTGAAAATATACATAGAGACCAAATTTTTAGCAATTTTTTCAGTAATGGTGATAACTCACTCATTACGTTAAAAATGTTTGCTATGCTTATTTAGTGTCAAAAGAACTTGCTTAGGTAATACAACTTATTCAAAAAAACATCATTTCAATAGCATTAAAGATAGAGAATAAGGGAAATCTGTTTGTATGCATATTGCATTTCAACTAATACATACTATTTTAATTTCAGAAATGAGTTTTCAAACCAAAAACGAGAAATCTGCATTGTTTTTATTGAAAAGCCATGCATTATGATAACACAAGAGAAATAGTGGATTCTTATCTACGCCCAACCCCATTAGTCAATCCATCCCTAGTAGTCAAATAATGATAGTGACATACTTGCAGAGTATTGGTGACACTGATTCCCAATATTATTTTATTTCTTTGTTTTAGGTAGATAAAAAGTTGAATGCCCACAAAAGATCTGGGCTTTAGATTTCAGCAAAAACAATTTTAATGCATACACACTTGAACCATGCTTCATTGTAGAATGTATCTCTTAACATTCAGGAGTGTTCCACTGAGGGAGAAACCTCACAAACACTAAATCAACTGGTGTTAAGACTACTTTCCTACAGTAAAAATGACTTACCTACCATTAAAGATTATGGAATATAAAAAAATTTCTTAATTTTTTTTTTTTCAAACATGAACAATAGATTTTAGTTTGGACGAACATAAAAGCCCCCCCCCCCCCAAAAAAAAAAAAAAATCTCCAGGTGAAATGCAGCAACTGGGTCAAATTTTCTCTAAAAGTAGACGTTTTATTCCACAGAAGGATCATTCTCAAATTTTATCAAATAGATGCCACTTTAGTTTTGAAATTTTTAATTATTTCACCATATTTTTTTTTTATTTCGCACAAAAATATATTACATTAAAAGATTATTTCATGTGTCAAAAAACATCAAGAAGGAATTGCTGAAAACAGGAAAACTTTTTTTAATTACATTAGAGCAATAAAAGATAAAATAATGTTCAGTACCTCTCCTTTTGTGTCGCAACACGTCCATCTAACAAGCGTAATCCTAAGCACCAATTTATAACAAAAGGACGATAATCAAATGGGCTAAATCAAGTTAAGTTGTAAAATTTTATAATGCTAAATAATAATAATAATAACAAAAATAGTAATATATAAAAAATATAAGTAAATTTATAACATACAGTCGAACCTCGTTAAAATAAACCCAAAGTGGGCCTTTAGAATTAATTCGTCTCATCTGAAAAGAAATAAATAGCATTATGTGTATAATAGGAGGAGGATCGCAAATGCAGTAACTTGTTTGAAGCAGGTTTGAATTAACGAGGTTTGACTGTAACTAAGATAAAACATTTTTAGTTGTAACACTTGAAAAGTACTATAGTATTGAAATATCAATTTAAAAATAAAATACAAAACAGTAAGCAAGGATACGGAACAGAGCTATCTTCAAATGACAGGCATGGGTTTCCTGATATTGTCAACTGTTCCAGACAATCTAATTTTACTAAATAAGATACCTAAACGACAAAGAGAAAATATTATATTTTAAAGCAATGTGTTCTAACATGCTTTTTTTAATTAAAAAAAATTCCAATACACAGGTTGATGAGCTGATTAGACAAGAACGAAGGATAAGTGTCCATACAGGACACAGCTTTGTTGACATGTGACTTTCGGAATTTTCGGGGAACTGAAAAACACCTCAAGGGCACTAGACTCATGTTGGACGATGCCATAAAAGAGTCAGTCAGACATAGACTATTTAAATCAGCAGCTTAAGGAGTTTTACGAGACGGAAATCACACAGCCTATTCCTCAATGGGACACATGCCCCTATGTGCATAACTACTTTGAAAAAAGAACTCGGATATATGTTTGCATTGGCTCATTCTCATTCGACTTGCTCTAGTATATCCTGTTTTCAAATGGCAGTGATCAATCTATACATTCTGGTGATGAATATATTACAACCTTTGGGTATTAAACTCATATCTTACAATTAATTGAAAGGGAAAAGATTAGGACTACTAACCACAGCTTTTTTTTCTTTTGTGGTTGAAAATCCCCCCCCCCCCCCCCCATGTATCCTTTCCTGCATTTTAACTCTGAATTAGATTCCACTTCTATTTTTTTGACACAACATCACAACACATTAGCTTATGTGTAGTAATTAAATAGTGTGCCATCCATTTCTCATTTTTGCTAGAAAATTTTTATGGAGCTGTACCACACAGGTTTCTCCCATTCATAAAAGAAAAACCTAGCATTTCTGAATCTCTCTTTTGGCTGTTGTAAGCAACAAGAACTAGAAAAAAATCATGATTTGGCACACATATTGTAGTTCTCTTTAAACTTCTAATATTGCATTCATTAAAACTAGTAGTAAAATTACATACAAATTATGCATTAATGATAGTAGAATTCAAAAGTACCTACTTCATTTAAATCTGCTATGCAATTATCCGCTAAGGAAAGAGTTGTGATACACCTTGGAAGATATGAAGAGGCGCGATTCAGGGTAGAGATTTTATTACCATTTAAGTGAAATGTCTGTAAAAAAAAGTATATTGTTAAAAATAATTGAAGAAGAAAGTTTCAAGAAGAATCACAAGAAACAAATGTTTACAAAAATACAAAGCTTAGATGATATTAAAACATATAGTATTTGTGTGTGAGTAAAATTAAATAATTACCTTTAATTTGGCTAAAAATGAAATATCACTCAGAGTACTAATATTGTTTCGTGATAGGTCTAGATGAACTAAACCAACAGAAAACTGCAAATTTTGAATAAGCTGAAAGAAAAAATTAAACATGTTTAAAACACACCAGCTTACAAAAAACACAAATTCAAAAATTAATTTGAACAATAGTAGTAACATAATGGTTATCCAGAAAATAAAGTGGTTTATTATTCAAGATGAAAAATGTAATATCGCTCAGAAAAAACAATTTTATTACATCTGTAAAGCTTTTTATACTTCTTTACCACCATATCACCACCTTAATGAGCTTCAGAACTCCCATTTATTAATGCTTTTGTGCTGCCAGTTCATTAAGCCAGATGGTCACTACATTCAAACAAAAGCTTGCTCGAGCTTTAAGGAACTAAGAACCTTACCTTTTCCTTAAGCTTATAAAGTTTGAACCCTTTCCAATAAATTAATACTTTTCCAAAGATTAAGATATTAAAACTGAACAGCATACTTCAGACTAGAGATGCAACATCAATGTCAATATTTTGAAAACATAAAAACAGCGATGTTTTTAACATCAATGTTTAACGATCAGTGTTTCTTAAACATTGATGCTTTGGGTTCAATGTTTCTTTCGCTATCGCTGTTTTATACTTCTGCAAAAAGTTTCATGAAAATATGCCCTGGTTAAACTTATTGGAAAATTTATATCTTTAATCAGTATGTTCTGTGCCTGATTATTTTGAACATTACTGATTTGCTATTGCCGTTATTAGTATTATTTTTTAATTATCTTTTTGATGTCGATGTTACATTTCAGCAAAATAGTTTCAGAAAAACATGCCGCAACAAGTTGCACCATTAATCAGTTGTTGCAGTATCTATCTCATTAGGAAAAGTTTTTTATCGTTACTATTGATGTTTCAACATGGATTTTTAAAGTCACTACTGATTTGCATTCAATGCTTTTTTAATGTTTCTTCTTTCAGTAAAAAAAATCATAAAAATATACAAACAGAAAGATTCATCTTAAAATACTAGTTGCAGGGGAAACTGGAAAAAGTTTCCTTTATTTTCCAATGATAATTTACAGTCCATGACTTTTAAACATCTTTGTTTTGCATTCAAACTTATTTTTTTTATGCTGATGCTTTACATTTCGGAAAAAAAAAAGTTTCATAAAATAATGCAACTAAACACAAGTTACACCCTGAATTATTAATTGTAGTGTCTATCTCATTGGAAGAAGTTTTCTACAATTGTCATCCATGTCTTATGGTCGATATCTTTTTCAGGAGACTAATTCAAAATGGGATAAATCTAGTTGAACGATATAACAGGAGCAGCGTAACAAGGGATTACTGTACATTCAAGTTTGTACATAATATATGTAATAAAGATCGATGTTTTGAAACATCAATGTTTTTTTTTATCTATTTAACAATACCATTGAAGTTTTAATTTCTAACATTGATGTTTTGTCATCGATGTTTTATCTCTACTTCAAACATCGTCATCATGTGTCCTCTAAAAGGCCTCAATGAGGTAATATAACAAAATGTATAAACATGGATTAAATGTGATTATGTAGAGAAGTGACAGAAGCTTCATGTACATCACAAAATTTTTCCCCCCAATTCTTTTTCAATCACTAAAAAATCTTTGCTATCTGAATGACTATTTTAATACCAGTAACAAAACTAATAAATAAATAAATGAATAAATAAAATGAGTAAACTTCAAGAAATATCTTACTTTTATGTTATTTACAGAAAGATTCAGAAACACTAAATTCTGCAATTCTTTCAGACCTACGTAAAAATATAAAACATTAATGAAAAATGAAACAAATATTAGCTGATATTTAAAAACCAACAATTTAATCTACACTAAAGTATGTTTACACATTTTCATCCAGATAAAATAAAATAGAAAAATAGAATGTAAAAAGGAAAAGTCATTTAATCTGAGCTGATAAGTTATGAAACAAAATAAAATAGTCATCCTAAACCAGGATCTTTTCTGAATTCTTTGGAAAATTAACTTGCTGAAGTGCTGATATTTAATTTTTAAATTGTTAATAAAAAGTAAATAAAATTTCATAGATGCTTCTATCTGATCAGGAGAGATGAAATATTGTCTTCAAGGAATCATGCAATGAGTTTTAAACAATATGCTGGAAAAACTTTAAGTTTTGGAAGTAATTTTAAAAAATATATATATTTGTAATACAAAATCAAATGCCCATAATCAATGCCTATGCGGCTGTGCTAAGCGAAAAAGTGGTATCTGCAGTCGAGCTCAAACTGAGATACTCTTTAAAATTTTACACCACCATGTATTTGATTCAGATGAAACTTTTTCAGAATTTTTTACTTCCCTTTACGTAGTAAAGGAAGTATTGTGATCAAGAAAAAAAAAATTCCTCAAATTTCGGTCGATATTTTGATTTTGCTCACTCCCGAATGAATGTTGTCTTTTTTCAACCTGTCAGCACGTGCATATGTACCTGCCAACATATAAGCAGCCAAAAAAACCTTTTCAACCACCCCTGAGTTAATTATGACGACTTTTCTTGTGACGAATGTATGTACGTATGTATGTCGCACAACTCAAAAACTATGTGCCGCAGAAGCTTCTAATTTGGTATGTAGGCTCTGAGGGGGTCTAGTTGTGCACCTCCCCTTGTGGTTGCATTCGAATGTTCCCAAGGGGGTGTTTTACCCCTTTTTTGGGGTAAATCAGTGTTAATTTCAATGCAGACTTAAGTGATATGAATTGGCAGGACCACTTGTCGATATATCGCCAAACTTTTGGTCGCCAACTTGGCTAAAAAAAAAAATTTTTTGAATTTGGGCTCAATTTGGCGCTATTGGCGACATTTTGCAAAAAATCCACTGAATGACGTGAAAATCGGCGATATTTAGAAAATGAATCATTGTGAAACATTTTTTTTTTTGGCATTGTTTTGTGGCAAACTAGTTGTGTAAATGTTGGAATTGCTATCTTGCTCACTCCTAGCACTATTTTAACACTAAGGCATCTATAAAGAAATTTACAGGTAAAAGGAAATAGTGTGGGAACCATACCAGATTTTTTTTTAAATATTCCCCATTCTCAAATGACCATATAATTTTGTATTTGGATAAAATACGTCACAAAGGCGATAGGCACCTGGTGGTGATAACTCAATTTTGTTAAAAAGTGCAGATACGACTTCTGCGCTTAGCACGGCAGTATACTATTTTTCACATGAATAAGTCACATAAAACAATTTCTAGCATTAACAAGAAAAAAAGCAATGGCAAAAAGATAATAAAAACAATTTACCATCAATGGATATTATATTATTGTTAGGAAGATTAAGATGAGTAATGTGATGACATTTGCTAACTCCAAACATGCGAACAATGGCATTTCCAGATGCTGATACCTATTAATTTAAAAAAAGCATTAAAAAAATGCAGACAAATTATTGAGTTATTGTAGAACAAGCATTTTACAATAGTGTTACCTAAAGTTACCTGAAAAAAAAAAACTTAAACCCCTACTCAGCTTAGTCTTAAAAATTAAGAAGCATTATAACCTTCTTTTCTACTATTTAGTCTACTTTCTGCTTGTTTAGTTATATGCGGGATATTACTTAGAATTGAATACTAAATGTATTTTCCAGATAAATGCATATCACAAAAGTGAACCTTAAATCCGAGTAGCCACTCTCCAGACAAATTCTAATTCCCTGAGATTTACAGGTTTTCCAAAGTAAAATTTCCAGAATTCCAGACATCACACGACACATTTCTCTCTCTAATATTTTAATTAAATTGGTTTTAAAACAAAATTAAAAAAAAATAATTCTAAACTATTTATATACACACACATACATACAGAGCTACATTTGATTCCTGTACATGTGTATTTTAAGCTATGTATTTTAAATCAAAATTAATCACATACCTCCCCCCCCCCTTTTTTTGCTTCTATCTACTAGTAAAATGTTAAATATCCTACAGAATGTCTATAGTTTTTCAGATTTCTCCAAAGAGCATTGAAGTAATTTTCCCCGAATTACCTTTCTTGTATTCTATCTCACTAAAATTGAAGAGTTCATAACCTTCAACCCTAAGGTTCAACAAATAATACTAAAGGACACAAATAAGAGTACAAAATGGGGACTGAAGCAGGAGCAGGAAAATTTAACTTAAAAAAATAAAGCTATATCTACGATTTCAACGATTTAAATCAGTGACTTGAATTACAATTTAAATCAAGTCATTTTAATTAAAAAATAATCATTGGTTTAAATCATTTTTCAACTTATAATTTAGAAATTTCCCTGAAAATTTTAAACCTTATTAGTTTTGACTTTTTCGTAGTCAGTATGACCTGTCTTCCTTATATTGATTTTGCATCTAGGGTTTTCCCCCACTTAATCAGTTTTATCTACTCAAATTCTCTCTTTACTTCAATCTATTAATTCTTTATGTTTTTTAAAGTTATCGGTGGACACTACATTAGTTGCTATTTTCTTTTTTTAAGTACCCACTGTATTTAGAACGTTCTTTTAACAAAAACAATGAAGAAATTTCAAGGCACTAAGTTATAAAATAGGTGTGAACAGACTCAGATAATATAGACAAATGTGCGAACGTTATTCGCAGAAAATGTTCTAAGTTTATGGACAGTTTTGACATTTTCTTTAAATATTTCCTTGTTTATCCAATAAAGAGAGGAACAAACTTTTTTTCCAAAAATTTGACATGTGTTTTTGAACAAATAATTTCAGTCGAAAAAAATATATTCTGCTCTTCTATTATTTAACTAGGCATCTCGGGTCTGGGTTCTATTTTAAATTTAAATCAAGTATTCAAATAAAAGTTTTTAAAAAATCATTAGACTGCCTCTATCTACTGCTATAATCATCTTGACAACACAACACACTGCTACTGGCATATCTGTAAAATATACAACAGAAAATGATTTTTTAAAGACAAAATTGATTGCATTTAAAATTGATTGCATTTAAAAGATTGGTGGCTTTGGAATGACTGTGGAAATAGATGAATCGAAATGCGGAAAAATGAAGTATGGAAGAGGAAAGCCAGTGAAGGGTGAATGGGTGTTTGGAGGTGTTGAAAGAGGAACGGGTAAATGTTTTTTTCGAGTGGTTGAGAATCGTAGTAAAGAGTGTCTGCTACCGGTTATCAAGGAGTGGGTATTGCCAGGGACAACTATTATTTCAGACTGCTGGAAGGCTTATGACTGCTTAGCGGATGAAGGATTTGAATATTTGCGAGTCAACCACAGCCTGACATACGTAGACCCCGAGACTGCTGCCCACACTAATGCCATAGAGGGAACCTGGTCGGCGATCAAACGCTCACTGAAGGGAACGCACCACGTTACCGGCGAGTTCGATTCGTATTTAGCAGAATATATGTGGCGAAAGTTTCATGGCCACAAGCAGACAGATGAAGCGTTTAAAGCCTTCATCGATGACATCGTAAAAGTACACCCTCTGTTAAGTTTGAAAGATGTTTGAAAGATTAAGAGTAGCCACAAAAACATGTTTGTGATAATTCTTAAAATAAAAGGTGGCAATGCAAATATTAAAAACGCGCAGACATCTAAAACTTAACAGATCTCATCTCACATTTTTGAAAAAGTTGTTGTTCGAAAAATAAAATCTTTGAAGTTAGTATTTGAGTCGTTGTTTCTTTTGCTTGAATATATTTTTGATGAACCAGGGGTTCAGAAGTATCTGAGAACAAGCAAAGAACGACTTCCTTTTAAAATAGCAGGAAATTTCGGTGAAATTTTCGGTTGCTTTAACATTTGGCGTCCGCGAAAGGATAGTAAGCCTAACTTTCAATATGTTTTTATCGGTGAAAGCAATTAAGAAAGAAGATTTAAAGCTCGTGGCTGAAGAAATTGGCGAAATTGTGTTACCAACGGCAAAAATTACTGATTTGAAAGACTTAATTTTAAATAGTGAAGTATACGAAAAGGATCCAGATTTTGTTAAAGATATTTTAGAAAATGACGTAGCAGAAAGACTGAAATTACATGAACAAGAGCTCGAGTTATCGAAATTGAATAAACAACAAGATCGAGAATTCGAACTAGAAAAGTTGAAGTTACTTAAGATACAAGAGCGAGAACTTGAACTAGAAAAGATAAAACTAAATAATGAGTTGGAGTTGGCGAGAATTCAAGTACAAGCTCAAAATTCGTATGTGATAAATCAGCCAATTCCAGAAGCTAATAACTCCAAGAAAAAGTTTACTTTGCCCAAATTACAATTTCGACAGTTTGGCGACGATTTGAAAGACTGGCTTCCATTTTGGAGCCAATTTGAACATATTGACAAAGATTCCGACATTGCTCCAGAAAATAAATTTCAATATTTAGTCCAAGCCACTATCATCGGTTCCAGAGCAAGAGAGGTCTTGGAAAGTTTTCCCCCGACAGGGGAAAATTATTCAAAAGCTGTCGATAGTTTAAAAACCCGTTTTGGAAGGGAGGACATTTTGGTAGAAGTTTATGTACGGGAGTTACTGAAATTAATTATATCGGTACAATCTAACCAAAAGTTATCGCCAACATCTCTCTACGATAAACTTGAATCATATTTAAGAGCTCTTGAAACATTGGGTGTAACAACAGATAAATGTGCGTCTATTCTCTATCCAATGGTTGAATCATGTTTTGATGAAGAATTTCTGAAAGCTTGGAATAGAAGTCCTACTTCAAGTTCTGCAAAAGATCCAAAAGAACGCTTGGATAATTTGATGTCATTCCTCAAGGGGGAGGTAGAAGGAGAAGAAAGAATATCTTTAGCTATGTCTGGTTTTGGCTTAACGAAAAACGAAGACACGAAGGAGCACAGAAAAAAGAAGAACTTTGAGCCTCAAAGGATCAAAACACCTACTGCTTCCGCGCTGCTGACTTCCACTAAGACACCAGAGATAAAGAAAAACAAATGCATATTTTGTGATGGAAAACATGCTAGTGCTGAATGTTTCAATGCTCAAAAACTGTCGCTCATGGGTGCAAGTTTGGTCATGCTTCCAAGACGGAAAATATTTGAGACACCGCCCCCCCCTTATGCATGCTCAAGGGGGGAAAAACAAATACTTATTGATTTTTTACTGTGTCAAAACTGGGGGTTTAGTACTCATTTTATTTTTCTTAATAAGATCATAGTTTTAAGTATATACACTGCGATGCAAAAGTTTAGACAAAATGCAAATATGTGAATAAAAAGAAAACTATTCAACGAAATGCTTTCAAATTTCTACTGCAGGTACACAATATGGTCCCAAATACGTGTCTGGAGTTATTATAACTATAACTGGAATCAAATTTTGGATATTACAAAAGACATTTTTTTACATTGTTGCAAAATTTTAGACAATAGTCAGATTTTATGCAAATATCCCTTGAAATGTGATTGGTTGAGGAAATGCGGGACTGTATTATTCATTTATAAAGTGCAGAGATTGCTGAATAAATAATCAAAATCTCAAAAGCTCTTTAGTTCTCGTGTAAAGAAGATGAGAAAGTTTGGAAGCCGAAATTTGAAAATGAACCTACTTTATTAATTTTTTGTCTTTTAAATCGGCTCTAGTATGGTAGTACATTGTTTTTTACTTTGTGGAGAGCAAATTCAAACATGCGTATCGATCAAAAAGTCTAAGAAAAATTATATTTCTTAAGGATGAAGGAATTGAAAAAACTGCTCAGACTGACGATTCGCTCCTTAATCCTACAAAACTTCAACGTGGGTCAAAAACAGCATGTGACAGCATAAGTAGATGAACAACTGAATCGGAATGCATAAAAGAAACAAAGAATTGTGCTCGAGCCTTTTCAGACAGAGTATCCCAAATAAGCCAGATTTTATTGGTAAAAGCAGCACAGCATATGATCATTGGATATTTCTCAAGTCCCGCGAAAAGAATTATAATCCATCTAGGCCATCACAATTTTAATAATTTTTATCAAAGAAAGTACCATTCATTTTTTAGTCACGATGATACATATGCTGCTTTTCACATTAAAATCTGGTTGATTTGGGACACTCTGTCCCAAAAGACTCAGGCACAATTCTTTGTTTTTTTTTTATGCATTCCGATTCAGTTGTTCATCTACTTATGCTGTCACGTGCTGTTTTTGACCCAAGTTGAAGTTTTGTAGGATTAAGGGGCGAATCGTCAGTCTGAGCCGTTTTTCCAATTCCTTCATCCTTAAGAAATATAATTTTTCTTGGACTTTTTGATTGATACGCATGTCTGAATTTGCTCTCCACAAAGTAAAAAACAATGTACTACCATACTAGAGCCGATTTAAAAGACAAAAAATTAATAAAGTAAGTTCATTTTCAAATTTTGGCTTCCAAACTTTCTCATCTGCTTTACACGAGAACTAAAGAGCTTTTGAGATTTTGATTATTTATTCAGCAATCTCTGCACTTTATAAATGAATAATACAGTCCCGCATTTCCTCCACCAATCACATTTCAAGGGATATTTGCAAAAATCCAACTATTGTCTAAACTTTTGCAACAATGTAAAAAAATGTCTTTTGTAATATCCAAAATTTGATTCCAGTTATAATTATAAGAACTCCATACACGTATTTGGGACCATATTGTGTACCTGCAATAGAAATTTGAAAGCATTTCCTTGAATAGTTTTCTTTTTATTCACATATTTGCATTTTGTCTAAACTTTTGCATCGCAGTGTACAAGCAAAAATGTGGGGGGGGATTTCGAAATTTGAGTTCTAAAAACCTCATTTTAAACGATCTTTTTTGATATCAGAATGTGTTGTGGCTTATCTATAGATTAGGTATGTGTAGGTATTCTTCCCACGCAGTTTTTGAAAATTGAAGTTGTCAAATCGAAATTTTAGACGATCTCCGATAATGTTAAGAAATGAAGGTTCCGAAGTAGTAACCTCGGAAGTTTTTCCTAGATCACAGCTGTACTAATAAAATTATAGTACATATTTGATAACGTCAGGCAGTGGAGTTTTCAGGGACTTTCTCACTCCTTAAAATTGCAGTTTTAAAAATAGTTTTAAACTTTTTAGTGCTCTTATGAGAGATGAGACTCGAAGGCACTCGCCCAAATTTTTTTCGAAAATGATATCTTAAAAAGCGATTGCAGGATATATCTGGTAACGTTAGGGAAAGGAATGAGGTTCAGAAACGTATCCTCAGGGATTGAAAAAAGGTCCAAAATCAAAATTTATTAGTTTTTCGATAATATTAGAGTGAGGGTTTTATTTAATTATTTTTGGGGGTGGATCAGATTCTTGAAATTGGTTCAAATTTAATTGAAAAAGCACAAAATTAAGAATGATAGAAAAGAATGAATGCAAAGGGTTGATTTAAATATTATTGTACGCAAATATGACATTTAACTATGATCACTAGGGTGATTCAGAAATGTATGGAAAAAAATAAACTTTGTATTTTTGTGCGTCTTACCCTCTTATTTTGTGCCACTATATACACTGATTATTTGTGCAAAATTTTGGCAAAATATATTAATATTTAGAGGTCGCTCAAACGCCTTGAAATTTCGTGATATTGACAAAAACGTGATCGTAAATGATATCTATAGAAAAAAGTAGCCTTTGTATTTTTATTCGTCTTACCGTCTTATTTAGGCCCTTTATATACACTGAATTATTCGCCCAACATTTTAGTAAACTATATTTACATTTAGGAGTACTTCAAATTTTGTGATAGTGGCACAAATGCGAACGTAAATAATAATAATAATAAAGTTACTTTATTGCTTTTTTATATCTCCGAAGAAAAAAAGCGTGCAATCACAAAATGAACTATATATCTGAAAAACCAATGAAATGCAGAAAAGTATGAAAACTAATCAAATACGGGAAAAATATAAAAAACAAATTTAAATACATTAAATATATAGTAATTCGCTCATTAATTCTTGAAATACTTTTTAAGGTTGCTTTTTTGCTACTTTGAAACCTTTTCTGTGTTCCTGTACCACTTGAAGAAGACACTGTCTTTGTTTTTTGTCGTTAGTGATAGTCTTAACAAATGCTTCAACAAGGGCCATGCCACGCTCCGTATTGTTTACAATCCTCAGTTTCTTTGGTAGTATAAAGCCTTGTTGGTAGCTATCTTAAAGATTCGAATGCTCAGGATCAAACAGCTGATATATTTTGAGTTTCTTCTTTACATGAATAAGGACGCTAAAAATATTCCAAATCCTTTCTTAGTGCTTGCACAAAAAGGGTTCATATGTTACGAATACCTTTTGTTTGTCCAGCTGCAAGTTTGAACTGGTTGGGAAATATCCATAACTTGAAGCCATAAAGAATCTTTAACACAGATATAACACGAGGAACCACTCCTGGGACACGAAAACACACCAAGAGAAGGTGCTCTGCTCAAGAAAATCGCACTAAGCTCTAGTATCTTCCTTGGACACTTGTTTTACATGCATGGGTCATCAGAAGTTAACTTTGCACAACTTCCATTACTAGTTGCACGTTGCTCTGAATGTGCTACCAATTCCTCAACCTCATCGTTCCTCACTCCAGGTTTAAAACTAGAATGTTTTATTCTGGACTACGATTGCTAAAACCGCTTAAAAAGCAGTATTGTAGATCCAATGTCAGTGGATGGTTCCACGCAATTGCGTGAACATCGCATCTGACATTGCACGCAATCAAATACCCCAATTCTACCTATTTCTTGGTTTATCGGTTAAAATACCGAGAGACCAAGAGTAGAATAGATTTCGGTTGTAATACCACAGAAAACACAATGTCTAAAATATAATGGCGGAAAGCACAATATAAAAGTTGCTTCCCTAGTTTTTTTTCCCAAGTTCAAACATGCTCCAACTTTAGTACCGGCAATGCATGTCGTATTGAAACACATACCACGTACGAGCTCAGTAAGTTCCCATTTATCTAACTGGTTATCGTATAGCAGCATTTTCCGTAGCAATTCCAATACCTGACTAACTTACTAGAACTCAGAAGTAAATCATCAATGCTTGTGGCCCTGATACTAATACTGGTATGAAACCGGCCGATCATTTTTCATTTTCCCAATGCATTTTGCATAAGGGTTTCGTTCCAGAGAACTATCAAAGGAAGTCCTAGATTTAAACGACTTTTGTAAGTTAACGGCCAATTCAGAGCGAATAGTTTGCATTTACCGTTTTATGGACGTTGTCAAATCCTCCCCATTTTGACCCATACTTTGTACTGTAGCAGCTACTATTAAAGTGGCTTTCTGTCACTTATACAGGGCCCTGTCTAGAGTGGATGCTAGGTGTTTTAGCCAAATAAACTCATACACCTCAAACAACCGAAAAGAAAACAGAAACCACAGCCCAAGCTTGCAGCTGCATTTTCTACCCAAACTCAGGTGAGGGATAATGCAGCTTTGAAGCAGGGTGGAGGGGGGTAATCGTTACAACTCACGTTGAGCTATTATTTTATTGAAATTACTTAGTAGAGTAAACTAACGTTTTAAGTTATTCCATTTTATATGAAGAATAATATTATTTCGGGTAATGAAGCTATATACTCCAACTCTCGAAATTGGTAATTTTCAACAGAATTCGATCGCATTGAGCGACCTCTAAATATTATTCAATTGAGCTAAAATTTTACACACATCACATTCATGAATAGTGTAAAAAAACTGCGGGGTAAGACCAGAGAAATTCAAAAAAAAATTTTTTTGAATCACCCTAATGATCACCAAAATTTTGGTTAAAAAATGAAAAAAATTTATGAGTTTTGGTAACTCACATTTCCTGACTAACGCATAATTTTGCTGCCTAAATTCCTAAATTTTGAGTGCCCTCTGAAATATCTGTGATAAATTTTCAGGTGGGGGGGATATTTATGCTCCAGCTTAACTCAACTCGGATGCAGCTGTATTGAAATTCCCGAAGGGGCGAGGGAAAATGACGATCGTGCAAGTATTCTGTTGTGGAACATGAAACATAAGATTTGTAAAAAATAATGGCAAGCACAAAATTAGAGATATTCATGTGTTAGAATAACACAGAAAACCAAAGTGGGAGACGGTTACTGAGGCGGATGCAATCTGATTTTGAAATGCGTAAAAAATCGAAAATGACTGGTAAAGGCGTGAAAAACAACCCAAATGTTAACTTTACACCAAACCTGTAAACATTGACAAGTTTAAGGGTATTTTAGAAAAATCCAAATTTATGTTTCGTTTATTTTTATGTCTTTGGAAAAAAAAAACTGAAGGAATGAGATCGATTTTTTTTCCGTTCCGATATCAGTCTGGGTGATTTCGTCAAGACGGAAATCCGTCCTGAGACGGAAGGTCTTGCACCCATGCTGTCGCTAGAAGAATAACAGAAGATTGTAAGAGACAAAAATTGCTGTTTCGCCTGCCTTCTTCCTGGACATTCCGTTAGAAAATGTAGAGTTCCTTTAAAATGTCTGATCTGTAGTAAAAAACATGTTCCATTAATGTGTGATCAGCTTCACTCCAAGACAAGCCAGAAGAAAGAAGAGGTAGAATATCCTCTCGGAAATGATGTAAACCTGTCAAATTTAAATTCAAATCCAAAGGTGTTTCTTCAAACTTTTAAAGCCAAGCTTCTTTCATCTGAAAAAGAGAAGACAGTGCGCGTTCTCTGTGATTCTGGTTCCCAAAACTCTTACATTTTGAAGAATATTGCAGAAGAAATGAAGTATTCAATTTGTCGCCAAGAGACCATCATACACTCTTTATTTGGCGGAGTTTCTACTCGGGAATTGAAACACAACTGTTATAAAATAAAGTTGAGGCAATTAAATGGGAGCTTCTCTTGCAATTTTGAAGTACTGGATCAACCTGTTATATGTGACAGTGTGACACCTGTAAAAAACGGACCTTGGTTAGATGAGCTGAAAGATCTGGGTATTGTTTTAACTGATGCAAACGCCTCTTGTGCTCCAATACAAGTTCTTATCGGTGCAGATATTTTAGGAAAACTTCTGACAGGCAAAAGGAAAGTACTGTCATCGGGTTTAGTTGCAGTGGAAACTCATCTCGGTTGGACATTGATGGGAAAAGTCCCTCAAAAAAATGCTGCAAAAGTGAACTTAGCTATGTCAGTAACGTCATTATTTGTAAAGGAGGCTGAAATTTCGGATCTTTGGAAGCTAGATGTCATTGGAATTAAAGATCCCATAGAGAAAAAGTCAAAACTTGAGCAAGATTTAAAAACTAAAGAGCACTTTAGAGAAACAGTGAAAATAAATGAAGATAAACGTTACGAAGTCTGCTTGCCATGGTCTGATGACAGTTCTCCTCTCCCTGACAACTTTTGCCTTGCGAAAAAGCGACTTGATTCTACAACTGAAAAACTTTTATCTTGAAACTTATATGACAAATATGATAAGGTTTTTCAGGAATGGCTTGATGAAGGAATCATTGAGGAAGTTCCTCCGAATGAAGTAGCTGGATATGGAAATTATATGCCTCATCGACCTGTAATAAAGGAAAGTAGTTCTACTCCTATTCGACCAGTATTTGATGCATCTGCAAAAATGAAAAACTATCCTTCATTGAACCAGTGCTTGCAATGTGGGCCTAATCTAATTGAACTTATTCCGGACATTCTGTGACGATTTAGAGAAAAGAAATTTGGTGTCACCGCAGATATAAGAAAAGCTTTTTTGCAAATAAGTTTTTCCAAAGAGGATAGAGACTTTTTGCGTTTCCTTTGGTGGAAAAATTTAGAAAAGAAAACTCTTAAAGTCTTCCGTCATGCAAGAATAGTTTTTGGCGTCAAAAGTAGCCCTTTTTTGCTCTCTTCTGTGATAGATTATCATATTGAAAATACTGAAGGATTTGACTCTGAATTTAAGAAGATACTACAAAAAAGCTTTTACGTTGATAATGTAGTGGCTAGTTTTGACAGTCGGAACGATCTAAATACGTTTATTTCCAAGTCCAATGAATTAATGTCACTAGGTGGTTTTCTTCTTAGAGATTGGGAACACACGGAAGAATACAACTCTGAACATGACTTAGAAACACCAGTGTTAGGCCTGAAATGGAATCGCCAGCTTGATTCATTGAAAGTTAATATGAGTTGGATGAAAGAATTGGACCTTGAGAAAATAACAAAACGAGTTATACTTTCAGTAGCTCATAAAGTGTTCGACCCCATTGGATACACCGCCCCAGTTATGCTCTGCCCAAAGTTAGTACTCCAAAAAACTTGGAAGATGGATATAGGCTGGGACACTGAAATTACTGGTACTCTGAGGAAAGAGTTCTTACAATGGTTTAAAGAACTAAAGAGCCTCGAAAACATTAATATCCCAAGATGGATAAATGTAACAGAAGAAAATTTGAAAAATTGCACAATGCACACTTTTTGTGATGCCAGCAAGGATGCGTATGCAGCTGTAGTATTTTTGAGATTGGAAGAAGAAGATTCTGTCAAACTATCTCTTCTAGCTGCTAAATCCAGAATAGCTCCCTTAAGAGGTGGTACAATTCCACGTATGGAACTCTTAGCTGCCTTAGTGGGAGCAAGGTTAACAGATTCGGTACTAGAAGCATTGAATTGGAAAGAAATAGAATGTTACTACTGGAGCGATTCAACTACTGTACTAGCATGGATACAAAGAGAAGAAAACTGGTCAGTATTTGTTCGAAAAAGAGTACAAGAAATAAGAAAACTAACTTCTCCTTCTTCTTGGAATCATGTAGCTACTGAATTAAATCCAGCAGATTTGCCTTCGAGAGGCTGCACAGCATCCCAACTTGTATCACTTAGATGGTGGGAGGGTCCACAATGGCTAACTAAACCTAAAGAATTATGGCACCATCAGAACATAGAAAAAGACATCGATGAAGAAGAAATATTGAAAGAAAAGTTAAAAACCACAAAATCGATGGCTAATATTGAAACTAATATCCAAAACAATGGGATATATTCATATTTTTCTAAATACCAACAAATAGTACGTTTAGTGGGTTGGATTTTAAGATTCAAACATAACTGCTTGTCTAGAAAAGAAGAAAGGACTTGCGGAGAACTTGGTTTTGAAGAATTTCAAAAAGCAGAAAGGAAACTAGTTAAGATGATTCAACAAGAATCCTTTGATGGGTGCGACGACAAAAGATTTAAGGGTTTGGCTGTTTTTGAAGATGAAGATAAAATCTTGAGAATAAAAACACAAATCATAAATAGAAAAGATACAGAAGATTTTAGAAAACCAATGCTTTTACCCTCAAGTCACAAAGTCGTACTAAAGCTCATAGACCATTACCATAAGAGTAATTTACATTGTGGTCTACAAATTTTGCAAAATTTAATACGAGAAAAATTTTGGATTTTAAACGGAAGAAGAACCATGCGGAAAGTTATTCAGAAGTGTGTCATTTGCAAACGTTTCTCTTCACAGAAATTAGAAACCGATTCCGCACCTTTGCCAGAAAATAGAGTTCGAGACGCTGCAGTTTTCCAGATCACAGGAGTGGATGCAACTGGACCATTGTTTCTCAAAGGAGGCCAGAAATCTTGGGTACTGCTTTTCACCTGTGCTATTTACAGAGCAGTACATCTGGAACTTGTAACCAGTTTATCTACTGAAGCCTTTTTAATGGCATTCCGAAGATTTGTTGCAAGACGGGGTAGATGTTCAACCATGTACTGCGACAATGGGACAAACTTCACTGGAGCTGCCAATTTACTTCGGGGCTTAGACTGGAATAAAATAGTTAAATATGGAGCTGTAAGATCTATTGATTGGAAATTTAACCCACCAACCGCTTCTTGGTGGGGAGGTTGGTGGGAGCGCTTGATCGGAATTTTGAAGGACCTCTTAAAAAGGGTTTTAGGTCGAGCAGAGTTACGTTATGAAGAAATGGCTACTATCCTATGTGATTGTGAAGCATTAATGAATTCTCGACCTCTTACATACCAGTCTGATGACCAACAATTACTCCCTTTATCACCTTCGTCATTCCTGCAAGACATTAAGGAATGGAGCACACCAGATGTTGATGCTGTTGATCACCAGAGCTTAAATAGAAGGATTAAGTACAGACAAAATCTCCAAAAAGACTTGAGGAATCGCTTCAGAAATGAATACCTAGGACTGCTCATACAGAGGAAAAAACGTAAAGACACCCGTAATATCGCAGTTGGCGATATTGTGCTGATTGGCGCAGACAATGTAAAAAGAATCAACTGGCCACTGGGACGAGTAGCAGAACTTATCCCTGGGAAGGATGGACGTGTTCGGCTTGTTAGGGTGCAAACATCACATTCAAAGTTACTCCGCCCTATCCAACGTATCTACCCTTTAGAAATTTCCTCTGCCAGTGATTTTCCCACCCCAGCCGAGGACAGTTGCAATGTGAAGGACAAAAATGAAAATATTTCAATATCCAATACGAAAGTGTCCAGATCAGGAAGAGAGATAAAAATTCCCGAAAGGCTGGGTTCGTAAACTGGACAATGTTTTGGTTTATGTTTGTTTATTTATATTTTACATTGCTTGGAGTATTTATTATAATGTTTTGGCAATGAATTTAGAGTTTTGATTATAATGCATAATCAAAAGGTGGGAGGATGTTAAGTTTGAAAGATGTTTGAAAGATTAAGAGTAGCCACAAAAACATGTTTGTGATAATTCTTAAAATAAAAGGTGGCAATGCAAATATTAAAAACGCGCAGACATCTAAAACTTAACAGATCTCATCTCACATTTTTGAAAAAGTTGTTGTTCGAAAAATAAAATCTTTGAAGTTAGTATTTGAGTCGTTGTTTCTTTTGCTTGAATATATTTTTGATGAACCAGGGGTTCAGAAGTATCTGAGAACAAGCAAAGAACGACTTCCTTTTAAAATAGCAGGAAATTTCGGTGAAATTTTCGGTTGCTTTAACACCCTCCATTAACGCAAGATTCCGGAAACAAAAGGAAAAATAACGGGGGAGGAGGGCGTGGAAAAAGGAGATCTTTAGCGGGGAAAATGACAGGTTAGTAAAAAAAAAAATGTTTATTTTTGTACTTTATTCACTGTATTTTTCTTTTGTTTTGTATTTTTTGCACATTATTTTTAATGATGCGAGAAATAAGTGCTTTATGTCGTGGTCGCCATAGCAACAGCGTTTTTGCGTAGTGTCTTTCAGAGGGTTGATCCTCCGGAAGACAAGACGCAAGAACGAGCCAATCGCTTGGCGATTTTTGAAATTGCGCCAAGCAAGGGACCTAAAGCACATTTTCACCAAAATTTCTTCAACTTTTTACAAACCCTTTAACAAATTTATCCTTGGAGGAAATTAGACTAGTCTTCATCACAATCTGTCAAAAAAAAAGAAAAGCTTTGCTTCCATATACTCTAAAACTTTATGTGTTAAATTTGGCACTTAGAGTTGGAAATACAGGTAAGAAATTAAACTAATTGATCAAAAAATGGAACAAACGATTGTATATTTCCCAACACTGCGGGGGCTGAAGTCCTACCCCTTACATTTAAAGTTATTTTATCATTGTATTTAAAATTTATCAAGCAACATTAAAAATAAAACGTCACTTTCCACATTAGCGCTATAAAAATTCATAGAATATACCGGGCAAAAATGCCAAAACCTGAAACAACTCAAATTTTGTGAGGTAACAAAAAAAAAAAAAATCAGTTTTGTAATTTACAGAAAAAAACATGAAGTAACAATATTTCACCTCACCTTTTCAACGTCCGGATAGCATTCAAGGTGCTCCAATTTCGTCAGCTCATTATTATCCAAAATCAATTGTTTAATGCCAATCCCGTCTCTCTTCTCCAATTTTTTAATACCAGCACCAGAAAGATCTAACACATATTTTTCTAAAAGAAGGAAAAATTAATATTATTAAAAGGTCAATTATGAACAAAAACTAAGATGAAATATATTTCGAATAAATTTCAAAACTGTGGTAATAGTTCGCGAGAAAAATCCTTTAAATCATTTTTTGTGAGCAGACAGGAAACATATTCGCAATTTACTTGCAGCAAGGAAACACAATAAACACATTCAAACAAAAAATACTATTTTTCATGCAAAGGAATTCATAGTAAAAGATGCAATTTAATGTTCTTAGTAAGAGAATAAGTACAAGCAATTAATTTTAAAACAAAACTAAGAAAAATCGCTAACCATTGCCCGCCATTTTGAAACATAATGGACATAATTGCCATTCCTAATTTATAAATATATAGGGAAAATCGCTTTAATAAATTGAAAAGAAGAAATATAATTATTTAATGCAAAAAAATGTTTAGTAGATAGTAAATATATTTTCATTTAAATTCCAAACAATGTTTTTTAGCTACAATTTCGAAGGGAAAATCCGTTTCTTCGAAAATAAATTTTGAAGTTCCTTAATGGCAACAGAGTTGTGAAGCAGAAGACAACAATTCTTAAGCCTTTTCGTAGTGGTACTAAAACTACAAAAGTAAAATGAAGTAAGTTCCTATATTTTCCATCTTAATAAATCCATGTTATGTTTGAAAAATACTCATAATTTTTGTGTTTTAATTTTAGGATAGAGTTGTGTGCATTTAGCGGATATAAAATTTATCCTGGACATGGGAAACGAATGGTTAAAACCGATGGCAAAGTAAGTACGAGTTCGTTTTGTACGTTTCTGTGTTTTCACTCCAATGTAGCAAAACTAATCCATCATTAAAAACTTAAGTAGTTTATGTAAAAGGTTTGATTTTTCCACAAATCTCGAATTTGTTTATAGCCAATACCATATATTCTATCTTTTTCCTTGTATGATCAATAATGTTAAGTTTCGTGCCCTATTATTCTTGGGTTTGCGGTTGTCTTCTAGGATGGAATAGTAATATTTCTTATACGATCTTTGGAATGTAAAAGTCTTAAAACAGTATAATGTGACGGAACTATATCTTAAATGCTATTAAAATCAAAGTCAATATCATTGTATTCATTGAACTAAGTGTTCCCTTAAAACAAGCGGAGATATTTTACTGAAAAGCAGTCAAATCATCACCAAGTTACCCTGAGAATTTCGTTGACGGAATTACAACCTATCTGAAGCCGCGAAGTCTTCTGATTATATTGAACTTAAGATACAAATCGTGATTTCAATCAGAAGCAGAGAAACGAACCTTAAGTTCTGACAATTTTTAACCATTAGCTCATTTGCGAGTCCTTTTAGTTCGCAATTATTTGTAGCCAGCTTAATCAATTTTTAAGTCATTAAGAAAAAATATGACAGCATTTTTACAAACCAAGAACAAGGGTTAAATTGGTCCACTTTTAGAAAATAAAAAAGGAACTTTGAGGAACTAAAAGCTCTGGCATAAATAATAAAAATGCGAAAGTTGCTCAATTTACTATTTTAATGTGTCTAACTAAAAGGTCATCAGTTATTTACAATATTAGATAATAATTAACATCGATAAAAGTTCTTTGTAATGCAGAGTAATGTACCATTAGTAAGAAAAAAAACTAACTGAAGAGTTAGTATGTTAATATTCAATTAAAAGAACTTTTTCCAAAAAAAAAAAACTTGGATGATGAGAAATATTTAATGAAATTTGTGATAGAAAATCGAACTGTTCATTTGTGTTTTTAATGATAGAAAATTGAGCCACAGTGTGCCCCATTTTCCCTTGTAATTTTTAAGCACTAACTGACAGTTTTTACTTTGAGCTTTTCTATAAACTCTTTGCTCTGACAAGGTTTTATGTATCAAAGTGCAACATTCAGACAAAGAAATTTGCTGTATTGTGTTGCACTCAATTTTATTTTATTTTTTTAGGTTTTTCAGTTTCTTAATGGTAAGTGTGAAGCATCCCACATGATGAAACGAAATCCAAGAAAAATTACTTGGACTGTGTTGTATCGTAGGAAGCACAAAAAGGGTATTGAAGAGGAAACCAGCAAGAAGAGGACTCGTCGTGCTGCCAAATTCCAAAGAGCAATTGTAGGTGCTAGCTTGAGTGACATTATGGCTAAAAGGAATATGAAACCTGAAGTCAGAAAAGCACAGAGAGATCAAGCTATCAGGTATTAAACTTATTAGTATTTATTTGTTTGAAATGTAGCTCATAAAAATAGTTAATGTCTTATTTAAGATTTAATAAAAAATTTGACGTTTGACCAAAAAAAGCTCCTTTTTTTAAAAGGTAACCATTTGCTTGCATGCTTTGCATTTTGCTGTAAAGGAAATTATGTGAAATACCCGCAGCAGATGTGTTTGAAGCTTTTAGATTTTAAAAATATTTTTTAAGTTTCCAGGAAATAAAAAACACTCATGGTATTTTCAGTGCCTAATCTCCTTACATGCTGCATTAAAGTCTGACTTTGCGTGATTTGTGAGTTGATTCCATAAGTGCAAGACTAACGTCTTGACGAAATCACTGAGACTGAGAAGGTTATGGAAAAAAAATCTTATCTCATTCCTTCAGTTTTTATTTGCAAAGACATTAAAATGAACAAACATAAAATCGGATTTCTCTAAGTCATAGGTTAACTAGCCAACGTTGGTGTAAAATTAAGGTACATGGGTTGTTTTTAACGCCCTTACGTTAGATAGGCGCTTCTGCAGAGAGAGTTTAAAATTTTCCCGGTAAAAATACCTTTTTGCCACTGTGGCGTCAAGAGTTTACTATATTAAAGGAAATTAAGCTAACGTTTTACTGATTTTTGCTTAAAAGTTTTTTATTTTTTACTGAGAACATTCATAGCATCATTCAACCTACTTTCTCAGAAAAACGCTTCTTTGGTACACACTATTATAGAATAGAGGGGAGAATAAATAACTGTAAAATAGGTCACTGGCTTTGGTTTAAAAGTTTTAGCATGGAGATTGAGTGTCAATGCCTAAAACCCTTTTTTATTAAACATACATTTCCAGAGATGATATTGTATTTCAAAAACAAAGACTATAATGCCTCCTACAAAGCTGGTGGATGATCGCTGCACTAGTGGTTGTAACTAAGAACAAATTCCTATCTTTCAGTTTGTTTTTAGCATGGAATTCATGTCAGATCTCCTCTGCTATCAAGACGGTATAAATTTGTAGGAAAAGTTTTTGCCAGTTTTTACCAGGTCTTTTGCTGTTCCGCATATCTTACCCAATATTCTGATTGGTTCTTCTTTCTTTTTATGCATTTGAACTCTTCCAGACCCTGTTTCATTCCATTTGCTGACTTTGCACTAAGGAAGGATGTTCCCTCGGAAACATGTTTGCCTTTTAAACTTTTGATCTTAATTTTTTTTTTTTGCCTTTAAACGTTTCTGATTTTTATCTATTTTATGCAGAAAACTATCGCTTTTTAACTCACTCTCATAGCATAACTCCGTAGAAAGTTTGGCTATTATCAAAATCGCTTAAACTTGTCAAAACTAACTTTAGTGAAGAAATTGAAGCCTCAAAAATGATATGCAATTATCAGCAAATTATGTACTCTATTTTGGCATGCTGCCAAAAATATAAGTTGGCGCTGTTGGAGGTAGCAATTAAGAAAATTCAGCTAAAATATTAGAGACCAAAGTCAAAAAATCTTTAAAATTCATCAAAATTCCTAAAGACTAAACAATAAATAGTTAGAGAAATCGTTCTTGAGATACACAAATCTAATTCATCTAAAATTGCAATTTCCTTGGCAATTCCCTCTGCTTTTTTTTTTGTTTCTAGGGAGGTGGGGGGGGGGGGCTAGGGGAAATGAGCAATTACGAGGTTTAAATAAAAATACCTTCAATCTACTGATTTTACTTTTGATTTCATGGCTCAAAGTAAGAAGAGATTTCGCATAATATTTTTAGACATCTGTCAAAATTTTAAGCCGTGCAATTTTTCTTCTTTTTTAACTTAGAGCTGTTTTCATCCCTGATAATTAAGTTCGATTTTTTTTAATTAACGAATATTTTTGTAGTAGATTTTATTCTGTTTTTGATCCTTGCAATTTCACCAAAATTTGGTTCTGGACAGAACGGTTGGAAATGTGAAAGTGTACTTACTGTCCAAAACCTTACCAACACTGTTAATCAGTAGTTGCAATATTAATCTCATTGGAAAAAATGTTTTCTACCATTTCTATTGATGTTTGCAGTCCATATTTTTTAACAGTTTATTGGCTTTCAATTTCTTTTTTATGTCAGTATTTTATATTTCAGCAAAATTTATTAAATTTATCAAAATTAATTTTTTAAGGGTGGTAATTAATTTTATTTTTATCATTAGCATGAAATTGAAAGGAAAAGGAATCTTTAAAATCATTCGAAAATTGCAACAGTACTTAAATGTATAATTTACTTTCTCAACCTGTCAAATATTTCTAATTGTACTGAAACATACATTGTAAAAAGTACATTGTACGCATAGGCGGACTTAGGCTGTTCACTCTGGGGGTGCAGAATACCGGGGCCCGGGGGGGGGGAGAACTGGCCGAGGCCTGGGGGTTTGACCTGCGGGGGGGGGAGGGGTATTCCACAGGTCAAACAAGACTCCGGGGCATTCTTTCAGAAAATATTCTTTTTTTTTTTTTTTGAGTTTAATCATCATTATGGTTGTTTCGAAGTAAAAGAAACTAACAATGTACCAATGAATACCTAACTGCAGTGAATACGATTTTTCTATACTACGGCCCCCCACTGAATAATATATAATTATTTGATTTATGTAACGATTTATTTACTATTATTTCCTTTTAATGGATAAAAATACTGTTATTTTTAATAACATTTGCTCGAAAAAAGGTACGAAAATATGAATTTATTAACATGACTCTTGTCTAAAATGAATTTAAGGAACATAAACTATTACAAAGCTCAAAATACAAATAGAATTATTTAAGCAATGCTAGTAAAATAATAAAGTAAAGTTATTGCAATAAAAATAAATACATCAAAAATAACTTTAAAGAACTTCAAAAGTAGTTCAATAGTGATAGTAACAAGCTGAGACTCACTTTCATCGAATTCGGAAGCAATTGGTGAAAAGTTGGAAATTTTTTTATAATACATACTTCCCTCCAAAACTTTTTTCAAAATTGAAATTATTTATGCTACCTTTGACGACGTTGGAGGATCAAAACTCCTCTGGGAAACTTACTGAAACTTAAATTCTAAACACGCAATTTCAGGCTATCTTTAGTGACGTTAAAGGAATTGAGGAGACTCGAGGCATCTCTCCTGAAATATTTTGACACTGAAGCATAACTCAGGATATACTTCTTCATGATATAGTAAAAGAAAAGAAGATGAGTTTTTTTTTTTTGAACTGAAGTCTCATTTAAGTTATCTTTGGGAAGTAAAAGTTCCAAGACCCTCCCCTGAAAGAGTTTCGATATATAGATGCGCAATTTCGCGTTCTCTTTGGAGACGTTAGACATAAAAAGTGGTTAGGGATCTCCCTCCGAAAATTTTCAAAATTGAAACCTTAAGCCATCTTTACTTTAGACCATCTTTGGTAGTAACGTTAGCAAGGACTCTCCCCCGAAATGTTTCGAAATTAATGTTTTAAAAACATTTTTATTTAGGTTATCTTTAATACCGTCAAGAGAAGAGGCAGGATTCGGGCGCTGTGCCCCAAAATTTTGCGGCATTGAAGCTTCAAGAATGCAATTTTAAGCTCTATTTTTTGAAACTGAAGGTTCAAAATTTTACTTTTAGCAGAGGTGCCCATTACCCCCAAAAGCAAAAACTTTATCATCCAAGAATTCCACATTTTATCATCCCTGTAAAAACGAGAGCCACACATGAAAGAAAAAGAAAGCAAAAACTTTTAAAAATGCCCCTTGAAAATAATTCAATAACGCCGCTTAAGCCATGATTCTTGATAGGAACAACTGCTTTTAGGCTTTGTCTGACAACATTTAGGATAATAAAAGGATTTAGGGACTCTTCGGAAATTTTTGGGCATAGAGACTGTAATTCGCTCGCTCTCTCTTTTCTAAAAACACATTTTAGAGCTGAAGACTATAGAAAACTGAGAGAGATATCAACTACCGTTAACTGTTTGAATTTTAAATCTATAAAATGTCATTTGAGGCAATGTTTGACCAAGGTATTGAAGAAGAAGCGGGAAAAGAACTCTCTTCCGTAAATTTTTGGATATTGAAGTCTTGAAACTGCAATTAAATTACACGTTGTAAAAGCGAAATTTTAAAATCTCTTTGGACTCTTTAAGGGGGTCATGAGCCTTCTTTGAATTTGTGCTTGGCGGATATACGGGCCTCGACTTCCTACCCTAAACCCACCACTGAGAGGCACTCTATTCTTTAATTTCACCTCTGGTAAAGATATTAAAAATTACGTGCCCCTTCTAGCTCGGCCAGCTTGGACTTTTACCTCTTTTCGAATTTTGTTTCTTTTGTTCAGCTGAAAGATTGGAAATTATTTGTGAAATAACTAAAACCGAAAATGATTGCACTTTATTTTAAATTTCTTGCTGGAAGGAATACTTACACTTTATTTTAAATTTCTTGCCAGGGAGGAATGATTACACTTTATTTTAAATTTATTGATTGTAGCATTATTTTAAAGACTCTTATTTCCTGACTGACTAGAAAAAAGGGGGAATGAGAGGAAAGAGAGAAACGTAATTTGCTGACTAACAATCTACCTGTGTTGAATATTTTTCATTTAAAGAGTTCTATTCAAAATGATTAGGATTTTTTCTATGCGTTTTCTAATTGAAATATCTTCATTTTCCCAAGACACGTTCTTTTTTCTCTTGAGTAAAGCGCAAGGGCTCCGCCGACAGGGGGGGGGCAGCAGGGGCAAAATCCCCGGGGCCCGGCCCAAGAGGAGGCCCATGCTGCTAGTTTAAAAAAAAAAGGCAGTTTTTTGGTTAACTGAACTTCATTTTTGTGTAGGCAAAGCAAAAACATCTCGCATCTACATGTGTCCACAGCAACGCAACGAGCGCTCGTAGCCCAATGCCTTAGTGGGTTATCTTCTGTAGTACTTACCAGGCATTTCTTACGTGTACAATGGGAAGTTTTAATGAACTTTCAAAGTGAGGAATAACCAGGGTTCGTAAATATCGTGATATTTTCGAAAATATCAAAAATATCCGATATTTTGATATCTATCCGATATTTTGATATATATCTGATATTTTCAATTCGCGCAAGCTTAATTCTTTAAATAGTAACTACATCCTCAAATCAATGTTATTTATTTCCTTAAATAAGTATTATTACAGCACAGCCTAAAAATTAATGTTTCTTTCAATATTTCTCTACATAAATATACGTTAAAATTTACAAACAATGAAATATTATGCAGCCATTTTTGCTGAAATGTAATAGTTTAATGTTTTAAAAATTATATAACCTAATGATGATGTTGGCTACTATACTGGATATTGACTATTATGTTCATATAAAAATAATTACAGTATTATATACATAAATATCAACTATCATGTAATATCTAAACCAAAACATGAAAATTTATTGATAACCGTACATTATATTAGTGTTATTGATTATTACAATATGTAATATTTATCTGTATTTTTTCATTTATTCCATAACTTTTTTTATTAATTAATACTTCAAATTATAATATTGACTTTATTTTTAAAACATTAAAACTAAACAACTTATTTATTGTTTTATCACATTGCAGACATAAAACAAAACTGTAACTGAACAAAATAAAAAACAAATATAAAATTTAAATCTTTTGTTTAGTTTTACATAGTAAATTATGTTACTAAAACAAAAACTATATGTTGCATTTTTGTGTATTGTAATATTTAAAAATAAATGTAAGCTTATCTGCTTTTCAGTCCCTAATCTATTTCTCAGTTTTGACTGTATGAAACCAAAACTAGAGAATATTCTCTCTAATCCAGCTGTAGTTGATGATGCAGTTAACAACTGTTGAACCAAATTGTAAACTTTTTCTTTCATTTTTGATTTCATATTTTATTTTTAGCAACTTTAAATTTTTATTAACATTAAGTGACTTTACTTTAGTAGTAGCTGTTTCACTTATTTTTCTTTTGTGAGCTATTTTAACAAAAATAAAACATCTGTTGTTTAGCACTAGCACATATTGTGCAAACATTAGACACATTTCCATATTCTGATTAACTTTTCATTTTTAACTAGGCATTTTTTATCTCTATTCAAGTTGTTTTGTAACTTTTAATTTTATTATCCGAAAATAAAAAAGGATTATCATATTACTAGGGATGCACCGATTAATCGGCAGTACCGATTAATCGCCCATAATCGGTCATTTTGCCGATTAATCGGCTGAAAAATATTTTTCAGATAAAGTATACTTTCACTAGGAAACTATGATGAATAATTTTATTAACAGTAATAATAATCCTCACAGTTGATATAAAGTTTTTTTTAATGAATTCTCCTACTTTGAATAAATATACATAGACAATGATGCAACATTTTTCATGTAGCGATAGTTCTCTACTTAGCACAGGGCTTTCAGATAATCTCTAATTTTCAAAGAATAAAAGTATTGAAATAAATTGCTACTGATTACTAAAATATGAATTAAAAGTACTTCCTAATTGGATCGTTCACCACACACTCCCCCACCCCTCCTTTAATAAATTTTTATTTCCAATTAACATAACTAACAATGTGTTAATAATATTATTGACACGTAAATGAAAATTGATTCTAAGAAATTTGATAAAATATTGAAATTATTTTGTGAAAACAAGGAAAATGGAAAAAAATCTTCTCCCAGAAATAAATTATTTACTATTTCTAAACTTGGAATTGTATAAGTAATGTATAAGTTAGTAATAAGTTGTATAAGTTAGTAAAGAACAGTAATGGTAAAATTGGTGGTAGAAAAACAATTATCCTTATCATTAATAGGCTAAGCCGATTAATCAGTAATCAGCCAATTTGCTTATCGGTGCATCCCTAATTATTACATCATACTAAAGATGACATCATTAATATGATGAAGACAAAATTTTTCTATTGAAAATATCGCATTTCAAAAAATAAATATCGAAAATATCAAAATATCGTGATATTTTCAGAATAAATATCGGATATATATCATGATACATATCATGATATATATCGACTGATATATATCGGCAAACCCTGGGAATAACGCTTTTAATAGTCAAAAAATGTAATTTTTTTCAAAGGATTTTAAAACACATACATGTGTAAATTATGTAAATACTAGCCGGGTACCCGGCCCTGCCCGGGTTTCGGCCGGGTATGGTGTTTTAGTGACACTCGTTCATGAATTTTTCAACATTAAAGTGCATATCTATACACACAATGGCTACTCCTGTAAACAATGGCAATTTTTTCTGACTGGACAAACTAAAAAATTGTATTACACACCTTAAATACAAATGCAAGCTACAAATAATGTTTAGGTAAATCGGAAATGTTATAAGCTAGGTACAGGGAGCAGCGGAGAAACTTGCAGACTTGAAAAGTCAACTAAGGGAAAAGTACATCATGTATCAGTTTACTACTTTTTATAAGATATGGTACCCATTCTGAATTTTTATATTAGTTAGATTTAAAAACTACATCGGGAAGAATGACGGCCCCTGTTAATGATGCACTCATGTACCTATATTTGTTGCACTCTTTCGAGCATATCGACTGATGGGATGTTGGTGATAGTAAGCCGGATGTTGTTCTCCAGGCGTTGCAGGGTCCAGGGCTTGTTGTTGTAAACGATCGATTTGAGATACCCCCATAAAAAAGAGTCACAGAGTGTCAAATCGGAAGAGCGGGCCGGCCACGGTACGTCACCTTTCAAGGAGACGTTATCACTCAATTGGTGAACCACAGCAAGTTTGTAGGGATGAAACTGGAGTTCGTTGTGAAGAATTCGTCCCAGTGTCCAATCAAAAATCCCCAAAGCAGCAGCTTGTTTACGCGCCGAACGCCTGGGCGAGCGCAAAAACGACTCCCTCACTTTTTCGACGCTTTCTAGGGTTCTGGAAATCCGTTGACCTCCTGGGCCTCTGTTTGCCACACTCTCACTTTCCCTGAATGTTTTCACCCACAAAACAGTCGATTCCCAGCCAGGAATGGGAACAACGGGCTGAAGGGGCCGTGGTGGCCCGATCGGTAAGGCATCAGACTCGTGTCCGGAGGGACCCGGGTTCGATCCCAGCCGATTAAAGATCCACCTTCTTGATTAATGGTGGCTGGGAGGCATTAAAAATGTCGTGGCCACAAAGTCCTCCAAGTGAAACGATACCTCTGGGGGTGCTGGGCCTAGGGTTTGCTCGACCCTAGGTTCTAGTTCAAAATTAGAAACAGAGCGCTCTTCAGGGCCCTATCCCGGTTAAACCACGAAGCTGTGGTAGGTACGGGGGACCCTGAAGTGTGAAATGAAATGAACAACGGGCTGAATTTTGAACCGAGTTCGCAAGGCACGTGAGTGGCGACCACCGAAAGATTATTTGAAAAGTAAGATTCGGTGGCGAACGCTCGTTGCTCCTTTGTCCAACGCATGGTGACAGCTAAACTATGAGATAACAAAACTTCAGGACCCTCTCTTTAAAATGAGACTCTTCCCACTCCTTTCTGACCTCTCCTTGCTAATTAGCATCCAATTAAAATCAGCAAGTTTCTCTGTCGCACCCTGTAAAATCAATCGTACTGGAGTCAAGTATTTCCAAACATTACACGTAAAATAAGTCCCATCATTAGTTTATATCCTTGTGACTACATTGGTGAAAATATCTTATGTACCTAACTTAGAAATTTTTTGACTATAAACATTTTCTGTTCTCTAACTGTTGCCAAAATCAATTATCTTTTTATTTAGTCTCGTTAGCGATTATTGGCACAGATGAATCTAAAAATCCTAAGAAAGCAATAAATTTCATACTTACTCCAGAGAAGCCTTGGTTCACATTTTCATCATGATCACCATTAATATTGTTGTTACCAGGCAACAAATTATTGCAACAATGAACTGAAAATTTAATCATTCAATGGGGAAACTATATGAAATTTACTATTTTCCATAATAACTTTTTAAAACTAAGCTTTTTAGAAATAAATTATAGCTTATCCTGCTCCCTGTTTCTGCAGCTATCTACGGTGAAAAAAATGGTTAAAATCGGTTCAGTAGTTTTGAAGTTTACCCCGGACATACGCTTACAAAAGTAGTCTTATGTATATAGATGTATTATTAATTTAGTGAAGTAGTGATAGAATTATTAATAGTTATTAGTAAATTGAAGTAGGAATATTATTTGTAAATTTGTGTTATGTATTTCTGATTTATTTCATACGAATTTATATCATAGTATACTTAAGTACAGCACACGAGCAGATTATAAAAATATTAAAACACACAAAAAAATAAAATTGGAAGAAAAATTAGCAAATACGAAATACTATTATTTTTCTTCACTGCACCGAACGTAAGTTGTCTTAGTATTGAAGATTTCTTTTGGAAGGGGGGGGGGGGCGCATGTCAGTACTTTGCCTCGGGGCCCCGGTAAACCTCTCGGCGGCCCTGTGGGTTGCCATCTAACGAATTATTATTAGCAATAATTATTTATTTATTTATGCATTTCAAGCTAAAAGTATGTGAATAATTTAATAGTAAACCTTAACCGAATAATAATAACTACCTTTACTTTTTTTTAAAAAATCAAATTTTTTGGGGGGGGGAGGGGTATAGGACGGAAAGACCCTCTGGGGCCCTCCCTTACATAAACATTTGAAAACTGTTAATATAGAGTGAGCTTTTTTTCTTAAGGATTTTTTTTTTTTGAGCAAACACGAACCGAACAACTACTTTTGAAAAAATCTTTCTTGATTTCGGGGAGGGGGGGCTCCCTCGCCCCCCCCCTTAAATACGCCCTTGGTTAAAGCTATGGGAATAAACTAGAGGTCCTCAGAAAAGTACAAGCACGTGTTTAATGACGTCAGTTGAATGCTTTCGGCTGTTTCCCTCGAGGCGCGTGCTAGAGTAAAGAATTCGTGGGAAAATAGACCTCAGAAACGTGTTTTTAAAGAAAATCTTTTGCTCTACAATAATCAAGTTAACTGAGGATTTTCCCCCTAGAACACCTCGGGTAATCGAGAGTATACTGTATTAATTTTTGAAATAATCGATCAGCAAGAATTTTCTATCCAGTTACGCATTTTTATTTACTTATTTCAGTAAGGGAAAATAATTTCAAACTAGCTGTTTGATGAAAAAATTTTAATTTAATTTTTTTCGTAAAGTCCGGCCAAAATGTTGGGGGTGCGGCGCACCCCCTGGCACCCCCGTAAGTCCGCCTATGATTGTACGTAGATGACTTCAGCAACTTGGCCATGAAAAGTTGATTATTTTCCCGTGAAATTACTGCATTAATTTCTTTAGAAGAAATGAAAATAATAAGTGTTTTGCAACAAAAAGTAGTATCATAGCTAGAAATATTTTCTGGACGATGACTTGAAAATTTAAGAAATAATAATTATTTATAAAACAAACAATTATTCTAAGAAAAATTTATCTCAAATAAACCTGATTTCTTACTTATTTTTATGAAAATTTCGAAGAGATATTATTGACTATATTTGTTGAAAACTTAGAAATTAACAAAAACCCGGGTTGGGTTTTTGCTGGTGGACCCGCCCAGAAAAACCTGTACAGGTTTTTCTGGGCTAGGTCCACCTTTGCCAGGGTTGGTTTTTCTGGGTTTTTTTTTATGTTTAAATTTTATTTCTTATGTGGGTATTGATATATAATGTATGTATTCTTATAAAATATATTTATTAAGTTAAAGTTCTGAATTGCATTTAATCAATGTCAATGGATTAATAATTAATATTATTAACAATATCAATTAATAATATTGTCAACTGAATTGTGTAAAAAAATAGAAGAACTGTTGTAAATGGACTTTCCTACAAATACTGGAACATTTAGGGTGTGAAAGTTTCAAAAACTTAAATTTATACCATTAAAAATTAAAACCATTTGCACTTGTTTATTAATAGAAATTAGCATATTTTCTCATTCAATAGCCTGCTTCAATATCTAGTCATGTCATTTGCATGTTTTTTATAAGGCATATGGATGATTCCATGTCAGTTCAACAACACCCCAACACCCACCATCTCGGATTTTGATGAAACTTGGTATACTTCCTTCCTTTGTGGTCATAAACAACCCTCTAAATTTTTTTCTTTCTATCTTGATGCGTTTTGATTTTATAGCCTGTTGAAATTTTGCAATTTTACATTTTTTGTCATTTTCGAGACACGTAAACTGAGCTGATGTTGTTTATGAAAAAAAATTGTACCTGGGTAACTAATGGTTTAATCTTTTTGAATTTTTTTGCAGAAAATGTGTAGACTTTGAGCATGTAAATAAAAAATACTACAATAGTTTTAGTCTATATGATTTTTTTTTTAAAAATTTCAAAATTGAAAATTTAGATTTTTTTTTTTTGTCAAAAAAAGGCTTTGTCAAAATTTTAAATTTCGACATGAGGGTCGTCTTTAAAAATCATAATTTTTTTTTTACATGATCATGAATATGTACATTATCCCACAAAAATTGTTTTGGGTATTTGAGGGATTCTACCCCCCCCCCCCTTCTTATTCTAGAAGGGAAAAACGTAAAATATCATACAAATAAGCTCTTCCTCCTATTTAAAAACAGAATTGTCATCAATTACAACAAAAATTTAAACATGAAGTATGTTGAATATCGAACTCAAACTCATAAAAATGAATGTTAAAGATTTTTTTTCAGTTGAAATAGTTTAAATTGGAGGAATTCTGGAAATAAGATATCATGAAATTTAATACTTCCATACAACAATTGACTCATACAGACTACCAGATTGTAGTAAGACAACTTTAAAATGAAAAGTTTAGCTTGAGTCTAATCCACTGATTATACTATTTCTAGCACTTTTTGGATTCCCCCCCCCCCCCACCCCCATGTTTGAAAAAAAAAAAGTTATTGTGAGACATTTTTTCAATTACTTTTACTTGTGTTCAAAGAAAAATTCATGGTTCTTTTTCTTATAATGACATTTAATGCTCTACAAAATTTAATGGATCAATGTTTATAGTTTTAATTATCTTCAGAAAATCTTTTTTTGCTATAATAAATAGTTTTTACTTTTTTTAGTAATTAAAATTTTTGTAAATTTTTATTTGTTTTAGTTTATGGTTATATCGTAATGAACTGTATATCACATAGTGAAAATTATTGAAAATTTAAGACAACATAAAAATGAAATTTTCATACAATTGTAATTTATAACTAAGCAATTTACCCAAAATGTTATAAATACCGTCTCATAATCCACTGATTATACAATTTCTAGCACTTTCTGGATCCCCCCCCCCCCCCCTCCGCCTATGTGCCAGAAAAAATGTTACTGTGAGATATTTTTTCAATTACTTTTACTTCTGTACAAAGAAAAATTTATCTTTCTTTTTCTTAAAATAACATTTTAGATCCCTTAAAAATTAATGACCAACTTTTTGGTAATATTACTTTAATTAAGTAAATTACCTTTCCTTCACTCACAGCAAAGTAAGATCAAGTTAGTATACATGCACATCTTTTATTCCATGAACTTTTTTTTCTTAATTATTATTTTGAAAACCAGGCCTTTATACAGATTTTTTTCTTCTGGCTTTAATGACAAGCCTAAACATATATTTGTCTCCTCTTATATAGATTTAAGTTTTTTTTTAATGAAAATTCAAAAGCAAATAAATATGTACTTGAAAGAAACTACTTTTGTCCAGTTATTTTTTTTTTTTTTTTTTTTCAGGCTTTAATGCCTCATTCACAGTTGAAGGTCTAAGTAAGTGTGCTTCAAAAAGTGCAATAAATTGAAGAGATTGCTTCAAAATAAAAATAACTCAAAACAAGGTACTGATATTGATAAAATGAATGCAGCAGATGGGGAGGAGTCAAGAAAAATAACTAATTTACACAAAAGCAGTTCTCAATCTCACTGCCATAATATAAACAACTTGCTAAGTATAAACCATACAGCTTGCAGATCAGCTGGCATGAGATGACAGCTGATCCCTTTTATGAGCTAGAAAAACACCCATAAAATTAGGGGAATGACAGGCAAATGTCATTTGTACAAATGCAAGTTTATTAGGAGCCATTTATGATCACAGATTATTATTTTTTTTTTTTTAAAGAATGAAAGGGATCAAGCAGTGAAAATATGAAACACTTAAGAAAATAGAACATCTTTAGGGGGAAAAGAGATTGTTGCACAGCCTTTTAATTGTAAAGTTCTTTTCATGATTCCAATCATTTTGAACTGATAATAATAATAAAGCAAAGTTAAATCAAACCTTTTCTGTTTTATATCATTGGTTCAGAGTTAAATAAACAAAACCAGGCTTTAGTTTGATACTTCATTAGATGAATGAAACAAGTTCAGAGCTGCAAGTGTCTATCTTTGAATTTGTATTTCAGTCTGCCCTTTGCTTAGTTGCTTAGAGAAATCATTGCTGAACAGATATAGAATTTTACTTGTGTTTTCAACTAGATTGTATTTTGAAAAATGATTTAGTATGGATGTAGCTATATGTAGTGTCGGAAAATTAACTGCAAGTGAATGTCATAAATTGATTTTCACTATAATAATAACGCAAGTAATGATGAAGAACCTGCTCTTACTTTTAATTCAAAAAATAATCCACATTTTTTTTCCAAATATGGATACTTTATACCCTGGATGCTTATGACAATCTATGGTATTTTGGAATGGTGTCTGAAGTCAACAAAGACGAAGGAGACCTTCTAGCTAAATTTTTACATCCAAATGGACCTTCCCTTTCACTTTACTGGCCTAGTTCTGTTGATATTTATGGAATTCCATTTCCTCATGTACTCAGTGTGGTAGAACTACCACATACAATAACTGGAAGGACATACACCTTTTCTAATGAATGTATGCTCTCAGTGGAAAGGGAAATGAAAAGCAGGCACATGTAGAAGGAAGGAATATAAGAATTATGAGCCGGTATTTATAATATTTTGAGTAAATTGCTTAGTTATAAATTACAATTGTATGAAAATTTCATTTTCATGTTGTCTTAAATTTTCAGTATGTGATATCATTACGAGATAACCATAAACTAAAATAAATACAAAACCACATTTTTTTTTATTACTAACAAAAGTAAAAACTATTTATTATAGCAAAAAAAAAAAAAGATTTTCTGAGGATAATTAAAACTTTCAACATTGATCCATTAAATTTTGTAGAGCATTAAATGTCATTATAAGAAAAAGAACGGTGAATTTTTCTTTGAACACAAGTAAAAGTAATTGAAAAAATGTCTCACAATAACTTTTTTTTCCAAACATGGGGGGGGGGGGGGGGAATCCAGAAAGTGCTAGAAATAGTATAATTAGTGGATTAGTCTCAAGCTAAACTTTTAATTTTAAAGTAGTCTTTCTACAATCTGGTAATCTGTATGAGTCAATTGTTGTATGGAAGTATTAAATTTCATGATATCGTTTTTCCAGAATTCCTCCAGTTTAAACTATTTCAACTGAAAAAAAAAAAAATCTTTACCATTAATTTTTATGAGTTTGAGTTCGATATTCAACATACTTCATGTTTAAATTTTGTTGCAATTGATGACAATTCTGTTTTTAAATAGGGGGAAGAGCTTATTTGTATGATATTTTACGTTTTTCTCTTCTAGAATAAGAAGGAGGGGGGGGGGGGGGTAGAATCCCTCAGATACCCAAAACAATTTTTGTGGGATAAATTAGAGTACATATTCATGATCATGTAAAAAAAAAATATATGAGTTTTAAAGAGGACCCTCATGTCGAAATTTAAAATTTTGACAAAGCCTTTTTTTGACAAAAAAAATCAAAATTTTCAATTTTGAAATTTTTTTAAAAAAATTCATAAAGACTAAGACTATTGTAGTATTTTTGATTTACATGCTCAAAGTCTTCACATTTTCTGTAAAAAAATTTTAAAAGATTAAACCATTAGTTACCCAGGTACAATTTTTTTTTGATAAACAACATCGGCTCAGTTCACGTGTCTCGAAAATGACAAAAAATGTAAAATTGCAAAATTTCAACAGGCTGTAAAACCAAAACGCATCGAGATAGAAAGAAAAAAATTTAGGGGGTTGCTTATGACCACAAAGGAAGGAAGTATACCAAGTTTCATCAAAATCTGAGATGGTGGGTGTTAAAATCCCATTTTTGTGGTTGATTTGACGTGGAATGACCCATATCTCAATGATAGGTTTGTGTCTGAGATAAGATGGGAAGTGTCTCCCTCCCTCCTATTTTCAAAAACCAAAACTGATTAATTTCAGATGGGGAGGGGGGACTCTTAATCGATTTTTTTTCTTTTTTAACTAATCTTAAGAAAAAATTAGGTTGGCATTAGAACTTTGCCCGAATTACAAATTTATTAATTCATGCTTGTCATAATATTTTAGTAGTAATAAATTGTGTGGGGACGCATTTTCTTTGTTTTTGAAAAAGCAAAGAAAGGGTTTAGTGCTTCAAGTCAGTGGTATGGTACCTCTATAATATAGCACTTGAAAATCATCATATACTAAATGCAATAGGGTTAGAAGAAATGAAGAGCAAATCTTTATTTTTCTTGCTCCAAAATAAAAGCAAAAATTGCAGTAGCAACTATTCCATTCAATTTCGAGAACTACGAATTCTCGAGCGTAAATAATAAATTATTGAAGATTTATAACTATTATCAACACAAATCTACAAAAGTGAATGATTTTGATTGGTAAACTGTTATGATTTGTTATGATTTTTTTTAATCTGTTAATTACTTGAAATATGTTTCATTAATTATTTTTATTTTGTCATTATTTGACTTCAGTGTTGAATCAAAATTATCATTAAACATTAATTAAGTAATTTTTTCCTTCTACAAGAAGTTTATCAATGGCTCATTTTCAATTTATTTTAAAATTTGAAATTTGGTGTGAAAAAATAAATAACAAGTATTTGCAACAAAAAGTAGTATCATAGCTAGAAAAATTTTCTGGGGGATGACTTGAAAATTGAAGAAATAATAATTTTATAAATTAAATAATTGATCTAAGAAAAGTTGTTTCAAATAAACCTGATTTCTTACTTATTTTTGATGTATAATTTAGATGAGATATTATTATTGACTATATTTATTGATAACTTATAAATTAAACCCACTTTTGGCAAAAACCCGTGTGGGTTTTTGTTGGTGGACCCGCCCAGAAAAACCCGGGCGGGTTTTTCTGGGCTGGGTCCACCTTTGCCAACCCTGCTTTTGTCACATGACATAGGAGCTGCCAATGAGAATACAACTGTCTCCTGAAAATTAGTTTACATAATTCTGTTCTCCTCTGACGGGGGCCCCCAAAAATGTGTTTCCGTTTTTATACAGTATCTTGGACAGAAAATATTTTTTATTAAACATACTTTTCAGATGTCAAAATTGTGTTACGATCTAAATGCTGATAATTCTTCCTGTTTATTCATTATTACTTATGCCTACTATCTTTTAATCTTAACAAAACAAGCTATCATGGTGTTAATTTCTAAAATTCATTGGTATTTAGCATTATTAATACGTTATATATTGAACATTAAGTTAAATAACAAAAGCAACGTATTCGACTTACAATGGTTACGATCAGGGAATCGAATCAAAACAAAGACAGCGCTAAAAATCGCCAAGCAGAACGCGTTAGCTTTAGCATACAGTGATACAGATAAAGAAGAAAGGTTACCAGCTAGGAACTCCTGTTTGGCGATTTTATCAATTGCGCACGCTAAATGAAAATTAAAACAAAATCTCCCTTCTTATTCTTTTGTGAGTGTTCTTTTTTTCTCCTCTTCAAAAAAAAAAAAAAAATATCAATGATGTCCAAATGAAAATACCTACTATATAACACAAGAGAAATATTCATCTCAAAACTGATATAAATTTTTGAATTTCAACTAGTTTTTTATTTAAAAAATATATTAATTCTGGAATTCTTTGGAGTTAAAAAAAATCGTCTGCGATTTTTTGTGAACATATATATATGTTGAAAATTTTAATTCTATCTTGAAACCATTACAAAATTTTATTACCTGAAAAGCAGTGTAAAGAACCTTAATTAATCCTTCTTAATAATAAATTTTAAAAAATAATTATAATAAATAATTAAGTTTCATTGGAAAAGTTCAAAATCGGATTAACAGTCATTAAAAATTGGAAAACTTTCATTATGATGATGTTCAAAACCTGTGTCCTACTGAACAAGAATGTCCAAAACTTGTAACCTACTGAAAAAGGATGTCCAAAATCTGTAACCTACAGAATCTTGATTAAATTTGCTAATAATTCATCTTTACAAATACCAGCTGTCTTTTTATGGTTATATATTATGTTCTAGGTGCACATACTATGTAATAAAAACAAATTTGATGTCAAATGAGAATTTTTTTTTTTTTAATTGCTTAAAATTAACTTTTTTGTTCCTACCTTTTGAGAATCACCCTCCAATACTATCGGCATTTCCGCGTTGTGAAATGAAGTTATTACTAAAGACGATGTCGAACGGAACGAACTGAAATGAAGCGCCGGCCTGGCGCTTCATTTCAAAAATCCTGGATTGGGCCCTGGTTAGAAATTTCAATTTGAAAAAGTAAAAAATTAAATAAAATAGAACAGAGTTAAAGAAACCAAAATGATCAAAGTTAAAAATTAAAAAATTATTATAACATTTTCACTAAATGCATACAATAGCCCTTTTACCCGTCAAACCAGCCAGTCGCAACATGTCAAATATTTTCAGCGAGTATCGAGTCATGCTGAACATATTTTTTAAAATTGTCATTTATTGGGTTATATATTTGTCTCACTAAATATGTGTAAAAGTTACTCTTCCTATTATTTTTTTTAGTGGTAATACTTTTTGTATATAATCTCCTCCCCTCTCTCTTTTTTTATTTCCAGAGTTACTTAATGTTTATTTAAAAAGGTATAAATCACCTATATAGTAAGTCAAAATAAACAACTTCAGAAATCTAAAACTGCTTGTAATAATATTGTTGTCTTTGCAAAGTTATTTTGCTCTAACAGGATACTCAGTCTGTGGATCTATATAATGATTTTTTCCACTTTTGTTTTTTATTTTATCAATTTTTTTTCTTTCCTAGGGCGGCAAAAGAAAAGCAGAGAGCAGCAAAAGCCCAGAAGAAAGCTGCTGCTGTTCCATCAAAGGTATGCATGCCCATTTGCTTACATGTCCATACCTGCCAACTCAACTGTTCTTAACGGGAGACTTCCGTCTTTTATCTTGTCTCCTGGTTCCCCCCCCCCCCCTCTTTTTTTTAAACTCAAAGAAATGTCAAATTTATGAACATTTTTTTTCAATCGATCATCAAAGAGTTTGCCTTTCTTCACAACAGATGACTCATTTTACTGTAGATCATTTTTAGAAACTGTCTACACATACACGTTCAACAATACACGTACTTTGCATCTAGAGATTTAGATTTCAAACCTTTTGTATCTTGTAAATATTTCAATTATGTTGGAAGTCATTTTAATAAAAACTACCACCAATATATTTTACTGATTTTATTGATTTATTTTTTATTCCTCATTTTCGTTAAATTGTTATTTTCTTTGGTGGGGTATGTTCTAAATTCAAAGCAAATGTGCTTTCAATGTTTGTAGTTTTGTTTCTATTACTTACTTATTAGCTTGAATCAGAAATAATAAAATAAATAAATCCTATATCATTTTAAATATAAAGTTCATGGTACTTGAAAGCATATCATAATCTTTAAGTGAATCATGTTGGCATGTCACGGGTGAGTCATCTAGTGAAATCTACTGCTTTTTTTCCCACTAATGGTTGGCAAATATGCGTGTCAATTATTGTGGAAATTGCTCAGTTTTAACAATTCAATGATCATTCAATGTTCATTTTTCCCTTACTTTGAATCCAGTGTCAGTGTGGATTTTGGCAATTTTTAGCTAAACTCGACCCATGCATTGCGCCGATGGTTGCATTATTTATCGATCAGGTTCGATCACCAGTGCCAACTTTGAAAAAGCATCTAAATGCCTATGGTTTATTGGGGGGGGGGGGGGAGCCCCAAGTTTTCGTAAGAGGGAGTTCTATCTTTTCTTTTTTTACATCATAATTAAAAGTTCGTACAGCATGTGACCCCAAATCAGTTCCTTCAATTATTAGTCTTGTGTAGGATGGTATATTTTAGAAAAAGCTGATTTGAGCTGCACCAAACTGATGAAGCATCTTTATTTGTTTTTCCTAGGTACAGAAAGTTGCTCAGAAACAGAAAGCTGCAAAACCAATACAGACAAAAGCTCCTCGTGTTGGTGGAAAGCGATAAAGAGTTGTAAAATTCCTGTTCAATAAATTATCTGTAAAAATGCTTTCTTTATTCAGTTTTACTTGTTTTATATGTTAGGATACACTGCAAACAGTGATACTGTTAAGTCTAAGAGACTGTTAGAAACATTTTTGCTATTACCATAGTTTTGTAAAAAACTTAAATGCAGAATCTCTGGCTGAATTTTATTGTTTCAGCTATTTAAGTTTTTTAACACATGCATAACATCTTTAAATACAGGGTGGCCACAGACCTGAAATTATCAGGGATTTTGAAAATTCTGGAAAAATCAGAGAAAATTACATCAGAACTTCGGTTTTCAACACTAAAGTATTAAATACGATTACATCTTTGATAATCTAAGGACATCTCAGGCACTTACTAAAGAATTTAGCAAAAGCATTGTGAATTGTTCGTAAACAAAGACATAAAAAGGTAATTGCAGGGTTTTTTTTTTTTTTTTTCAATATGGAGAGTTAAACGTTATGGGAAGTTTGGGATTTCTTCCTTAGAATATTTTGAAAAATTCAGGCTGTTCTGAGCTATGTAAAACTAGTTGGGGGGCTTTTTTTTTTTCATAAAATTACAAATCTTTACAATCTTAACAAGGCTTACAAATGCAAAATTTAAGCAATCTTTGGTGAACTTAGAGAAGGGTTTTGACTATCGTGAAAAAAAATTAACGCTAAAGCATTAAAAGCTAAATTGTAGGCTACTTTTGAAAAACTTAAAAAGAGGGGGATTCGGTATTCGGAGACTTTCTACCAAGAAATGTTTGAAACTAAAAAAGGGGGGGGGGGTGTAAGACTTTTAGTAGTTGGTGATCTAAATGTATAGAAAGGAGGGGGTGATTTGGAATGAGGGAAAGTCTTACAAATGGAAATTTAGATCACCTTTCGTGAACTTATGGAAAGGGGTTCAAGGTACTTTCTTTAAGTTTTTGTATTGCTGGAGTATTAAGAACTCTGTTTCATGGCTACCTTTGTATGAATTAAAGAGAGGGGAGGATCTCTCTTGGAAATTTTCAAAACCGAAATCTTAATTCTTTTGTGTGGTGTCTTAGACACTGTCTTAAGTAATTGAGGAGAGGCTTTTTGTGTTGGAAAATTCTAAAACTGGAGTATTAAAGATGCAACTATAGGCCATCTTTCATAGGCATAAGATTTTGGGGTTGTACTGGACATTTTTGAAGCTGGATTTGTTCAAACTTCCCAGTGAGCTATCTTTCAGTGACTTAAAGAGAGGGTATTCGTTTGATACCTTCTGGTTTTTGTTTTTTAAGTTGCAGTCTTAAAATTTTATCGTTGTCCTTGGGGCTATAAAGATAGGAGTGGAAGCTTTTCGCAGAAAAAATTCCGAAACTGGAACGTTAAAAACCCAAATGTAAGCCATCTCCTGATGAATTTAGCAAAGGCTTAGGGGGCTCTCTCTGAAAAATAATTTGAAACTGAATTAAGATTTCTAAGCTATCTTTGTAGCTCAAGCAGGTGGAATTTTGAAGCTCTCACCCAAAAACTTTTCAAAATTGAAAGTTTAGTATTGTGTTTGGTGATGTAGATTTTGAAGAGAGGGGAGTCTGTTTAGAAAAATATTTGAACTGGAGACTTTAAAATGCTGGTTTGGGCCATCTTTAGCGATAGTAGGAGATTTCAGGCATTCTCCCCCTGAATGTGTTTCAAGACTGATGATTTAAAAGCGTAATTTTAAGTTGCAATCTTTTGTAAGTTAGGTGTTGGGGTAATGAAACATTGAAAAACTTCCAAAGCTCAAATATGTAAAAAACACTATTTTATGGTTTTCTTTCACTGACTCAAGGAGGGGAAATTTTTTCCTCTGCCGAAAATGATCTGACTGAAAATTGAAGGTTTAAATCTTTTAGGGATTCTTTGGTGAAGAAACAGTATGGCTTATACCAGTGATTCCCAACCTGTGGAACGATCGCCCCTAGGGGCGATTTGACTCCCCAAAGTGGCGATAATGGAGAAATGGATGTTTAGAATAGAAAAGGGTAGCGAAAACCGAAATTGTAAGCATGTTTGAAACCAGTTGTTCGGAGTTCAGACAATTAATCACAAGTTAAAAAGAACTAATTAAAATTCATAAGCTTCCTCCTTGCACCTTGGATGAACTTTAAGAAGTATTTTGACATTAATGGTCAATTTTATGAATTTTCAGATTTTTAATTTATTTTCTTTCAAATTTTTAGTTTCAATGATTTTAATTCCCCCAGATTCCAGTGTAGAACAGAAAATAATTTCTTGAAAAATACTTCTGTTTTTTGAATAGTACGTCCATGATCATAGTTAAATATTAACCTTCAAATGCTTGTCAGTTTGCATTGTGAAATAAAATAAGTAAAGATATTTTATTTATTTATTAATATTTGTAGTTTAAAAGTGATTGGTTGTGATTGCTTTATTGCATACACATTGCTCGACATTGAAAATGCAACACCAAGAAGGAGTGGTCAGAAATTGATGAAATTTGGTAAGAAGACAGAGACAGCATGGAACAATAAGTGATATTTATTTCAAAATAAATAAGCAAAATTTAGAGCGAGGACGGCGTCGGCTCAGTAAGAAGTAGGACCACCGCGGACAGCGATGCACGAAGAAACACGTCTAGGCATGGAGTCAATAAGCCTGCGGATGGTGTCCTGAGGGATGGCACTCCATTCCCTTTCAACCATTTGCCAAAGTTCGTCCTCTGAACGAGGCAGTGGCAGGTTCTGCAACGGCGTCCAATCACGTCCCACACATGTTCGATTGGTGACAAGTCAGGAGAGTATGGTGGCCAGGAAAGCATCTGTACACCTCGTAGAGCATGTTGGCTGATTCGAGCCGGGCGTTATCCTGTTGAAAGATTGCATTTGGCAGACCCTGAAGGTAGGGGATTGCCACCGGCCGCAGTACATTATCTACATATCGTTGGGCCGTCATAGTACCCCGAATACGAACTAGAGGTGATACGGAATTGTATGCAATAGCGCCCCAAACCATTATGCCACGTTGTCGCGCTGTGGGGCGTTCCACAGTTACTGCCGGATTCGATGTTTCTCCACGTCGATGCCGCACACGTATGCGATGACTATCGCTGTACAAACAGAAGCGGGATTCATTTGAGAACACTACGGTTTGCCATTCTGCCATCCACGTCGCTCTGGTCCGGCACCATTCCAAACGTTGGAGTCTGTGCTGTGAGGTCAATGGCAGTCTTCTTAGCGGGCGCCGTGATTGCAGGCCACGTGCAACCAGTCGACGGGAAATGGTTCTGGTCGACACAGGAACATCCAGGGTACCTTGCACGTGCTGCAGAATCGACGTACAAGTGACTTGCGGGTCCGCCACAGCTTGTCGGTGAATCCGTCGATCCAAGCGGTCTGACGTCACTCTGGCTGCACCTGCACCCCTCAATGTGGCTACATTTCCTCTTTCCAACCATCTCCGACACAGCCGATGCACAGTGCTTGCATCCATGTGGGTATCAGCTGCAATTTGACGTATGGACCAACCTCCCCTTCTCAGTCCGATCACCATACCCCTTGTAAAGTCGTCTATATGCTGGAAGTGTCTTCGTTGAGGACGGCGTGGCATTTCCTCCTATCACACGTATCCTTCGAGACAAAAACCAAATTTCTCCGATAATTAGTCTGGCAGAAAAACCAACATGAACATAGCCCACTTTTCAACTTCATTCTCTTATATCTTACTTCACGTGCGTCGGAGAGCTGCGCATTTCATATCATTTGCATAACTCAGTGACGTGCGTTTACGGTAAAATTTGCATGAATTTCTGACCACTCCTTCCTGGTGTTGCATTTTCAATGTCGAGCAGTGTATTTTACTTCAAATGAAAGTTAGATGCTTATATTTTTAATAATGTCGATGTTCACTTGAGCGAAGTCATGGTTTTTTTGAGGAAAAAGGGGGGGGGGGAGACGATAAGTGTCAGTCAGTGTCTTAAAGGGGGCGATGAGCTCAAGAAGGTTGGGAAACACTGGCTTATACAAATTTGGCCACCTTTGATGAATTTGGGGAGAAAAGGTTTGAGCCTTTTCTCTTGAAAAATTATCAGAGCCGACATATTAAAAACTTTAAATCATCTTCAGATGCCTTAAGGCTGGGGAGATTTTGTGCAGTCTTGAAAATTTAATTCTATCTTTTGTGAAGTTAGAGGGAAGAGAAGCGAGAGGGAGTTTTAAATTTGAAAAACTTTTCTTTTGTGAATGACGTTTTTACTTTCTTCTATATCTAATATATAGAAGAAAGTATTGGTTTCGTGAAAATTTTCGAATGTCGAATTTTGACGGATTTGCACGTTTTGAGGTGCGCTGAGTCCATTTCGACCATTTTTGGAAAATGTCTGTCTGTGTGTGTGTGAGTCTGTATGTGTGTGACCAGTTTTTGTGGCCGCGCTAGAGCAAAAACTACTGCATGACATCGAACAAAAATTTTTGCACATATGTACCACCATGTGAACTGGTGCACCTGACTTTGTTTAGCGAATTCCTCCAAGGGGGGGTGGAGCAATCGCACGTGTTCTGCGCAGGAGTGAGTGCTATATCTCAGGAAGTAACCGGCGGAATCAAACGAAAATTGGTCCATAGGTAGACCCTACTGAGTACAGGTGCTGATTCAATTTGTTTGTCAATATCTCCAAGGGGGGTGGAGCAATCGCACGTGTTCTGCGCGGGGGTGATTGCTATATCTCAGGAAGTAACCGGCGGAATCAAACGAAAATTGGTCCATAGGTAGACCCTACTGAGTACAGGTGCTGATTCAATTTGTTTGTCAATATCTCCAAGGGGGGTGGAGCAATCGCACGTGTTCTGCGCGGGGGTGACTGCTATATCTCAGGAAGTAACCGGCGGAATCAAACGAAAATTGGTCCATAGGTAGACCCTATTGAGTACAGGTGCTGATTCAATTTGTGTGTCAATATCTCAAAGGGGGGTGGAGCAATCAAAAGTGCTTATTTTGTCATTGCACCTACTGTATCTCGGGAAATATTGCTGCGATTTGAATGAAATTTGGAATAACACTAACTCAATATGGAAGCAAGCATCGATTAAATTTTGTCGCCAATCTCCTCAGGGGGAGGATGGGGTGATCTTTGCGCTTAGTCAACAATGCGAAAAATTAATTCATTAAAAAATCGCTTTCACGCTATTTAATTATCAAAACAGCTGAAAACTTTCAATGATTTGAAATTTATAACTGTTGCCAATTTCTTTTTACTAACAAATAAAATGTTTGCAATTTATCTAAACAAGGCTTTTGCAATGATTTCCAATTTCGCTCGTTGATTCTGAATTTGCAGGGTTATTACGATAATTGGGAAATTGTAGCTGTCTCCAATTACTCGGGCGAGTACGTATTTTATTTTGTAACCGGAATTCATAAGATAGATATAGAAGAAAGTTTCGTGACGGCCACGACAGCTAGTTTAGTATTGTTACAAATCTTGTAAATAGTTGTTGTTTTTCCTGCCTCGCTTTATTTTCATTAGTTTTGGTTTTATCTGGCGTCATGTTGCAAAAGTATCTGAAGATATCACTTTTATCACTTGTATACCGGCCCTGTAACGTTTCGTAGTTTTTACACTTGCCCTGCATTTAATAAGCGTGAAGACATTTTTCGCTCGGAGTGTTTTCTTTCTTTTTCTTTTTATCACTAGAATTTGTGAATGGATTACGTAATGTTATGAATGAAACAAAATATTCCAGGTTTTTCTCGAATATTGTCGTAATTTCTTTCCGTGTATAAATAGCTGGCCTTGAACACAAGTCAGTTAGTTCTTTTCAGATTTTGATTTCTGAGAGTGCTCGTTTTTATTCGCTTTGGGCGAATGTTGTTTTGCTTTTGTAATTGCTTAATTACTGTTCACGTTGGATACGTGGTGCTGAGTTACTGTTGAGAGTACAGTGTACTGTTTTGCTACCTAATTGCTGGATGTTTAGCAATTGTTTCCCGCTTTATTGTAAATAGTGTATATACTTGTAAATAAATTTATAGTTACTTCCTCAAGATTGGACTGCTCATTTGAAGAAAGTTGAAGGTGCTACGGACTCGTTACAATTTTGGCGCCCAACGTGGGGCATCTTCAAGGACTTTCTTGGAATTTTCTGTGAACTTGGACTTTTCTTCCTGAGGACATTTTGACTTCGGAATTTTATGGTGATTACTCGAGCAATGGAGGAACAACTGCAAAAACTCCTTGATGCGATCAACGCTGTTAAAAGTGACATGACTGCGAATCAAGAACAATTAAAAAATGACATGGCTGCGAATCAAGAACAATTAAAAAATGACATGGTTACTAATCAAGAACAGTTAAAAAGTGATCTGGCTACTAATCAAGAACAATTAAAGAGTGATTTAACCGCTAGCATAACTTCAAGTCAAGAAGAAATTAAGAATGATTTAACCGCTAGCATAACTTCAAGTCAAGAAGAAATTAAGAGCGATCTAACGTCAATGAAAAGTTTGGTGGAAACTAAATTTATCAACATGGAAAATAAAGTGGAGGTTCTAGAAGATCGAATCATCACAGTAGAAAACCATGTGGAAAAGAAAATTAAAGAATTTGAATCAAAGTTATCAGGATCCTGCAACAACTCAGACAGCGTTGAGAATCGAATCACCACAGTAGAAACCCATGTGGAAAAGAAAATTAAAGAACTTGAATCAAAGTTATCAGCATCCTGCAACAACTCAAGTGACTGTGTAGCTGCAGCTGGAACTTCTCGTTCATCCATTAAACTGGCCACATTTGACGGGAAAACCTCGTGGAATATTTACAAGAAGCAGTTCCTCATCGTTGCAGAAGCAAACTCTTGGGACTCTTCCACGAAAGCCTGTCAAATTGCAGCCTCGCTGAGAGGGGATGCAGCTGAAATACTACAGACCTTCCCAGAGGACAAGCTCTGTGACTTCGAAGCCTTATCATCGGCCTCGGAGCTTCGCTTTGGCGAAGTATGCCAAAAAGAATTCAGCCAACTCCAGCTGAAATCCCGACTCCAGAGGGATGGAGAGACTTTGCAAGTGTTTGCAGCAGACGTTGAGAGGCTTTCCCATCTCGCCTTCTCGAACTGTCCTTCGGATGTTCGCGATAGCCTGGCCCTGAACTACTTCATAGACGGAGTGCGAAGTCCAGAAGTCCAGACGGCTCTCCGGATGGCGGACATCAAAGATCTTAAATCCGGTCTAGTCTACGCAATGAAGTTCGAGGCTGCACAGCAAATATCCCGCAAGGATCGCCATTCTATCAGGGGCTTGGAAGTGAGTGCCCAGGATTTGAACTCAACTCGTCTCTCGGACATTGAGCGACAAATCAAAGAGATGTCGGGGACCCTGAAGAAGATTTCGGCTCACAAAGACCAAGGTAGACAAACACTGAAGTGCTGGAAATGTGGCGGTGAGGGCCACGTACGAAGGAATTGCGAAGCTCGCCAAGAAAAGAAGACGTCTCCCAAAGTTTTCCAGATTTCCCCAAGAACTGGCGGCTGCAACGGACTGTTCATTTACGCATATGTGAATGGATTTCCCTGCGAAATGATTGTGGACACAGGAGCCAACGTTACCATCATTAGGACTGATGTGGCTCGTCAATTTGGACTCAAGATCTTATGGACGCCGCCCTGCGTTACTCTTCAAACTGTGACAGGTGACAAAATCGAGATTGAAGGAAAAGTGAACTTAGAAATAATGTTCGGAAGCGCCACTTACCATCACACGGCATTCGTCGCTGACATTACAGATCCCTTCATTCTCGGACTGGACTTTTTGAGAAAATTTGATTTTTCTATTGACTTTAAAAATAATGAGCTGCACTCGATGAGGGAAGACATAGCAATTTTCAACACCGAAAATAACTTAAAATCCGCTCATCAAATAATAGCCCAAACAGATTTATTGATTCCCTCTAGATCAGAAGTACTAATACCTGGCTCCCTCAAGGAAAACATCAGCTTTAAATTCGGCCTCATTGAATATCCTAACCAGAATAATAGCCCAAAAGGAGTACTAGTGGCATCTACGCTTGTGGACCTTTCAAGGAATGCAGTTCCTGTGAGAGTCGCCAATGTAAGTGAAAGACCGAGGAATATTAAGAAAGGAGAAGTGTTGGCAACTTGTACTCCCGTAAACTGCATCATCAGAAGAATTGATTCCTCCGAGACTGTGTCTTCCGAGTCCTTGACTTCGAAATTAATTGGGAGTGCACCATTATCGCAGGATCAAAGGTACGCTGCGGAAAAATTGGTGGACAACTTCAAGCAGGTGTTTTCATCTACATCCGAGGATGTTGGTCGCACGAGTTTAACGCAGCATAGGATCGACACTGGAGATCATCCCCCTATCAAGCAGCATCCAAGACGACTACCGTTCGCCAAGAAGGAAGAGGTTGAGATCCTCGTAAAAGAGATGCAGGAGAATGACGTCATCGAACCCTCATCCAGTCCTTGGGCATCCCCTATCGTCTTGGTCCGAAAGAAAGACGGCTCCACCAGATTTTGTGTTGACTACCGACGCCTGAATGACATCACCAAGAAGGACAGTTACCCTCTTCCACGGATCGATGACACTCTGGACACCCTTTCCGGACACAAGTGGTTTTCGACCCTGGATTTAAAGAGCGGCTACTGGCAGGTAGAGATACACCCCAACGACCGAGAGAAGATGGCGTTTACAACCGGACAAGGCTTGTGGCAGTTTAAAGTGATGCCCTTCGGCCTCTGCAATGCACCAGCCACGTTCGAGCGTCTTATGGAATCAGTATTACGAGGACTCTCTTATGAATCCTGTCTTGTCTACTTGGACGACATTATCATCATAGGACGCAGTTTTGAGGAACATTTGGCTAATCTTAGGAAGGTGCTGCAAAAGCTTAAGGAAGCCAACCTGAAGTTAAGCCCGTCCAAATGTAATTTGTTCCGCCGTGAGGTGAACTACCTTGGTCACATTATCTCTTCCGAAGGTGTACGAACAGATCCAGATAAGGTATCTGCAGTCAAGAATTGGAGCCGCCCCGAAAATGTCCATCAGCTGCGAAGTTTCCTGGGGCTCTGCACGTACTACAGGAAGTTTGTGAAGGGTTTTTCCAACATTGCACGACCTTTGCATAAGCTGACGGAGAGCAAACAAAAATTTGAATGGTCCAAAGAATGCGAGGATGCATTTCTACAGCTGAAGGAGGCTTTAACATCAACGCCTATTCTCTCTTATCCTCAGCCTGAAAAATCCTTCATACTTGACACTGATGCGAGCCACGAGAGCGTTGGAGCTGTTTTATCTCAAGAAATAGACGGTAACGAACATGTCATCGCTTACTGGAGCAAATGCTTATCCAAGTCGGAGCGAAATTATTGTGTCACGAGAAAGGAATTGCTCGCCATAGTTAAAGCTGTAGAACATTTCCATCATTACCTCTACGGCCGTAAATTCCTGCTCCGAACTGATCATGCCTCTTTAACTTGGCTTTTGAATTTCAAGAATCCAGAGGGCCAGGTAGCCAGGTGGATACAGCGGCTCCAGGAATATGACATCGAGATTAAGCACCGAAAAGGTTTGTCACATGGTAATGCTGACGCATTATCAAGAAGACCTTGTTCCGAGAACTGCCATTATTGCTCCCGAATTGAGAAACAGTACTGGACGACAATCCCTACTGCCTGTCAAGTTACTGCTACTTCATCATCTTCAGATCCTGATCCATGGAGTGACGACCAATTAAGAAAAGATCAGCTTGAAGACCCAGACCTAAAGCCTATCATAGAGTTAATGGAAAAAGACAGTCGGCGACCTAGCTGGCAAGACATTTCTATCTACAGTCCTGCAACGAAACGATACTGGGCTCTATGGAAATCTCTCCAGTTGCGAAATGGCGTCCGGTATCGGAAATGGGAATCTGACGATGGTAAAGCATTCAAATGGCAGTTACTCCTTCCCAGATCAAGAATTCCAGACGTTCTAAAGGAATTGCATAGTAGTCCAACTGGAGGACACTTTGGTATCTTGAAAACCCTCCACAAGGTTCGAGAGCGCTTCTTCTGGAGCAAGACGAAGGATGACGTAGAGAAGTGGTGTCATTCTTGTGATGCCTGTGCTGCCCGTAAAGGACCGAAGAGAAGAAGCCGCGGGAAGCTACATCTTTACAACGTAGGAGCTCCTTTCGAACGAATCGGGATCGACATTCTTGGTCCTCTACCGAAAACTACTGATGGGAACAAATACATTCTCGTTTCCATTGACTATTTTACCAAGTGGCCCGAAGCATATTCCATTCCGGATCAAGAAGCTACCACTGTAGCAGAGACTCTAGTCCAGAATTGGATCTCGAGATATGGGACACCCTTGCAGATCCATTCCGATCAGGGGAGAAACTTCATCTCAGCTGTGTTTAAGGGCCTATGTAAAATCCTCAAAATTGAGAAAACTCGAACGACACCACTACACCCACAATCGGACGGCATGGTGGAGAGATTTAACAGGACAATTCTTAATAATCTCTCGCTTATGGTCTCCAAAAATCAACAGGATTGGGACAAGAAACTTCCTCTGTTCCTGCTGGCCTACCGCAGTGCTGTCCACGAGACCACCGGATATTCCCCATCACAGATGCTCTTCGGCCGAGAGCTTCGGCTACCTTGTGATCTCGTCTTTGGTCTCCCTCCTGATGCGCCTTCATCGCCTGAGGAGTACGTCCAGGATCTCCAGGCCCGGTTGGAAGACGTTCATCACTTCGCACGGGAGCGAATCAACATCGCGACGGAGAAGATGAAGACCCGATACGACACAAGGTCCACTGGCCATGACTTTCAAGAAGGTGACAAGGTGTGGCTATGGAATCCCATCCGACGTAAAGGTCTATCACCCAAATTGCAGTCGCATTGGGATGGACCCTACACAGTCCTCCACCGGCTGAACGACGTCGTAGTGAGGATCCAGAAGTCATCACATTCAAAACCTAGGGTTGTACATTATGATCGGCTAGCCCCATACTATGGCCATAGTTCATAAAGTAAATCTAAAGCTACCATGGTAATTTGTTTGTAAATTTTGTAAATAACTTTTTCCTTTAATTGTTTGTAATATTACTGTATTAATTTCTTTCATGTTCGCATTGTTATTGTTTATCATGTTTATGATTGGTCATCATGTAATGTGTGTATCTGTAAGTTTTCCCTTGCTTCCTTTCTGAGGATTGTACTGCCCGGGACGTGCAGTCCTTGGGAAGGGGGCAATGTTACAAATCTTGTAAATAGTTGTTGTTTTTCCTGCCTCGCTTTATTTTCATTAGTTTTGGTTTTATCTGGCGTCATGTTGCAAAAGTATCTGAAGATATCACTTTTATCACTTGTATACCGGCCCTGTAACGTTTCGTAGTTTTTACACTTGCCCTGCATTTAATAAGCGTGAAGACATTTTTCGCTCGGAGTGTTTTCTTTCTTTTTCTTTTTATCACTAGAATTTGTGAATGGATTACGTAATGTTATGAATGAAACAAAATATTCCAGGTTTTTCTCGAATATTGTCGTAATTTCTTTCCGTGTATAAATAGCTGGCCTTGAACACAAGTCAGTTAGTTCTTTTCAGATTTTGATTTCTGAGAGTGCTCGTTTTTATTCGCTTTGGGCGAATGTTGTTTTGCTTTTGTAATTGCTTAATTACTGTTCACGTTGGATACGTGGTGCTGAGTTACTGTTGAGAGTACAGTGTACTGTTTTGCTACCTAATTGCTGGATGTTTAGCAATTGTTTCCCGCTTTATTGTAAATAGTGTATATACTTGTAAATAAATTTATAGTTACTTCCTCAAGATTGGACTGCTCATTTGAAGAAAGTTGAAGGTGCTACGGACTCGTTACAGTATTATTACATAATCTAATTAACCATGTAACTTCATTTTTTGTTAACAAATTAGCCGTCTCAAATGCATTTCTTGTTATTCTCGTTCATTTTAGAAAAAATAATAATTAATGCTTGAAGTAGTTTAAATAGCCAGAAATGTCCAAGTATCAATTAAGAGAAGAAATTGAGTTTTAAGAGAATGAAAAATGCGCCGTACGAGAAATCAGGGAAAATTCTTGTTGGGCAGGGAAAAATCAGGAAAAAGTCAAGGAAAAAGATTTTGTTCTTCCTGTGGCTGTGGCCACCCTGAAATAGTATTTCACTTCAGTATTAATAAATATGAAATCTTTGACTCAAGTCATATTGTATTGGTTAGGAGATTTATAGGTACTGAAAAATTCTTTTCCATATTTTCAGTAACAAATGCAACTTTCATACTTTATAAAAATATTTTCGCACAACAAACAGCAATTATGTTAGAACAGGGTGGCCACAGACCTGGAAAACAGGGAAAACCTGGAATTATCAGAGATTTTGAAAAATCAGTGAATTTGGGAACAAATCAGAGAAAATTAAATCAGAACTTCAGTCCGTAATTTTTCAACTCTAAAGTGTTAAAAACGATTACATCTTTGATAATCTAAGGACATCTCAGGCGCTTACTAGAAAATTTTCCAAAATCGTCGTGAATTGTTTGTAAACAAAAGACGTAAAAAGGCAATTGCAGAGTTTTTTCTTTTTAATATGGAGAGTTGAAGGGGATGGGAGGTTTGGGATTTCTTCCTTGGAATGTTTTGAAAAATGCTGAAGCCTGAAAAATTCAGGCTGTAATGTAAAACGATGGGGGGAGGAGTAGCTTTGTTTTTGGTAAAATTCCAAAACTGCAGTCTTAAAAATGCAAAATTTAAGCAATCTTTGGTGAACTTAAGAAAAAGGTTTCGACTGTTGTAATCCAAATGAAAAAAAGAGTAACTCTGCAGCATTAAAAGCTAAAATTTTGGCTGCTTTTGAAAACCTTAAAAAGAAGGGATTCGGGGACTTTCTGCCTAGAAATGTTTGAAACTAAAAATGGGAGGGTGTAAGACTTTTGTAGTTGGTGATCTAAATGTATAGAAAGGAGGGGGGTGCCTGAGAAAAAAAGTCTTACAAATGGAAATTTAGATCAGCTTTCGTGAACTTATAGGAAGGAGTTCAAGGTACTTTCTTTAAGTTTTGTGTGTTGCTAAAGTATTAAGAACTGTTTCAGGCTACCTTTGTGTGAATTAAAGAGTGGAGGATCTCTCTAGGAAATTTTCAAAACTGAAATCTTAAATCTTTTGTGTGGTGTCTTAGGCAATGTCTAAGTAAAGAAGGAGAGGCTTTTTGTTGGAAAAATCCAAAACTGGAATTTTAAAGATGCAACTATAGGCCACCTTTCATGAGCATTTTCATGAGGTTCTGGGCTTGTACTGGAAGCTTTTGAAGCTGGATCTGCTGGAACTTCCCAGTGAGCTATCTTTCAGTTACTTAAAAGAGAGAGTATTCGTTTGATACCTTCTGATTTTTTTTTTTTTTTTTTTAATTTTAGTTGCAGTCTTAAAATTTTAACGTTGTCTTTGGGGCTATAAAGATAATAGTTTTGCATTTCCTAGAAAAAATTGAAAATCTTCCAATGCTCTAATGTGTAAAAAAAAAAAAAAAAAAAAAAAAAAAAAAAAAAAAAAAAAAACATTTTATTGTTTTCTTTCAGTGATTTAAGGAGGGAGGATTTGGAACCCCTCTGCCGAAAATAATTTGACTTAAAATTGAAGGCTTAAATATTTTACGGATTGTTTGGTGAAGAAATAGTATGGCTGATACAAATTTGCCACCTTTGTGAACTTAGGGGGAAAGGTTTGGGAATTTTCTTTTGAAAAGTTTTCATAGCCGACATATTAAAAACTTTTATAAGCCATCTCTAGATGTCTTGAGGCTAGGGAGATTTTGTGCAGTCTTGAAAGTTTAATTCTATCTTTTGTGAAGTTAGAGGGAAGAGTAGCGGTGAAAGATGTTCCTCAAAAGTTATTAGGCTCTCTTTGGAGATGTTGGAAGTTTAGTAAATTGATTTTAAATTTGAAAAACATTCCGTTTGTTGATGACGTTTTTTAGTGTTTCAAATAAAACAAATCAACTATGTAACTTCATTTTTTATCAACAAATTAACAGTCTCAAATGCATTTCTTGTAGTTGTTAATTTTAGAAAAATTAATAATTAATGCCTGACGTAGTTTAAATAGCCAGAAATATCCAGGTATCAATTAAGAGAAGAAATTGAGCTTCATGAGGATGAAAAATGCGTTGTACGAGAAATCAGGGAAAATTTTAGTTGGACAGGGAAAAAGATTTTGTTCTTCCTGTGGCCACCCTGTAGAATTTTACTATCTCCCTAAAATATTTTTTTGGATAATTTGTAGAACACCCGCGCAAAAGTAACTGTAATTACTCATTTACAATTGAATTAAATGCACAATATTTTGACTAAAAACTATCTGAAAGTATTCAAATATATGAAATGTGTCTTGTTTATGAAAGGCAATTATTAAATATGTATAATTATGAAATTAGGTGTGCTTAAATAGGGGCCTTGGTTTAAAAAAAAACGCCCCCCCCCCCTCCACACACACATATTCTCTTTAAAACTTTCAGGTAGTTTTTTCATGAGCTCACAATCACCCCTGGGAAAAGATATTAAGGAGTATTTTTTACTCAATTAGAGATTTAATAAGGTATGCAAAATACTCTTGAAGGTAATGAAGGAATTTTTTTCAATAACAAAAGGATGATTAAATAGGAAATATTTAATGTTAGGAAATGTATAGCTACTGAAAGGAACCAATTTTAGTTTTTCACTGCAGTGATTATTGAATTAGTTCTGATGCTTAAAGAAAATTTTCATACAGTGGATGAAAACTAAACACTTTATATAAAATTTGTAACTTGTTTTTAGATTCTAGGAATATCACAACGCTTAGTTAAAAATGTAGCTATTGCATGTTTCAATTTTTTCTAATGCAAAAATATAACTGTGATTTTTGAACTGTAATGTGTATGATGAGCTTTCTCTGTCCAAGAGGGGGGGGGGGGGGCTGTCCCGTGAAACTTGAGAAATTTTCAAAAGTGTCCGCTTGGTCCCAGCTTGGATCCCAGCTTGGAAAGAAGTTTTTTGGACTTTATTTCAAATTTTCTTTCCCAGGATAAGTAATTGGGCATATATAGTGAAATGAAATTGAGAAATTAAGTGCAAGATTCGTAAAACCAGGGTAAATGATGACTTATAACTAGATAGCCGTTCTATGAGAAACTGGCATTTTATGTTTTTCAATCAACAACTTTATTTCATTTTACAATATATTAATTGAAAAAGGCAATTAACAAAAGAAATTTAATAAAATTGTACAATTGGTTTTGCAAGAAAGATATTTTTCCCCATTTGATGAAAAGAGCTGTAAATAGTAGATTTTTAAACACCTGGGCAGAAAAGTAATTATTTGTAATTTATCAGGCAAATATTGTACATTTTAAAAGGCATTTTCTATCGCATGCAAATAAAAGTTAGCTTTATGAAAGATGACGTAATGAACACAGCCTTAACTCATAAATGCCTAGCGTCCCTTTTTAGGGACGGTCCAAAATAGAAAAAAAGTTATTAACTTGTTTTAATAACCTCTTGCTTTAATCATTATGACAATTGACTATTTTGGTGAAATTAAATAAGTTTTAATTGTTAATGTTCTTAAAATGTCAAAAAGATGTTCGTAGTTAATTGACTTAAAATGTAAAAATATAATTTACCTCCACATTCGAAGGTTATTAGTACATAACATTTTTTTACTTTAAAGTACATTGTTTAGTTTTAACCCTAGTTATAACCAAGTTATAAAAAAATGCCTAGCTTCTTATTTTTAGGACGGTCCAAAAAAGGGTCTGAATTTCCCCAAAATGAACATTTCAACCAAATAATAGTGCTCAATTAGTACCTTGGTATTGTTTCAATTCCGATTGCAGCACATTACCATTATAAAGTGTGTTCTGTAGCAGTTTTAATATGATCTTTATCAAGAATTATATCGTTCACAATCTCAAGAAAAAAAGCTAACTTTTCAAAGTTATTCCCAGTTCATGTTAATTTCTGATTTTATTTCTTATAAAATGTCTTTTTAAATATTATATCGTATGCAAAAAAAAAATTGGAGTAAAACAAGTATGTAATCCTCTGGGGCCTATCGTAACTTTTGAGGGACGATTTTTCTTTCCTTAATAAAGCAATTATTTTTTTTATTATTTTTCCTGTCCATTAAACACCGTTTGTAACCAGTATGCAAGATATCTTAGGGAAAAAATGTCAGGCGTTAATGGGTTAAAATACATATCAATGTTAAATACTTACAGGAATAGAATTTACAACAGTAGCAATCTTTGGAAAGCATTGAAACTATAGCAAAATTTTTTGGTGGTGTCTCATATTTTTATCGCAGATTATACATATTTCAAGTGAAGGTAAAATGTGACACAATAAATTTCAGAATGTGTCAGCAACAGTTTGCACCGAAGATGTTTTCGCATTGAAATTTTAACTGGAAATAATAATTAAAAGTAAAACGAGGCACGGACAGGTTATATGAAATGCTGAAGCTGAAAATTCTGTAAATTGTCTGCCACAAGGTCACTATAACAATAGTATAAAAGCTTTTGCAATCTTGCAAAGTTTACTTTTAATATCTTCTCTCCTATCGTTTTCGTTCATTATATTATGTGTGTCGTAGATACTCTTTTATATTAGTTTTACAACGTATGATGATTGATAAGGTATAATGTGGTTCGTATGATACCAACCACAATTTTTATTACTTTCTAGGGGTGCGACATCGATGGTACTGATACATCGACCTAAAGACATCGATGTTTCAAACGATCAGTCTTTTTAAAAATATATTGTGTACCCATTTGAATGCACAATAATGCAATAACCCCTCGCTATGTCGTGCCTCGTTATATAGCTCAATCGGATATATCGGGTTTTTCCTTTGCCTCCTGAACAAACGTTAATCATAAAACATCGATGACCATTATAGAAAAGTTTTTGCAGAGATATTTAATACACCTACTAATTAACTATCAATCTTTCTGTATCTGATATTTTAATAAAATATTTTCTTAATGAAATTGAAAACATCGTCTTAAAAAGCATTGAACGCAAAGAGCAACGATGTTTAAAAATCATCGGTGGTAATTAAAGAAAAGTTATTCAATAAGATAGATATTGCAACTACTGGTTAACGATTAATCTTTTCTATAGAATATTTTCATTAAACTTTTTTTTCTAAAATAACACATAGACATTGGAAAAAATACATTGACCGCGAAGCATCATTAATTTGAAAAAAAAAAAAAAAAAAAAAAAAAAAACATCGATTATAGGGTCATTCCATATAAAATCAACAAATGGGCCGTGCCGCACCATTTTTGATTTTGATCAAATTTGGTTGGTAATATGCACCAATATTCTACGCTTTCAAACTGTTTTATTTTATTCTCGAGATATAGCCATTTCTTTGCTCCACCGAGTAAAATTCGGCATTTTTTTATTCTTTTTCTAAGAGCTCTGGTAAATTTATTTAAAATGGGAGAAAGATCAAACATGACTTATTTTAAAGCTAAAAGAATGAACTTTCATTTGTGCATAAAAAGAAACGGTTTCGGTTAACCCTGAATATAAATTTTCCCGTGTCAATTCGCGATTCAAAAGTGCCGTTTTCGTCATTTCAAGCATGAAAAAATATATGAAGACTGACAGTGGGGTTCTAATTTTTTTTCTCTTGCACTCAGCTACAGATACTAGAAGCACAGAAGAAAATAAGATGATACCAGTAGTCCTTCATTATGAAAAAATTGCTTAAACTTGAGAAGAAATGAAAATTGGCTTTTTTCAATTAAAAAGGAATTAAGTGAAAAAGGATATTTTTCATTTTTTCTCATAGTTTAAAAGCTTATATCTCTTTAATGCCTTGGAATAACAAGACAGTTTTTGTTCATTTTAAAGAGCAATGTAACACCTTCTTACTCCATGCATTTGTAAATTTTTACTACCTGTTCCACAGATCGTTTTTGGGGAGTGAAGAAGGCCAATTTTCTTTTCTTTTTTTTTTTTTTTTCAAGTTTAAGCAATTTTTTCATAATGAAGGACTACTGGTATCATTTTTTTTCTGTTCTTCTAGTATCTATAACTGGGTGCAAGCGAAAAAAAAATTAGGACCTCACTGTCAGTCCTACATATATTTTTTTCATGCTTGAAATGACGAAAACGGTACTTTTTGAACCGCGAATTGACACGGAAAAATTTATATTTAGGTTTAACTTAAACCGTTTCTTTTTATGCACATTGCACAAATCAAAGTTCATCCTTTTTGCTTTAAAATAAGTCATGTTTGATTTTTCTCCCATTTTAAATAAATTTACCGGAGCTCTAATATGTTTTCTAAAAACAGATAAAAAATGCCGAATTTTACTCATCGGGCGGAGCAAAAAAATAGCTATATCTCGAGAATAAAATCTTTTCCGAGAAAAAAAATAAAACAGTTTGGAGGTACAGAATATTGGTGCATATTACCTACCAAATGTGATCAAAATCAAAAATGGTGCGCCACGAACATTTCTGAAAATTTGTTGATTTTATATGGACTGACATTATAATCATAGAAAACTTTTTTCCGTGAGAGCAATAGTGCAACCACTAATTAACGATGTAAATTTTTCACAATTACGAAACTATTTGGTGAAATTTAAAACATTGACATCGAACCTAAAACATCGATGGTAAAATTATCGATGTCGCAGCATTATTACTTTCACTTCAATTTTTGGGTTCAGCTTCTTGCTTACTCAGCTTCAGTCTTTGTTTATTATTTTGCTTGTTGCAATTGTTGCAAATGGACTCTGAAATATATCTTCAGAAATATTCATCCACATTAAGTCATTTTCGTATTTCGAAATTTTTGAACAGAAAAAATGCATTTTTTACTAAGAAGGAAATGAAAAAATATTTCAGAACTTCTAAAAAATGTTACAAAACTCTAGCTATTTTCTTTTATTTTCCTTTTTTCACGATCCTCCTCATCCTCATCTCACATCCTGGACCTGATTACTACTACAAAGACCTACTAGGCCTGGATCTGGAGCCCCATCTTCCTAAAGGGCACCAAAATTTTTAGAGAGACACGTATAGTATTAAAGCTATAATAATAACACAGGCCCGCAAAAAAATTTTTTTTTTTTTTTGGTGCCTAGGAATTTTGAGCAGATTTTAACTATATTTTTATTGCTGACTCTGAATATGCAAGCAGTTTTTCTGTATCAGCTCTAGATTTTTAGATAAATTCACTTATCTAACAATGCTTTTTTCGAAGAAAAACGCTCAAGTATGAGTGTTGTAAAATTTATACAAGGACAGATTCTTGTATATTTTCCTTATTGTCTGTCTTATTTTGAAACCAATTGAATTTAAAGTAATAATAATTATGAAATGACTAATTATTATTAAAAAAAATAATTATTATTTTAATTTATCTATATGTATAAAAATAAATATATGTATATTTGTTTGTTCCTTATACAAATCCAGTTTTCGTCGGATTTTCATCAAACTTGGCACAGAGGTTCCTTGGTGCACTAGAATTCACATAGGCAGGGTTTTGAAATATTTAAAAACTCCAAAAAGCTCAAAATTCAAATTTTTCGTCTAAAAATGGCCATTTTCTTTCAATTTTGAATAGATAGAGTAATAGAGATATAAGATTTCAAAAATACAAATTGAAAACACTTAACCAGGGACATTTAAATACACATTAAATACCACATTTAAATACGAGTATCTCCGACAAAGATTACGATTAACAATGAATTATCAATTCAAGGATCACCTTTTTCATTTTAACGTGAAATAAGTTAAAAACAATTACTGTTACAATTATTTGCATTCAACACTATTTGAACCACTATTAGGAACTACTATGTTGTATTAATAAGCACCCGGGCAACGCCGGGTAATAACCCTAGTTTATTATAAAAGGAAGACTAACAATATAATATATATAACTGACTGGTTGACCTTGGTTGTTCCTTGTTTCTTGTGCCTCTGGGATAGCAGAGACAAAACGCAACACTGGGTTAGAAAAGAGTGGCCTAGGACAGCAAACACGGATGTTGGGGAAAAGAATATCATCAATGATCCTTTAGTTCCAAGAGAGAAAATCATCTTTCTACCGCCGCATATCAAGCTGGGTCTAATGAAGCAGTTTGTAGAGGCAGGTAAAAATGCCTTAGCTGAGTATGGAAAAAATTAAAGCAGGAATATTTGATCGCCCACAAATAAGACAGCTGATTAAGACCATGGCTTCATAAATTCAATGATTGAGATTGAACAAAAAGCCTGGAATTCATTTGTTTCAGTTGTCCAAAATTTTTTGGGTAAACATAAAGCTGAAAACTATGTTGAATTAGTCAATGGAGATGCTGAATAATTTCAGATCACTTGGGTGTAACATCACAGAAAGGTGCACTGCACTATTTACACAACCGCTTAGACCGTTTTCCTGATAATTTAGGAGACATTAGTATGGTGAAAGATTTCACCAAGATATAAAATGCATGGGGGATCGCTATCGAGGAAGATGGGATACTCACTTGATGGCAAATTACTGCTGAATTTTAAAACGCTAAATTGTTCTAAAATACGCTCAAGAATGTCACGTAAAAGAAGTTTCCGAATTGTTCAGTGAGTAACTGGTTTAAATGATGACTTTTTCTGTTTTCTTTTGTATATAATAAATAATATCTGTGTAATATAATAAAAATTAATTGTTTAATTTGTTTTTTATAAACCATGGTTTTTCTTTTCAAATAGTGTTATGCACAATTCATTAAAATGTTAATATCTTAAAAATTCGAGCTGATAGGCAAAAACTAACAGCATATTTGAATTCAGGGCATCAAATTCATAAGAAATCACCTCCAAAATCTTCGGCACCAAAACCACTGTTGACCAGTGTAATACATGTACTTGAATAATAATAATAAATTAATGATTTATCAGTTGGAAAAACTTTCGTAAAGGAGAAATTTTACTCATTCCACCAACAGCGGTTTTTTAATGAAATTTTTCTAAGGGCGCGATATTTTCCGACAATTAACTGCTAAATCAGAATTAATTTCTCAAATGTTATTACAATGGGCGGAATAACTTAGAAACGTTACTATAATGAATTAAAACAGCGTAAAAAAAAAGAAACATTACAGATTCATAACCCCACGTAGAGTTGTTATAAACACAACTACCTTACATTACACATTGCATCATCAACCGCTTCCCCTCATTCAAAAAGTGTTAATTTTGTATAACTAAAAAAATAAAAAATCATAGCCTCACTGCATATAAGTTTACAGAAGTTCTTACTTCTCGAATTTCGAAGCGATTACTGTTTCATTTGCCAATGATGCATTTAATATTACATTTTTGCAGTACATGCCGTTTCCAGTAATATTTTGGTTTTGCCATGTGTTTTGTTAAATTTTTCATACCCTATGAACTGGAAAAGAAATTCCATAACACCACAGTTAGCTTCGTAGATTAAACTGATTCTTTGAGGTACATATTCACTTTTTTAATGTAAGAAGAATTAATGGAAGAATCGCGATATTACGTGTCCTTGTATTCAAAACCACCGAGTTAAGTGAGTTTATGCAGTACTTCACAATCTCCGACTCCAATATTACTCCTATAGCAAACCAAAGTAATTTTAGTGGGAAATATGCTTTGCTTCCATGTGTGTGTTTTTTTTTTTTTTTTGTAATAGTTTAAAAACAACACCGACATTATGGAGAATTAAAATAAAAAAATATTTAATGGGATAGTCAAATTAATTTTATCCTTTTGAGAATATACGTGCCCCCTCTGTATTAGCAGGTAAATAGAGATAATTTTAAATCAGTATTAATTTTAGATATTTAAAAGAAAAAAATTGCAGGAACATCATAACTTTCTCTAAAACAAAGGTAATGTTCAAAGAGCAAAATCCAAACAAGACTTGCTTTGCTTGGGTTTACTTTTTAATCGCAATGACGCAAAAAACAAAAAAATTTCTTCAAACATTTTAACGACACTTCAAGGTAACTCAAAAACTGTTGCTTGACACTTTATATCTTATTTCCGTCTGTTCCTGTTTGTAGATTTTTTTTCTCCCAACCCCCACAGTCGCCAACCATCACAGTATTGACAAAGAAATTTAGCTGCAATTGCAGAAAAAATGGCCCCTGATTGAATTGTTATATGTTCCGTCACGTTCTGTCTGGGGCTGAAACGAAATGCTCATTCGTCATTATTGGACTAGCAGAGGCGTCAGCAGTTGTGAAACATCCTTTTGGCATTTTGAAGTTTTTCGGTTGGAAGTGCCTTATTAGGTTATTATGTGAATAAACTGCAATTGACGATGACCTTTATTAGTAAAAAAGACTTTCAGAATATTATTAACACATGTCCCCAAACATATGGACATATAAAACACATGTCCCCACTCTCAAAGAGTCTTGACTCAGCCCCCCCCCCCCACCTGAAATGATTTCTCTGCGTACTCCACTGAAGATATGGTAGCACTAAACTCAAGTAGTTTCTATGCAAATTTGATCAGACATAGGGACAAATAAAGTGAATGAAATTTAATGGTTAGTATTTATCATGCACCAAGTGTAATGTGTAATGCTTATAACAGAGAAGTACCTGCGGTATGTTGTTTGATGACTATATATATCAATAGTTTCACACACAGACAAAAATTATTTCATCAGAAATCTTCTGCTAGAAAACCTTTTGATGACAGCGTCGGGACACTGGCGGGGAAGAGAGAACAATTATTTATCCAGCTCTTTAAATCATTTTGCGGGCTATAACACCTTCACAAACTGCCCCACGTGCGCAAACTCAACCCCGACCCCTGGCAAACGCATGTAGTCAAGTTTACACCCTCTTCGATTGTTGCCCTCAACAATGACAGGCTGAGGGACAAAGGGCGCACGTGCACGCTTCCAGGTAATGTAAAGAAAAAAAAAAGAAATCCTCCTTTTTGAATTGTAATCCATTCACTTTTGGAAACGGAGAAGGTTTTTCTAATTATTTCTTGGTACAGTAGAACTTCGATCATACGGACTTTTCTTGGTACAGTAGAACTTCGATCATACGGACTTTTCTTGGTACAGTAGAACTTCGATCATACGAACTTTGATTAACCGAAACTCGCCATTAACCGAAGTCGGTTTATTTTTTTCACTTTCTGCTATAATTCAAAATTTTATGTTAACAAAAATGCATTTTTAAAGTATTTTTCTCACATTCCTTTTCTACGCTCAATTCTCGGTAGGAGTGTTACTCTTCCCACTTTCAAACGTCCTTGTTCTATACAAAAGCCACACCCCATTTCGAAATTTAGAATTTCATACTGCTGAGTTCTACACAGGGAGCGATTTACACACTTGAGTGCCCTGTCCCCTCTCCCCCACACACGCAAAACATAGATAAAATCACCTTTCTTTATTTAAATACTCAATGTATTTATATGAAGGCTAAATTGAGAATTTATTTTCATAAAATAAGGTTCTTTTTTTTTTTTTTGCCAGCTGTTAAACAAACCCTTTAGTTGGAGGTCCCGAGCACGGATCTCTTAAAAAAAAAAAAAAAAAAAAAAAAAAGTAAAATAAAATGACAGAAATTTGGTGTCCCCTTTCGTTCGGAGCTTCTAATGCCCTACCGAAAATCAGTTCCTGGTCCTAAATATTAAACAAGATGATTATTTTTTATCCTTACATTTTTAAAAATAATTGTTTTCTTCAAAAAAAAAATTTTTTTTTTTGAACAAAGGGCATACAAAATAATTATAATCCGAGATGTAAAAGTTATAAATTAAATAATTTCAGCAATCATAAAAATACATCACAGAATTTGCCTTAAAATAAATAAATAAATAAAAATCAATAAAAAAAATGTTAAACAAAATAGTAATTTAAAACCTTATAATTTTTAATATAGATTTTGAAACTAATAATGGTTGATTTAAATAAGAGAAGTTACTTTTAAGCAAAGGGAAAATTGCAAAATAATTGTTATCCCCCCCCCCCCGAGAAATAAAAGTCATTAATTAAATAATTTCAACAATTATGAAAAGAAAGAATATGCCTTAAAATAAACAAATAAATGAAAATCTATGAAAAAAATATAAACAATTAAAAATAATAAATTGAAAAAAAAGTAAATACACCGTAGTATAGTACCGTTTATACGTTTTTATCTTTCATACGTTTTTTCAATCGGTTCGGGGAGAGTTCAGTACATATTAACGTGTACCTATTATACGGTTTTTTATATGAACGGGGTTTTTTTTTTTTTTTTGATTCAGTCTTTTAGAAACGTATAAACGGTGCTTCACTGCAAATTACAAATCTATATAAATAAATGAATAAAAATTTAAAAACAAGTAAATTAACTAGTAAAAATTTTTTTAGTGCCAGTACACCCCCTGTATACGAATCTGTCGGCAGTTCACGACTGTAATAGACAGAGAAGATTTTGCAAGGAAAGATATCTTTCCATGAAAGCATTTCCTTGTTTGAAGAATAAATACTCGCTTTGGATGGAAGCAGTTAAGAGAGGCCGTGGGGGGTGGAGCATCCCTCTGAAACGCTCCCGAAACCGACCACGTGCGTTTTTGTGCACGCACACCTGTGTGAGAACGTTCGGGATTCGGTGTGGTCCTTTGTCATTGTTTCGTATTCGGCAATCCCTCAATTTCGCTTTAAAATCACAACCAACAAAACGTTCGAAGATCGATCTTCGGGCACGGATCTATAGTTATTTCTGACAATTGATATCTAAGGAGTGAAGTGGTTTCCCCCTGGGTTTTTCACAGGTGAACATGTGTTTTCTTACGATTTCAAGCAAGATTAACAGTGATATCTTAGGGTTTCTGCGGAAATCTAAACCAATTTCCTTTTTTTTATGAGAAATGCCATGCACATTTTGTGTTTTAAACTCGTAGGGCCCTGCCCCACATTGACGTAAAGCAAAAAAAATAAAGCAGAAAAGTAAAATGGATTAAATAGTGTTATGTATAGTGTGTGGTTAACCTAGGGAAAGTACCCGGATTCAGGGCCTGATTACTGAATAGGCCAACTAGGCCGTGGCCTAGGGTCCCCACAATGTAGGGGCCCCAAATGGCTAGAATTGCTCTAATCGATGGCTAAAATTGTTTTATCCAATGCCTAAAATTGTAAAGCTTCAGTACAGGGGGCCCCAAAAAAGTGTTTGGCCTAGGGCCCCGTAATATCTTAATCGGGCCCTGCCCGGATTTTCGGTTTCTGCCTTCGGTTTCGGTCGCGTTTTCTGCTGATGTGGAGCAGGGGCCCTAAATGTTTTTTTTACATTTTATAAACATACTGGTCATTGAAAAAGTAAGTAAATAAATAAATAAAAAAAAAACAAAAGAGCAGATAAAAAGGTTTTTTTTAAGAGCAGGGGAGGGGGACGTATACAGTTTAGATTGTAAAGGGGTTTTTTGGTCCTCGGTAGAACCTCAAAAAAAAAAAAAAAAAAAAAAAAAAAAAAAAAAAAAAAAAAAAAAATGAAAATTAAAATTGTTTATTTTAGAAAAACTTCCGAAAGCCTGCAAATTTACTGAGACTCATGAAGAGTTACGCATTGAAGGTGAAGATTTAATAAAGAAATTTTGGTAACGTCAAGGAACACCACTCATAAAGCAACTTTTTTTTTTTTTTTTTTTTTGACGTCTGAACTGAGTGTACTATTTATTAGGTAGATACCTAGCTAGCTTAGTTTTAATTAATTAACTTCTTTTTCACAATGCGGCTGTCATTTTTCCCACATAACTAAATGCTCTTTTTGTGGAGAAAAACATATTGTTCTGTACCAGTTTCTAAAAATTCATGTTTAAATTTGAGATATTTAAGTTCATTACTGTTGAATAACAGCAAGTCGATGATACTTAGGGGTTTGTTATGTGTCTTTATCAAGCAGTTACTCTTTTCATTCACATTCATCTTAAATGGGGTAAAGACCCACACTGCGGGGCTTTGCCCCATTTTATGGGGTACAAGCCGGCAATTTTCTTTTTCTGCGATGTTGCAAATTTCTCGGTAACTATTAATCATATAGAGAGAGCTATTTTTAAGAAGAGTTATAGGTAACAGCCCGTTTATTACTCTAATATTAAAAATCGGAAAAATCTACTCTTTGGTGACCAGGATGTTCTAGAAACTGCAAATCGCGACTCTTTACCCTCACCTACCCTACAGCTTTTTCTACATCCCCCATGACAATCTTTTCCTAAGTTGAAAATATTCCAGGCATTTATTTCAGAAAAATAAAACAATTACTGCATTTCATCTCCCACCAACCACGAATAGCACAAACATTTCCTACTACACGTCTCCCCCTTTCTTTCAATGAACAAACTAATGAACGTCAGTTAAAAACTCACCAAAACATCTCACCACGGCTTTTACGAGCATGGACATAAATAAAAGAAAGCATTTCCCACTGTCAATCACATCCTAACAATCCCCTGTGAAACACCATAACCACGGGCAACTCCGTCAGTGCCCCGCCCCTTTCTCCAAGAAACACCCACCACAGGTAAGACGAGTCCCAAGCTTCAAACAGGTGCTCTACTGTTTTCAATGAGAGACGGGAGGAAAGGAAGTAAGGTGTGTGTGTGGTGTGTAGTGAGATACCTTGGGAATGTTTTGGGCAGTGGAAGATTTTTTAGTTTAGAGAGTGAACTGATGGAGCAAGTGTGATTTTAATTTCGTCTTTTGCTTTATGTTTATAATGGGATTTAGTGTGTTTCAATTTTGAGGAATGGATATACTTGATCAGCTGTGAAAGTAAGTGATTTTTTAACTGTCCTTTTTTTTATTTATTTAAACCCCACCAGGCACCACCGCACCTACCCTGATGATTGAGGGTTTAACCGAATGTGGTGAACGGAAGGAAAAATCTTTAAGTAAATCTTTAACCGTACTTAAAAGGTTTATTTCAAAAACCAATTAAGCTATATGCTCTAAAAGTACCAGTAAATTTTTACCCAGGCCAGCTATTTAGGCAATCCGGAAGAAGTAGAGGGAGAGGGGTTCGATTTACACCCCCCCCCCCTCCTGTCTTTTGAAAAAAACATTGTCATTATACATTCTTGCATGTAGTATGATGTTTTTTTTTCCCTTTGAGAATATATAATCTTTGCCCACCTCCTCCCGGAAAATTTTGAAATGACGGGCTTGCTTTTACCCTTATTTTAAAGTTTTTCGATAAAGATGACAATATTTTGAACTGAAATGTATTCATATTTAGATATATTTCTTAAAAGTGTTGTAATCGCGTTTGAATTACTATGCGGTCGTTATTTAAAATGAAAAATTTTGGCTGTTGATTGGTTTCTGAAATAAACGATGCAATTGTAGTATTTTGTAGAAATTAACTCTATTTTAACCCATTTTAAAACTATGGTAGGTTTGCTTCACATTCATTGGATTTTAAATGTTTAGATCAGTGTTTCCCAATCTTTTTGAGCTCATCGCCCCCTTCAAGACGCTGTCTGACACCTATCGCCCCCCCCCCCTTTCTTTCTCGAAAAAAAACAGAAGTTTTCACAAGTGAACATCGATATTATTAAAAATAAAAGTACCCAACTTTAATTCGAAGTGAAAGATGTACGCAATAAATCAACTACAACCATTCACTTTTAAACTAAAAATATTAAAGAATAAATGAAATACCTTCAATTTATTTTTCTTTCACGAACCAAACAGCAAACCAATAAGCATTTGAAGGGTAACATTTAATTAAGATCATCAAGATCGACAAACTTTTCAAAAAACAGTACATTTTTCAAGAAATTATTTTATTTTTTAGTTTTTGCACTGGAATCTGGGGGAATTTAAATCATTGAAACTAAAAATTTGGAGGACAATAAATTTAAAATCAGAAAATTCATAAAATTGACAATGAACGACAAAATACTTAGGTTCACCGAGGTGCGAGGAGGAGGCTCTTGAACTTCAATTTGTTTCTTTCTTAACTTGTGATTAATTGTCTCATGAGAATAGTGTCATACAAAAGACGTGGATGTCGCACTTTTTGAAACACTTTCCCCCTTGTCACAAACTGTCACAATATCACGAGCCTCCCTCTCCCTCAAAGCGTAACATTATCTGTCTGAATTTCGCCTAATCAATTTGAAGGACAGTCTAATCAATCACTTTCTTTGTAATGAAGCAAAAAAATATGTGTATGAACACACGTGTAAGGCTTAAAATTGCGTTTTTCGACCTTTTATTTCGATAATTTTCCGATAGCAGCCCAGCCCCCATGGAAAATTTCTCGCTACACCACTGCTTTCCTGAACCGGGAACCAGAAACTCATTTTTGTTGGCGCCGTTGTTAATCGAGACAGTTGTAGTAGATTGTAAATTTGGCTAACAGTTTCAGCGTAGAACTCGTCAAATTTTGTTGTAGAAGCAAGCAACACAAAGAGCTGAGGAAAGATGAAATGGGTGATTATCTCCCTTTGGATTCTCCTGGTGCAGACGGAGAAGTAGCTATTGTTGACAAAGATCACTACTGATTACCATTGCTGCTCTACAACAGTCCCCATTCTCTCAGTTGACACCTGAATGATAATGGTACTTTACCAATACCCCCTAGGGAAAACTACCTGTAATGATTTCACTGAGAAAGATATACATCTTTCAACTCGAATCGTCGGAACAAAACTGAAAATATTCGTGAGCAAGCATGACTCCCTAATATTGGGGAGTTACTGAAAGAAAGAGGATAATTATTAAATTTTTCATATAGCGGATTAAGGTACTCAGCGAAATAATCTTTAAAAGAAAAGCTGTTAACATTTTTAGTCATATAAAATTGAACGTTTTTAGATTTTAAGAAGGCTCTAATGTGTAAATTCTAAATTTAAACCTAGGCATAGCAGCTCAGAATTAGCTGCTTAATTAGAAGTTACAGTTAATTTTATCCGTGTTTCATTATCGTTAACAATCACTAATTTCTAACAACTGATTTTGTTAAATACAGAAGATTTTAGTTCAAGTCTCGAAATGTTGTCAACTAATGACATCACGTCTTGTTCATTCAATATCCCTCGGCAACGACGGACGTTAAATATTTTTGGAAAAAAAATAGAACCGACTTCTGTTGGAAATTGCTCTAAAAAGTAAAAAAATATTTTTTTTTCTCTGAACACCATCGAAACTACTTTTAAGGGCGATTCTATGTAAACTGGTAGTTTGCTGTCCGGACCGAGTATCTTAAAAATAATAAAGTGTAATAAAATAATTATCGCTCTTAATACAAGTAAAGCATTAATACTCGGTGGCCCAATTGTATTTGGAGCGATAACAGTTTAATTTTTTTTTCTATAAATTATCTAAGTGCTAAAAACACAGTCCCCTGGCTGTCCCAATCGTATTGTCTAACACTTTAAGGCAATATTCCAAAAATCCTACCAACACTACATAAATTTGGCAATTATTATCTAAAAATAGAATAATGCAGCTATATTTTTTTCATGATATAAGGTCTAATAACGTATTTCTAAAACTTAAAATTGTCATGTTAATTCTGTCCGGAGATTTTTCAAACAGTCCCCTAAGTCAAGTTCAAAGCTCTAATAGAAAAAAATCTGTTACTCTTGCAAATGTTTTTTGGCATGAAGTTTAAAGCAATTAGTGTGAATTTGCTGAGAACGGTGCTGAAACGACTTTGTTTAGTTTGAGAGCCACATTTGTTATGAAAGTATGCATCAGGATCGTTGCGAAAACAGTCCTCTAGGAAGTGATTTTATTAATGCCAATTAATTTAATTATTAAACATATTAGTTATGTCCACGATTTGTGCCTAAATTTATAGGTAGGCTCGTAACTAATTATGTTCCAATAGTTTTGCAGATATTACGCAACAAAGAGCAAAAACACAGTCAACTGGCAGACTGGCACAGTCCCCTGCCTAGTTATACCAGGCGAGGGACTTACCCCCTATCACAATTTATCAGAAAAACTCAAGCTTCAATTGGCCCTCTTTCAAACCAAAGTAATAGATTCATTTTCTGAGCGATAGTAAAATAATTATACGAACATTTCAAAAAACCATGCCCGAACAGATTTCGTGTGAAAAATGACGAGTTTACAGAGAATCGCCCTTAAACATAAGTTTTGAAGTCGGCGCAAAAACGATAGGTAAAATGATATTTAACCATACCGTAAAATTGGGTGTATAGGAACAGCGGGGTCAATCGGAACAAAACTTCCCGACCGTACAACGAAATTCTTCATAAATAAACTATTGGGTATTTTTCACCATGAATTTTTTTCTTAGTAAGGTAAGATCATAGGGAGTAGGAAAAAATTACTTTTGTCAATCTGGCAACGCTATTGGCTTCTAAGGAGGGCTGCACGTGGAACGCTAGAAAACATCACATTTCCATAGACTGCAAAACTTCATATGCAAGATCAAACCTTCTTATATTTAAAAACTAAGAGTGGTATGTTTCAATTATACATGTATCTGAACAACAGAATACCGCATTAGAATTTACATTTTTTATAAATTGTGTCATAAAAATGAAGAATTCTGAAAAATGGCATAGAAAAAAAATTTGCGGGGTGAATCGGAACACTTAGTTCTGCTGTTCCAATTCAAACTTATTTGAAGGAAACTTTGAAAAATCAAGATTCTAACCCCAATTCTTCTAATCAAGACAAGGACAAGGTTTTATTACTGTTTATCCCTTCTCGTGAGCAACTAGATCTTAGAATGACAAACAGTTGCAGATTTCAAAAGATTTTTTCTCCAGGAGACTTCTTTTTACTTAAAATACGAGGGGGAAAGTCACATAGACTTTATGTAGCAAAAATCCAGCACACAGACAGTGATGAATAAGCGTAAAAAGCTTTCAGGACAATCCCCGAAACCCAGAGATTTCAAGAAACTAAAGAAAAGGCAGAGTTCATCCCAGGAGATGTTATGAAAAAACTTAAGCCAAGTCACAATTGCTAGTTTTAAGGACAAGTACATATTTGTGGACGACATGAGTGACTTCCATTCATGTTAAATCTTAGTATTTCAATTCAAAAGCATTTCTTAAAATTACTTTTCATTTTTCATAAGTTCAAAATTATTTTGAATTTTGACAAATTATACACGTTTACTATTATTGAAATTATGCATTTATTTGACAGTAATTGTCTGTTCTTATTCTCCCCCATCAATATTACTCATTTTGTACAGGTTAAATTGAAAAAAAATAAAAATTTTAACAAGTGTTCCGATTGACCCCTATCAGCGGGGTGATTCGGAACACCCATAATTTCCTATATATTTTAATAATAATTTTTCAAAATGCTTTGTCTTCGCTTGGAATATTAAAAGTAAAGCAAGACCGAAGTTTTTACCCAAAAAATCAAATTAAAAAAAAATCTTTTAACTACTTTTTTTACAATCAAAGCTGAAAAGTGTTCCGATTAACCCCATTTTACGGTATTTTGCCAACATTTTTCAGAGAAACCATTGAAAATTAAAAGCAGAATATTCGTACCATTACACGAAAGTGTGGTAAACAATGAAATGTATCCATTAAAATTTATATTTATAGTTGAATTGTAGTTGCGTATGATTCTATACATTGTTTTTGCGCCGACTTCAAAAATTATGTTTAAAAGTAGTTTCGATGATGTTCAAAGAAAAAAATTATTTTTTACTTTTTAGAGCAATTTCCAACTGAAGTCGGTTCTATTTTTTTCCCCAAAATATTTTATTTCATTCTTTTTAGTGTAAATGCACTTAAAATAATCAAAATATAGTTAAAAACCATGCATCTGTTCAAAAAAAATCCTTGCAGACCTAGACTTGATCTCATTCCATCAGGAACTTCGACGCGTTTAACCACTTGACGATCGGGTCGCTCATTGAAGTAAGGATTAACGATAGCACATATTGTTTTAAATAAAATGAAATTTTAGTTTTTCGATCATAACTTTTTTTCTAGTGAACAAATATCGTCATTTGAGTACATGGTACCTAAGTTACACCATCTCCTATCGATTAAAAAAAATTGTCCAAATCGGTTCAGTAGATCAGATGTTATGTGCGAACAAACAAAAGAAAAAAAAAACATACGCTTTGAATTGAGAACCTCCTCATTTTTTGAAGTCGGTTAAAAATTTAGTAAGGCCAACTGGGCTAAGAGAGAAAAACTCAGTGTTAGTATAATTTCGTCAATGTTAGGCGAACAGGGAGAAGGTTCAAAAGTTCTCCAGCAGAAATTCTACAAATCTAGTAGCTGGTCCTAAAAGAAAAAAAAAATCGATGTCTTAATAACGCAAAAATTGCGCCACTTTTTACACACTAGCACGGGGTTCAAGGGTTTTTTCTTGGAAATTTGGCAAATTTGGCAACGTTGAAGCTTAAAGAAAGTTATTTTAGACTGTCTTTAGGCGACTTTTAAAGAGGAAGGGAGGGGTTCTGAGGGTTTCTCTGACGTAAATTTTTTCAAAGTAATACTACAAACTTAATTCAAACTTCTATTAGTGAACTTTACAAATACCTTTGTGCTATTGATGTAGAGAAAATTACAACGTTAATAAGGCACAAATAAGCAGGGATACTGCAGACACGTGTTTCGCATCCATAAGCTCAAAAAAATTTTGCATTGAAAAAGGCGTTCCTTGTAACGCCGAAACACGTGTCTGCAGTATCCCTGCTTATTTGTGCCTTATTAACGTTGTAATTTTCTCGACTTCCATTAGTGAGTTCAAAGAAAGATTTAGAAAACTACCTCCGGATTTTTTTCGAAATGGAGTCTTAAAATCCTAATTGTAAATTGTTTAAGTGTAAAGTTGTGTAAAGTTAAGAATAGTTCTTTATCGAAAAAAGATGCGAAACTCCAGTCTTAATAATGCTCATTTAAGACATCATTGAAGCTAGGGTGAAGGGAAGGGTGAACTGTAAGTTCTCCATTAGAAATGTTTGGAAAATAAAGTTTTAATATTTCAATTGGTGACGTTAAGGCTCGTGGGATCTGCCACGAAATTTTTTGAAATTAAAACCTTTTAAATTTTCTCTATCTTTGATGATGAAAACAGTGCGGGGGTGGTCGCCCCCTTCCTTTGCCCCCCCCCCCCCGAGTCACAACTGCAAATCTAAATGGAAACAAACTATAGTACTACCACACTTAATAATTTCTGAAGCTAAACTATTGTTGAGTGAAGGCTATAGGCACTATATAGACGAGATTCCGAGTTTCCAAATAATTGTGCATTCGTTAATCATGATTGAAGGCGATACTGTGAAGAAAGTTGCTTTTTAATACGCTTTTATTAGTTTCACATGTGGGTTTGTTTGTAAGAATGTATGTATGTATGTATGTAACTCTGAATAAAAGATAAAATTCACGTTCTTTGCAAATATAAAAGTAATACATTTAATACTTCTATTAGTACTAAAGGCTAGATTATATTACATGTTTGTGTATTATAAATGTATCTAAAAGCATATTTTTTAATTTTTTTAAACTAGTTTAACCCTCCAGTGGGCGCGCGTATGTGAGAGATACACTGGAGATGAATTTCGTTTTAACTTTAGCTCTAATGGCTCTGGAAACGCCTGTCATTGACTATTCTTCCCCTTCCCTTTGACCTACTTTCAATTGTCGTCGAAATTTTGTGACTTTACTATATCGTATGTGGGAAATACACTCTACCTTTATTGTTGGTGTGACGGCTGCGCCCGCTGGAGAGTTAAAGATTATTAAAGTTTAGTGGTATTACATTTTCCTCTTTAGAAGGTCTGCATATGCAAAGTGCCTGGTTTCAACTCGTTTTATTTGTCCTCTGGAAGGTTACTAAGCATATTTATATGAATTTCACAATCACAACTATTTTTGATGGACACTTTTTTTTAAATCTTTCCTCGTTTCTTGGATGAATAAATTTTTATGTAAATTTCCACTTTTGTGTCTATTTTACGTAAATTCAGTGCACAATTGAAATTTTTGTAGGATTTTCCTATGAGGGTTTTTGGGTTTTCATTGAACTAAGCGTAAGGACAAAATCCATTAAGCATAGTATAGGAGTGGCAGCCACTTATACGAATAACGTTTGTTCTAAACGCTTTTGATTCAATAAAGTGGTTTCTCTTCTCTATCTCTTCTCTACTAATAATGTAATTTTCAGTGGTTTTTCTTCTCAGTAAACATAACGGTATACATAAAATGACACTAGCTTGAACACGGGGGATGGTGGGTGACCTTGAAGCGAAAATGGGCCACTTTAATTTTAAAATCGGCAGAGTCAGCGAGAAAAATAATTTTTTTACGAGCTAAGTTCTTACTACGTGGTGCGACAGAGAAACTAGATTTTAATTGGTTGCTGATTAGCAAGGCGTGGTCCGAAAGGAGTTGGGAGAGTCTCATTTTAAAGAGAGGGTCCTGAAGTTTTGTTATCTCACAATTTAGTTATCGTCATGCGTTGGACAAAAGAACAACGAGCGTTCGCTGTCGAGACGTACTTTTCAAATAATCATTCGGTGGTCGCCACTCAACGTGTTTTAAGAACTCGGGTCAAGATTTATCCCGGGGGTCCCATTCCTGGCCGGGAATCAATTGTTTGTGGGTGGAAACATTCAGGGAAAGTGGGAGTGTTGCAAAAAAAGGCTCAGGATGTCAACGGACTTCCAGAACTACAGGAAACGTCGAGAAGGCGAGGGAGCCATTTTTACGCTCTCCTTGGCGTTCGGCACGTAAACACGCTGCTGCTCTGAGGATTTCTGATCGCACACTGAGACGAATTCTTCACAACGAACTCCAGTTTCATCCCAACAAACTGTGGTTCAATTTCCACGAGCGTCTCTTCTGCTTGAGGTGACGTTACCGTGACCAGAGCGCTCCCCCGATTTGACACCCTGCGACTTTTTTATGGGGGTATCTCAAATGGATCGTTTACAACGACAAGCTGCAAACCGTGCAACACCCGAAGAACAGCATTTCCGGATAACTATCGCCATTATCCCAGTCGATATGCTCGAAAGAGGGGAACAAAACTTCAAATCTTGGGTTGATCTTAGACCAGTGCATCATTAATGCCATTTGCCAGATGTAATTTTTAAATCTAGTTAAAATAAAAATTCAGAATGAGTGCAATATCTTAAAAAATAAATAAATAAATAAATAAATTGATACATGAAGTACTTTCTCTTTTATTGACTTTTCAAATCAGCAAGTTTCACTGCCGCACCCTGAACTTGTGGGATGGACCTCTTACAAAAGGAGCGGTCCGTTTCCGCTTCATGGTCACTCGCCGTCTGTACGTGGTCAAGCTATACACTCTGTTCATGGAAAAGATAAGCTGAATTTTAAACAAATGATTCCCAGAAAGTGTGCGACTGTGCCACTTTTGGGCATTTTTTCTGGGATAAAAAAAAAAGTTAACCAATAGGATTCAAGGTTGCCGTCTGATTGGTACCTACACTGTTAAAACTACAGGTTGCACAAGGCACTTTAAGGGTGAAACGTTGAGCACCAGGGGTACCCCTGAGGGGTGCCACTTGACTCCCTATGGTACCCTTGAAGGTTCCATTTGGTTCCTCAGGGTGCCATGGGTCATCCATGGGGTGCGATAAGACACCCATAGGGTACCACATGGAACCAAATGGCACCCCTTACGCGGTGCCACTAGTGCTACAACGTTTCAACCTTAAAGACAACCGCCTTGTGCAATCTAGTTTTAACAGTATATTTGTTCTTGCTCAAGCCAAACACGTGATTGACGTCACCGACTGGCGCAATTCTGATCTGTTACTCTATTGACCTGCTTTGTTGTTCTGAAACCTTTCTGGTGAGGTCTGTTGCCCTATTTGGAGAATGCTGTTTCGCTTCTGGTGCTCCTGTTTGCTGTGGTGAACACTGTTCGCATTTCGGTGCACCCTGAAGCGCCATTCACATTACGCCCGATCTAGAGCTCCTTTAGAGGACAGGCTGACTTGTCCGACATTTTGGTTCCAAGACGTTCTTGGATCCAGCCTTGTTACAGGTATTTGAAACACGTTAATATTATACCTGGTTGCTCAGGCGTAAAATAACTTAGGATTAGTTGGATAAAGCACCATATTAGGCCCAATAAAATAGTTTATTGGGAAATGTTTCATGAAATTGGGTCTATTTTCATATTGCACTTGTCTTAAGCCTGAGTTCATGAAATGTTTTTGTCATATAGACAAAAATAGTCAAATATTATCTATCCAGCTACAATTCAAGCTTAGCTTTCACTTTTCTTCAATGAGACTTGAGTACAGATACCAGTGGTTCCACGCCCACCGTTTTGGAACCAAAATGTCGTATAAGTCAGCTCCCCTCTTACAGGAGCCTTAGCCCGATCCGAATCGAATTTTTCTCTGCGAAACTGGTTTTCGGAATCCATTGCCATGACACCGAATCATCGGCTTCCGTCACCGTTCCAGAATGCTGGATGTCGCCGGCTCTGACAGCCGTCCTCTTGTTTGGCAGCGATTTCATTGGCTCTCGCCAGGTGCGCACTCTTTATCCCTTGTGGGTGAATATCGTCACGTGAAGTTCGGAAGGAGCTACTGGGAATGATCGAAATTTTTCTTCTCCGTCAGTCACGCCCAAAAAACCACTTCGTTCGGACGGAACGGTCGCAATGTGAATAACGCTTGAAGCATATCAGATCATGCAGAAGGTCCGTACATTTTTATCAAATAAGTCGACAAAAGTAACTGCGGGAGTAGGTCAAATTCAATGAAACAACTATGACATCATTTATCCTCTCCAGTCCTGATTTTTTCAACCATTTGAATTTCAAGTTTTTAAACATTTGTTAGGTCTGAATAATACCTAGAAAAAAAATTGTGACTGATTAAAAATAAATGTAATATAATTTGAATTAAATGTAATTCTTTAAAAATAATATACAATCTTAGATTTTATAATGCATAGTTTTTTTCGTTATAATTTGCTTTGAAACCAAATATAAATAAAAACTTAAAAGGTACAAAGATGTGTACCTTCAACTGGGACTAAAGAGGTTATAGGCAGTCTCCAACCATAAAGCAGTGAGTAACCGCCCCTAAGCAAGGGCTAAGGCAGGAACATGCAATACACCACCAACTCGGTTATTTCGAACCATGGACTGCAGTTTCGTGCTTATTATGCCTTTATCAGCATGGAATACGAAAGTGAACGAGTTGGAGGCAAAAATCCTCTTATAGAGCAAAGAGAGCCAAAAAAACTGGCAGCTAATGTGGAGTAAGAATACTAGCGAGCGACCGCACTTGGTACGGTACAACTCGTAAATTTTAAGGCAGAGCTCGGGTATAAAGCAGCGAGTAACCGCCCCCCCCCCTCGGTTATTTTGATGCAGTCCATGGATCGAAATAACCGAGTTGGTGGTGTATTGCAAGCCTCCAACCATGTTTCCTCGGCCACAACACAAC